>CM064521.1:60635397-60767435 GCA_032716605.1 Paralithodes platypus | reverse complement strand
AATTTTACGGGCAATTGTAGTTTGACAGATTCAAAATACAAGTTCCAAAACAATCAAACCACCTAACATAATCTACCTTCAATCTAACCACCTAACATAATCTACCTTCAATCAAACCACCTAACATAATCTACCTTCAATCTAAGTGTAGTTTCAAACTCTTGGTCATTTTCTAGTATATATTCTTATTAAGGAGTTAGTGCTTGGTTTTTGGTCTATATATTCTTATTAAGGGGTAGTGCTTGGTTTTTGGTCTATATATTCTATTTGTTTATTTTTGCGTTTCCTCGCTAGACCTCTATCAAGCTTAAAAAAACACCCGCTAGACCCCCTTTCAAGATAAATTTTCACGGCCGAAGGCCTGATCCTTCTATAATTAAAGGCTCGCTATCGCTCGCCAAGAAAAAATCGATACCTAAAGGGCACGAAAGGTCTTAATATTGACAACAAAATGAGGCAGAAGGTCTCAAAATCGCCAAACTAATTGAACGAACGTCTTAAAATCTCAAAAACGAATTAGCTAAACATGAGGGAGGAGGTGGTCCAGAAAAAGCGAGTACTCCCCCCTTAACATCATGTAACTAGAGTAGTCATTCTAGTCCATGCTCTTCTCAAAATACGGTAACACTTGTTTTTTTCTGTTCTAGTATATTTCCGTATCATACTCGATTAACCTTTTCAGTACCGGTGACTTCCTTTTCATTATATTCTGGGAACTATTAGACGATTTTATTCAGCTTAGGGAGAACGTCTACCAGTTAAAAAGCTACAGACTATCTCAATGAATCCTTTTAGCTACCATATATCCTTGCTAAGCTTCTCTAAATCGTCTAAATGCAGCTAAAGTAAGTACAACAAGACGTCACCGGTACAGAAGGGGTTAACCCCGTCTGTATCGGTGATGTCTTCTGAATTGTATTTTAGTTTTATTTATACCATTGTGTGCAGTTTATGGAGGATCGGTGGTAGTAAAAAGAGTCAAGTGAGATAGTTTGAAGCCTGATAATTGCTGGAGGCCCTTATTAAACTGAATAACATCGACTATTATAGTCAGAATAAAGTTAAAAGGACGGCACCGGTACAGAAGGGGTTAACAAAGGTATATGTAACATGGGTATTTGTAGCGTAAACCTGTATCAACATAGATTTTCAACAACGAATCATATCTTTCAACAGTATTACAGTTGCCAAATAAGTGATGTCGCGGCACCAAGTATATTTCGATCAATAATTGGTATCAGCACTATCGAAGGTTTAAACCGTCGTTCAGAGTGAGATATAAACCATGTTCCTATCTTTACACACCCTAGTCAGCATCTGACAGACATTACTACAGCATACAACGAGCAAAACGTAATGACAGCGGCGATATGACTTATTTAGCCAACTGTACAAGCAGAGGCCGAGTCACACGAACGCTATCTCCGGCAACTTTCGATCTGCACCTTACGGGGGCCCACATCTTTTTGTTTTTTCTCTCTCTCTTCCCCTCACAACACTTAGCACGTTCTGATCACAAGGGGAACAAATAATAACAAATAATGATAATCATGATGATACTAATAATAATAATACAAAACAAATAATAATTTAAATAATAATAAAACAAAATAATACTAAAAATAATAATAATAATAATAATAATAATAATAATAATATGAAAAGAAAACGCAGAATTAATAATTGGGAATAGGAAGCGTGAAAGAAATTAAGACGTAAAGTGAAAATAAAATTCCTGCAAACAAATAATAAATAATACAAAATAATATAGTCTGGGCTGTAAAATAGATCCACCAACAAAAAACGAGGGACAGGTTATTATATATGAATGCGAAATACAGTTGCCTACCTCAAGTTGGAGAGAGAGAGAGAGCGAGTGAGAGAGTGTGTGAAAGTGAGAGAGCGAGACAGAGAGAGAGCGAGACAGAGAGAGAGAGAGAGAGAGAGAGTATGTGTTAGAGTGAGAGAGCGAGAGAGAGAGAGTGAGAGGGGGAGATCAATGTATAGGTAATTATGATTATATGGATTTGAAATACTATTGTACTGTTGGAGAGAGCGAAAGGAGAGAGAGAGAGAGAGAGGAACAGTAGCTCCACCACCTGGGGCGCGGAAGAGACTGGAACGCGAGCCAGCAGTGAGAGTGTTGGCATGAGAGAGCGAGAACGAGAGAGAGAGAACGAGAACGAGAGAGAGGGAGAGAGGGGGGGGGGGGGGGGAGTGAGCAACAGAGAGGTGGAGGGAAGGAGGGGTGTAACGGAATGAGAGAGAGAGAGAGAGAGAGATTTACATAGATTTACAATACATAGCTACACTGGCCACACAGACCTTATGATCCAAACGAGGTGGTCAGGACAGGAGAGAGAGTGAGAGAGTGAGTGTAATACGAGACTAAACGCTAAATCATAACTGTAAATCTGCAACAAAACACAATCATCTATACATCTATAACCCATGGCCCTTTTGTTTCACCCTCCTATCCTCTATTTTTATCCTTTCTATTTATCTATTCTTCCTTCCTGTCTTTTCTATTTCTTCATTCCATCCTTCTTTTCTATTTCTTCATTCCATCATTAATTTTCATCTTTTGTATTATGTATAAGATGATTTTATTGTATGAACAGCCATTGTATATTGAATGGAAATACAAAAATGTGAATCTGACAAATCTGAATGTTTTCCCTCTCTGCCAATCCTTTCATTTGTTCACCTTTTCTATCTCTTACTCTTCTCTCCCGCTCCTACTCTTCCATGTTTTATCTTTCCCCTTTTCCTTCTCCCTTTCCCACACTGATAATCCTTTCCTTCTTCCACTCATTCTTCTATACTTTCCCTGTTCCCCTCATTTCTTTTTCCCCACTTCTTCCCCTGTCATCACAATCATTTTCCCCATCATTCTTCGTTCTATTGTTTACTTTCCCTGTCGACATTCTTCCTTCTAATGCTTGTCACTCTTCCACCCCTTCCTCTTTCTATCTATCACTACTACTTGTTTTCTCCTTTTGTCTTTTGTCTCCTTCATACACACAGACAAAAATATATATAAAAGCCCCATCCATACCCTCGGCCCATAGTTGTTCATCATGTTCAGTTAGTGTATTTATTGTATTGTTTTATTGTATGAATTGTAATGTAAAAATATATACTCGTATGCGCGCCGCCGCCGCGCAGGGTGTCAAACCGGAGCAAATTTGTTCGAAAACTTGAATGAATATGAGAAGGAATAAACAAAATGAACGTGGAAGAGCAATGTGTTGGCCATTATATCACTTTCAAAGACAAAATGTTAACTATATACCACAATTCTATCCTTGTATATACACGAATACAGAAAACAAATATTAATATTCGACTTTCGTTTGACACCATAATATGCAGCGCTTGGGGTCGCTTGAGTTATTAAATCCTTTCAAACTCAAAACCTTTCAAACCTTTCAAATTTCCCTCATCCTTATTCCCCTCTTCCATTCCCTCTCATTCACCCCACTCCCTTTCCCACTCTGCCTCTCTCTATCTTGTGGTGTCTCTTCCTCCACCCTTTGGTCTGTTTCAACTATTTCCCTTTTCCAACCATCCCCTCCGCATCCTTCTCCTGATCCTTGTCCCTCTGATACCCTCACCCCTCTCCCACCCTCTATCCCATACCACCTCCCCCACCCTCTATCCCACCCTTCCCATC
The DNA here is from genome assembly GCA_032716605.1 of Paralithodes platypus. Classification (NCBI taxonomy): domain Eukaryota; kingdom Metazoa; phylum Arthropoda; class Malacostraca; order Decapoda; family Lithodidae; genus Paralithodes; species Paralithodes platypus. The sequence continues at coordinate 60,763,759 of CM064521.1, read as the reverse complement.
CTCGTTCCCTCTCATACCACCTCTCTCACCCCCTCTCCCACCCTTCCTATCCTCGTCCCCTCTCATACCACCTATCTCACCCCCTCTCCCACCCTTCCTATCCTCGTCCCCTCTCATACCACCTATCTCACCCCTCTCCCACCCTTCCTATACCACCTCCCCCACCCTCTATCCCATCCTCGTCCCCTCTCATACCACCTGTTTCACCCCCTCTCCCACCCTTGCAATCCTCGTCCCCCCACTTACCACCTATCTCACCCCTCTCCCACTCTTCCTATACCACCTCCCCCACCCTCTATCCCATCCTCGTCCCCTCTCATACCACCTATCTCACCCCCTCTCCCACCCTTCCTATCCTCGTCCCCTCACTTACCACCTATCTCACCCCCTCTCTCACCCTCTATCCCACCCTCTATCCCACCCTTCCTAAACCACCTCCCCCACCCTCTATCCCACCCTTCCTATCGTCGTTCCCTCTCATACCACCTATCTCACCCCCTCTCTCACCCTCTATCCCACCCTTCCTATCGTCCTTCCCTTACCCCCTCCCTCTCTCCCACCCTTCATATCCTAGTTCCCTCACATTCCACCTATCTCACCCCTCCCATACCACCTGTCTCACCTCTCTCCCACCCTCTATCCCACCCCTCCCATACTAGTCCCCCCACCCTGCCTATCCTAGTCCCCTCCCATACCACCTATCTCACCCCTCTGCCATCCCCTCTCCCACCCTTCCCAACCTTGTCCCCACTCCCCCCCCCCCTTCCCGTTCTCCCCCCCCCCCCCCCGTTCTCATCCCTTCTCTTACCTCTACCCTATCCCCCCCACCAGTCTTCCCGTTAAGTTACTGTGTCTTCCATTCACACACGCACATGCATACCTACACACACTTACACGCACACGAAGAGGAAGAGATACAGATGGTCACTTACATGGTGGGTGCGAATTACTTCACAGGATATGTTTTTTTTTTTTTTTTTTTTTTTGTGTAGCAAGAATAGATATGTATTTAAGTTACAAGGAAGGATTTGTAGTTTTTGTAGCAAGGAAGGTTTTGAAGTTTTTTTGGCAAGGAAGGTTTTGTATCCTTTGTAGCAAGGAAGGTATTGTATTTATGTAGCAAGGAAGGTTTTGTAGTTTTTTTTTTTTTGCAAGGAAGGTTTTGTAGTTATTGTAGCAAGAAAGGATTTGTATTAGATAACGAAATTTTGTTTGCATAATTATGACCCTCTGCTGAAGGTTAGCATAATAAGGGGAAATTATTCTAGGTTTGCTTATTTATTTATTAATGATTTCGCATATATTTGAGTGCATAGTAACGAGGGGCGTCGCGCTCCTTGGTGCCGCTAGAAGAGTGGCGAACACATCAAAAGGTATCAAAAGGTAGTAACGACATCTTTACATGTTTGAGTTTGATAATTGACTTGATTCGATGGCTGGAATAAAGTAAGAGAGTAGAGTAAATTTGGATAGAGAAAGAGTAAGTTGAGAAATAAGAAGTAAAGTACAAGACAAAAAGTACTTGGTTTTGATTAAGGCGGTGTCACACGAGCGATTTTTCCGTCAATTTTTACGAGCAATTATAGTCTGGCAGCCTCAAAATTAAAGTTCCGTGTGAATTAAATTACCTAACATATTCTACCTTCGATCTAGTTTCCGATTTCTATGCAAAAGAGCCTCAAAATAGTAGGAGACAAAACTTGCTCGTAAAAAATTGCTGGAAAAAGCGCTCGTGTGACACTGGCTTTAGTAGATTTCTTATATTTTTTACCCATTCAGTACCAGTGGTAGTGTCAAAACAATGTCCCTGTGTAGGTGTTACAAATAATTCTGTCTGTCTCTTTTACTGTCCTACTTTTCCTTTTAGGGGCAGGGGGCTAGAAATCCTCCTCTCCTTGTAAAATTCGCCTACTGGACGAGACAGAGTAAGGGGTGAGGGAACGCAATAGTGGTCACAGACCCTAAGAATTGGAACTTTAAATGATACTTCATTTCCAGCTCGGTCTCGAGTCGACCAACCCTACCCATGGGGTATGTGTCTTGAGTACATACATACATACATACATACATACATACATACATACATACATACATACATACATACATACATACATACATACATAGATACATAGTAGTTACATACATACATAATGTTATATTTAAAGTCGTTTCTATTTGTTTAGATATTATACCAAGGTAAGGCAATCTATATTAAATTGCCATACATACACACATACATACACACATCCATCCATCCATACATACATACATACATCCATTCATACAGTACATAATATACTGTATACATACCGGTACATACATACATACATACACGTATTTTGACTGCACATCCTTATATATCGTAACGCTCATTGTGTGGGAATGTATATACTGTACTGCCAGATCCGCTCACGTGACCTTGTTGTTTTTTTGAGAAGGGTGCCCACAAAAAACAACACACCAGCAATTTCAATGTTCTTCCTCTTGCTACTTGTGTCTTCCTTCTTTTCTTGCTTTGTGTTATGTTTGTCTTTGTTTTTGTTTAACCCTTTTATTGTTTTATAGTGAACCTCATAGTCCTCCTTCTTTTATGTTCTTGTTTTGTATGTTTATTATTGTTTTGTTTAACCTTCTTGTTTATATTTTAGCCTCATACTTAAACAACACCCCATAAATTTCAATCTTCTTCCTCTCGCTTGTTATGTCTTCCTTGTTTTCTTACTTTGTTTTTGTGTTATAATTTCAATGCTCTTCCTCTCGCTACTTATGTATTCCTTCTTTTCTTGCTCTGTTTTTTGTGTTTTTTATTGTTTTGTTGTTGTTGTTGGTCCCCAAGCTGCCTGGCCGAACAGCCCCAAGGCCCCGAGCAAGGCCAAGGCCATAACCCCCCCCCCCCCCCCCCCCCCCCCCCTCCACAATAAAGCCTGGGTGACCGAAGCCACTCCATGGCGGGGAGATGAGGAGGGCGCGGAAACGCCCGGAAAACCAAAGCCCCATCCAGGACCCTGTGCCCCTCAGCAATTATGAAGAGAAAGTTGAGGGGCAAAGGAAAAATGTGACGCTTTGGCTTCCAATCTTGGTAGATTGGAAGGTCAATCCACGGAAAAGACGCCGTCACTTGAGATCTAGAAAACATATAAGTAAAAGGAACAGTCAGAGTAAGCTATGGGTATGGCAGAGATCGCTCAGTTCTCACTCTGATAGACCAGCCCATCACCACATGACTAGAACCCAATCCTCTCAGCATCAGCTAGGAAAGGCCCTAGAAAGCAGCCTTTGGCGGGGGGATAGCTCCCCTATTTCAACCCTTTTCGGGGTTGGGCACCCGCCCTTTATTGTTTTGTTTAACCCTTTTATCGTTTTTATTTAATCTCACACATAAACAACACACCAGGAATTCCAATATTCTTCCCCCTCGCTACTTATGTCTTCTTCTGTGCTTACTCTGTGTTTGTGTTTATCATTGTTTTTGTTTAACCCTTTTTCTTGTTTCTAGTTAACCTCATACAAAAACAAATTAAAAACAACACTCCAGGAATTTCAATGTTCTTCCTCAAGCTAGTTAAGTCTTCCTTCTTTTCTTATTTAGTTTTTGTGTTTATTATTGTTTTGTTAACCTTTTTATTGTTTTTATTCAACCTTATATAATTCACCAGGAATTTAAATATTGTTCCTCTCGCTACTTATGTCTTCCTGTTTTTGCGTTTGTTTTGTTTCACCTTTTTCTTGTTTTTCTTTAACCTTACACATACAGTATATAACGGTGACCGGTCAACTCAACCAGTAGACCATTTCAACCAGTAGCTCTCAACCAGTACCAAATCAACCAATACGGTTAGGTTAGCTTCGTACTATATTTTGGCACTGGTTTGGTTGGTCTGGGTTAATTTGTCACTGGTTGAGAGCTACTGGTTGCATTGGTCTACTGGTTGAGATGACATGGAACCATATATAACTCACCAGGAATGTCAATATTGTTTCTCTCACGGGGCCCTGTCTTGCTACTTACTGTGTCTTCCTTCTCGGTTTTTGTTTTGTGTTACTTATTGTTTTGCTGAAGAGGGGGGGGGGGGGGGGAGCGAGCCAAACGTAATGACAGCTGAGACATGACTTATTAGCGCCACTGTACCTTTCCCAATAGATAGCAACACCTGTTGTGCCATTAGCCACTTGTAAGCAGGACAGGTGACGCAGACAGGTGTGTGATTATACAGGTGAGTCGGGGAGGGGGGGGGGGGGGGGGGCAATCTGTCTCAGGGTCGACCTATTTACCTGATTATAGGAGGTTAGTGCCATTAAGGGAGCCCACCTCGCTTTTTTTTTTTTCTCTTTCCCTCCCTCTCTCTTTGGCTTGTATCCATTCGGCCCCATTCAGCCTACTGTTTTAAGACGTTTATCCCCATCCAGGTGTCAATATTTTCTTGGCGAGTGGTAACGAGCCAGCATATATATATATATATATATATATATATATATATATATATATATATAATTTTTTTTTTTTTTTTTTTTGACAGCAAGTTAAATTTGTCCATTTTTCGATAGACAAATTTCTCCGGCGGAGCCGGATTTCTCCATACAATGCGGGCTCGCTTTCGCTCGCCAGGAAGAAATTGACACCTGGATGGGGATAAACGTCTTAAAACAGTTGGCTGAATGGGGCCGAATGGATACAAGCCAAAGAAAGAGAGAAAAGGAGAAAAAGAGAAGAAAAAAACAGGTGACCCCCCTTAATCAGAGAGTCCTACCACGGGAGTTAGTTTCTTTGGCCTTGGGAGGGTGGGGGAGTAGTGGTGGTGGTGGCCTCTTCTGTTTGTGTGGGGCTAAACACGAGGGAATAGGGGGTCCAGAAAAAACATATACCTCCCTTAAGAATATATGATGGCCGCTGTCAGTCTGTCAGTCTGTCTGTCTGGCTGGCTGGCTTCTATAATATGACCGTGGACAGATTTTGGTCGGTTTTCACGGTACTCGCTGTGAAATATACTGCTGACCTAAGGACTTCGCACATAATTTTGCTGATAATTAGATGACACCAACTGGTCACCAAGAGCATTAAAACGGTGTCACACGAGCTATTTGTCAGTCATTTTTTAGGGGCAATTGATTTCTTACAGCTTCCAAATGCAAGTTTCATAATATTTAAACTACCTAACTTAATCTACCTTCGATCTAGTTTCCGATTCCAATGTGAAAGAGCCTCTAAATAGTATGAGAAAAAATTTGCTTTTCGAAAATTGCCGGAAAAGCGCCCGTGTGACACCGGCTTTACTCTAAAAAATATAACATACCGATATTTCCAAAAGCCGTGAACTAAATTTAATAGAATTTGGCTCCTGCCTTCAGTGGCTACCAAAATAGTATTGGTTAATTCGACCACTTGGCTCAATTCGACTGTTTGACCCAAGCTAAATCACAATCACAGTAAATCTGCAACAAGGTTCTAATCTTGGCATTTTGGCTCGAACGTCCCTTGATTTTGGCCCTCTCACTCTTTCAACTCTGAGGAAGGCACTCGTCACAAGTAGTTCTGCCTTTTGTCTCCCTCACTCATATAGAACACAAACATCTCTCTTCCTCTTATTATCCACTTCCTAGTTATTATAATGGCATACCCCAAAATACACACCCTTCTGTTTTCCATTCCCCGTTATGCCAAGTCATCTTCCATCTTCCCCCTCCCAGCCCATCTTCGCCCCTCTCACGTCCTTCCCGACAAACCACCAAGTACGCAGTGGCTTCCGTCATAACCTGAAGAGGAAAAAAAAAAAAAAAAAAAAAAATGGAAGTTGATGTGATCCGTAAGGGGACAGGAGTCGTTTTGCTGGTCCCCCTTCTTCCCCATGTTTAGCCCCATTAGTTTTCAGATTTTATGACGTTCGGTCCATTAGTTTGGTGATTGTAACACCTTCCGCCCCATCTCGTCAATTTTTCGTGCCATTTAGGCGTCTATTGTTTTCATGGCGAGCAATAGCGAGCCTGTAATTTTTTTACCGAAATTAATTTACCTAAACATTTACAGATTTATCTTCAAGGGACGTCTAGGGGATGTTATGTTTTCAGCTTGATGGATGTCTAGCGAGGAAACTAAGATGACAAACCAACAAATAACCACTACCCCCATAAGTTGGTAATGGTGGATTGGTGGTTGTAAGGAGAAGCACATGTGTTTAATTTATTTCAATACACCTGCACACATTAGTATGATATATATATATATATATATATATATATATATATATATATATATATATATATATACAGTATATATACTGTATACTGTATATTACTCTTGTTTAGCACACATAAAGACTTCTTAAAATACATTCACATGCACTTATGAACAAGCAAATTCAACACAGCCACATGTAAAAGCTGTATTATTAATCACTGTGTGTGTGTGTGTGTGTGAACCTGTGTGCGTGTGTGTGCTTGCCTCGCGTGCAGCCTTGGGACTCTTGTATTCATTATGTTAGTTCATCCTCACTGGTTTCACTTGTGTGTGTGTTTGCTTGTATGTGTGTAAGAGAGTGAGAGAGATAACCTCTGTGTGTATGTATGTTTGTTTCACTCTAATTCTCTCGAGTAAAATGTTTACTAAAGCACGGCATTCTTAAATTATAATTTTGCTAATATTTGGTGATTATTATTAAGCTTAGGAAATGTCTGTGAGAGTCCTTCCTAAGCTGGTGAAAATCGTCTAATGGTGGCCATAACAAGACAGTGAATTGGAAGCCAAAGCGTCACATTTTTCCCTTGCCCCTCAACTTTCTCTTCATAATTGCTGAGGGACACAGAGCCCTGGGTGGGGCTTTGGTTTCCCGGGCATTTCCGCACCCTCCTCAGCTCCCCGCCATGGAGTGGCTTCGGTCACCCAGGCTTTATTGTGGTCGGCGGGGAGGGTTCTGTGGGGGCGCTCGGTTATGGCCTTGGCCTTGCTCGGGGCCTTGGGGCTGTTCGGCCAGGCAGCTTGGGGAACAACAACAAGACAGTGAAAGGGTCTGCTTCCGTTAACCCTTTCTGTACCGGCGACGTCTTTTACATTTTATTCTAGCTATATTCAGACGATTTTGTGCAGTTTATAAGGATCTATGGTAGTAAATATGGTTAAGTGAGATAGTTCGAAGCCTGTTAGTTGCTGAAGACCCTTTTTAAACGGACTAACATCATCTAATACTAGTAAGAATAATATTAAAGAGACGTCGCCGGTACAGAAGGGGTTAATTTATTACACGTATGCACTCAATAAATACGCAAACATTCCTCGCCCTTACTATAATAGGTATTCTGCGTAAATTTGACATTGACTTTGTTTTTGTGACTGTGAGCAACATTACTGGTACCGTAGCTATTTGTATGAATGACAATGAGGAGCTTTAAATGGTGTGTTATTATAGTTCTTCTGTCTCTCCTTGACCTTGCTCATAATCTGCGCTCTCTCTCTCTCTCTCTCTCTCTCTCTCTCTCTCTCTCTCTCTCTCTCTCTCTCTCTCTCTCTCTCTCTCTCCTATTCTTCTTCCTCATCCACTTTTTTCCCCTGCCCTCTCCCTACCCTCCCAAGGCTGACCCTTTATAAGAAGAACCTTTATAATTGCTGCTGTGTATGACCCTTTGTTCCCCTCTCATACAAGGCCGGGCATAGTGTGTGCTTGGCTATAGGGAAGGGGTATAAAGAGAGGAGGATGTAAAGGGAGTAGGTGTAAAAGGAGAGGATGATGTAAAGGGAGTAGGTGTAAAGGGAGAGGATGATGTAAAGGGAGTAGGTGTAAAAGGAGTAGGTGTAAAGGGAGAGGAGGATGTAAAGGGAGAGGATGATGTAAAGGGAGTAGGTGTAAAAGGAGTAGGCGTAAAAGGAGTAGGCGTAAAGGGAGAGGATGATGTAAAGGGAGTAGGTGTAAAGGGAGAGGATGATGTAAAGGGAGTAGGTGTAAAAGGAGTAGGCGTAAAGGGAGTAGGTGTAAAAGGAGTAGGCGTAAAAGGAGTAGGCGTAAAGGGAGTAGGTGTAAAGGGAGTAGGTGTAAAGGGAGTAGGTGTAAAGGGAGTAGGTGTAAAGGGAGTAGGTGTAAAGGGAGTAGGTGTAAAGGGAGTAGGTGTAAAAGGAGTAGGCGTAAAGGGAGAGGATGATGTAAAGGGAGAGGATGATGTAAAGGGAGTAGGTGTAAAGGGAGAGGATGATGTAAAGGGCGTAGGTGTAAAGGGAGAGGATGATGTAAAGGGAGTAGGTATACAGGGAGAATATGTAAAGGACTCCTTTTTGTATTTATCTTTGCACAACTGCACATTCTCCTTTTCTATTATCAATTAAATTGTAAATTGTACAGATTATGAGGACATATGCCGCATGGCATCAAATCCTCTTTGTTATAAATATGCCTGTGTTTTGTTGACATCTCTTTGTAAACAACATGTAACTATTTGTAGCCATAAACCTTTTTCTTATTTGAATTTTGAATTTTGAAAGGGAGCAGTAATTATTTGTTGTCAATCCCATTTGATCTGGTTTACGATCGGGGATATTAAGTGTTGTCATAGATTCCAGTGGTTTTCGCTCAACAAGCGTTATTGGTATCTTTATAGTTACTGGGAAAAGTGCTTATCCCTCAGAGTATTAGTCAGTGTCCGAAACTTTTTGAAATATCTGACAACTCTTATTAACCTCGATTGTACATTTTTAGCTGACCACTAACCAACCCCCTCTTCCGTTTTGCAGCGTGTGGGCGTGAGCGAGGAGGGGGGAGCGGCGCCGCCCCCTGTACTGCTCAAGGTGCCCGCCCCCAAACGGATCACCATGCATCCGGACCTCATATCCAAAGAGGTAAGTTATTATTTAGATCTGTGTTGGTGGTGTAATGGTTTAGATGCATATGTTCTGGGTGTGGTGTTCCGAGTTCGAATCCCAGGAGGACTATGGTGGTGTAATGGTTTAGATGCATATGTTCTGGGTGTGGTGTCCCGAGTTCGAATCCCAGGAGGACTATGGTGGTGTAATGGTTTAGATGCATATGTTCTGGGTGTTTTGTCCCGAGTTCGAATCCCTGGAGGACTATATGCTTCCATTAATTTATTCAAGTGCATTGGGGTTTGTAATGGAGGATTAATGTTAAGAACGGGGCGTTCCTTATTTATTATTATTCAAGGCTACTAAAACGTCAATCCTCTCTCCAGTCATTCGTTCATCCTTTCATATTTCTATCCACTCATACACTAAATATTTTTATATATATATATATATATTTTTTTTTTTTAAGAGAGACAATGAATGGAGGAAGGAAACACAGCACCAACATAGAATTACAAAATCGAAAATGCTATAAATCACAATAGTAATGCTATAAAATTAATGATTACATCTAATGCTATACATATTGCTATACAAATTAAACTCCAGTCCATTCATTACAAGTCGGCCAGCAATCGTGACCCCTAACTTATGAAACTCAAAAAGGGCTAGAGCAAATGGGGTGTACATTTCCATACCTATTCCCTGGCTGACTCAACCCAAATGGTAGAGATATTAGCCAGATTAGTCTACTCGTGTTTGAGTTACGGTGTAGAGGTTAGTGGTCAACGTTTTTGGCCTAATTTTAATGGGGGTGGCCTGCTTGTTTTTTTCTCTTTCTCTGGCTTGTATCCATTCGGCCCCATTCAGCCTACTGTTTTAAGACGTTTATCCCCATCCAGGTGTCGATTTTTTCCTGGCGAGCGATAGCGAGCCAGCATTGTATGAAGAAATCCGGCTTCGCCGGAGACATTTTTCTATCGAAAATGTACAAATTTAGCCTACTGTCAAAACATTTTAAAAATATTCTGGCTCGCTACCGCTCGCCAGTAAAATATCGACACCTGAATGGGGATAAACGTCTTAAAACAGTAGGCTGAATGGGGCCGAATGGATACAAGCCAAAGAGAGAGGGAGAGAGAGAGAATAAAAACGAGGTGGGCCCCCTTAATGAACAGACTACAGTTGACTCATAGAAATTATATATTATTTGGATCGGTTGGAATTATATGATGACCTATACTCGGTTTAATTTCATCGGACGATAAATTGAATCACTTACAACTAATTTCTCGATACTGAATGGGAAAATATAAACCTTCCATGTCTCTGCATCCTATTATGACCAATAATATATAATTAGCATCATATTTCACTACAAAATCTTCAAAATAACTGAGAAATCTTGATAGGAACATTGCAATTTACCGTCAGTTGAAAAGAAACAGACTTTTGGTAATATTTAGTGATTGGAAATTAATCATTGCTTTGGCATTATGAACTCAGGCCCTTGATATCCTTATGTGTTCATTAAGGGGAGATGGGTTGGTTTTTGCGTCTATTTATTTATAATATATTCAATTATTTTTTTATTTTCCTTGCTAGACCTTAATCAAGCTTAAGGGAACACCCCCTAGATCCCCCTTCAAGATAAATTTGTAAATTTTTCGATAGAAAAATTTTCCGGCCTAAGGCCGGTTCCTCTTAAAATTCAGGCTCGCTATCGCTTGCCAGTAAAAACATCAACACCTAACTGACACAAAAAATCTTAAAATTGACAAAGAAATAGGACAAAAGGTTTTAAAATCACCAAACTAATGGGCCGAACGTCTTAAAATCTGAAAACTAATGGGGTTAAACATGAGAAAGAAGGGGGGACCAGACAAACGGCCCATCTCCCCTTAAGGAGCATAGAGTATCTTTGGATTTCCCTTGACATCTTCTCCTTTCCCCCCAGGCCGAGGTGCCCCCCGAGCAACTGGAGCCGGTGGACCTGAGTGTGAGAGGGGGTAAGATGTCCCCCTTCCACCACCACCATCACCACCACCACCACTCCCCCACCACCAACATCACCACCAACAGAAGCCTCAAGGAACACTCGGCGGGGGTCGTCCTCAAGGTCCCTACTTTCCCCTCCTTCGCCCTCCACACCTTGGGGGTTAACCTCTCGCTCAAAGCAGGTCAGTGCAGTTTATTGAATACTTACTTTAGTTATCCTTGTTATGTGGAGTGTTTTCTTTACTTTTTCATTGTTTTATAGTGATCTGATTCCAGTACACACAATCTCACTCACACACACACACGCAATCACACACACACACACACACACACACACACACACACACACACACACACACACACACACACACACACACACACACACACACACACACACACACACACACACACACACTCACACTATCACTCTCTCTCTGATTGATGCCAACCTCTCGCTCAAACCAGGTCAGTGCAGTTGGTCTTTGTTGAATACTTATTATATTTATCCTTCTTATGATTGTGGTGAATTTGTGTGTGAATTTGTATTTTGTTTGTGTGTTCATTGTTTTCTGTTGTTGTCCCCATTCTGGCTCTGTCTTGAGTCGGCCATCCCCCCCAAAAAAAGAAAAAAACCCCAGGAAAATAGGGGAAACAAATAGGAAAAGTGGGGATTGGGCCTGAGTATATAGAATAGAATAGTATATAGAATAGATGATTGTGGCATAGTCAGTAGAGCGTCGGCTGGAGATCAAAGGGTCGGCAGATCGAGCCCTCACTGTCAAAATGTTATTGGTAGATGTCAAGTCCGGGCAACTTGACCTAGCGATTCTTAACAAACTCCTAATCTTCGGGAATTAAGGCGTCTGGCAAAAACAAACTAAATGATTGTAGATTGTTTTCTTTACTTTTCCATTTTTTATAGTGATCCGATTCCAGTACACACAATTTCACTCACACACACTCACTCTCACACACTCTCTCTCTCTCTCCTCCCCTCCCCTCCGTTACTAACCCATCTGTCTCCTACCAACTTCCTAATTCTGCCACGGACATTAATTCCAGGGCAGTAGTTCCCTTTCCAATGTTCCCTTACCCACTCTAAACCACTGTTTGGATACTTGATCCTCCGTGTTTTGGAGGACAAGCAGCCTAGAAGGGTCTGTTGTTGCTTGATTTCCTTTGTACTCCTTTGTACTCTCTGTTGTTAACCTCTCGCTCAAACTAGGTCAGTGCAGTTTGTCTTTATTGAATACTTACTTTATGTATCCTCGTTATGTGGTGCGTTTCATTTACTTTGTCATTGTTTTATAGTGATCTGATTCCAGTACACACAACCTCACACACACTCTCTCTCTCTCGCTCAAACCAGGTCAGTGCAGTTTGTCTTCATTAACACCTTCAGCGCGATGACGTTGTTATCATCATATTCTGGTTTCCATTAGATGATCTGCCTTGTGTGGGCCGATCGGCTTTTTGCAGACTCCCATTTTCTTATGTTCATATATATTTTTTTCGCAATATACCCTCTGAATATCATAGGTGTTTCTTATTTTGCATAAATCGTCTAATTATAGCCCGAGTTAAAAAGTAAAATTACGTCATGTTGTTGAAGGGGTTAAATAATTCCCCTATTTATTCTTGTTTTATGGAATGCTTTCTATATTTGTCCTTGTTTTATATGATCTCATTTTACTTTCTCTCTCTCTCTCTCTCTCTCTCTCTCTCTCTCTCTCTCTCTCTCTCTCTCTCTCTCTCTCTCTCTCTCTCTCTCTCCTCTCCTTCTCTCTCTCTCTCTCTCTCTCTCTCTCTCTCTCTCTCTCTCTCTCTCTCTCTCTCTCTCTCCCCCCCGCCAAACTCGGTCGAAGTGGGGGTCGAATGTCGTAATCCGTTTCGGTGGTGGGGGGAATGGTGAAATGGACCGGCGCAGGCTCGTCTTCCTCTCAACACCTGACCTCCCCGACCCCCCTCTTAATGGTGCGAGGTCAGAGGTCACGGGCGGGGGTGGGGTGGGGGGGATAGGAGGGAGGGTGGGGTGAGAGGATAGGAGAGTGTGAGAGGTAGGAAAGGATGGAGGAATGGTTATGAGGGATAGAAATAGGGTGGGAGGCATAGAAGGATTGATGCCAGGGAAGGGGAGGGGAGGGTGATGTCAGGAGTGTGGGAGGGGGTGGAGAGGGAGGTATGAATAATGGAGGAATGTAGGGGGGTAGGAGGGAGGTGGAGAGGGAAATTGGAAAGGATGGAGGGTAGGTGCGGGGGTTGTAAGAGTTAAAACAAAATGTATGATTGAGGTGCATACTGGTGAGGGCCCAAGTGAGAGGCTGGGCGGGATCTGTCAGAGGGAGGGTTGGTGTCCTCTATTTCTCATAGCCAGTTTCTGACTTAACCGTTTTCATCATTCTTATTTCTAACTTTGTTCCTGAGAGTGGTTAAGGCAGTGGGTCCATAATGGTGTGCCCCATGGTTCCCTAGTGTCTTACTCTCACAGCCCACTGGCACAAGTCGGCCTTTCTCTCTCTGGCATAGGGATGCGGCGACCCCATCACCCGCCACTTTGGTGGTGCAATCAGCTTCTGGAGCAGTGGACCACAGGTTCGTATTTTCAGAAAATTCCTGTGATCAGTATGCATCCAGCCAGGGCCCCACTGGGATAAATAAAATAGCAAAACAGTGGTGGAACTGCCATCAGGGTGAGCGACTACTCTGGGTCTGCTCCTTCAGTGTTAAGGGTCATAATCCACTTAGTGGAAATGTCACTGTGGAGTGGGTCAGTGAGGGCATGTCTGGGAGCCTGGAGGCAGTTTCTGCCATGGCCATCCCTTTTGGGGCGCTTCCTCTGGAAGGGGGGCGTCAGATTGATGATGATGAAAATTATTCCGGCAACATTTCTGGGATCTTTAGCATTGATATCGGACACTAATCTGAAAGTGGATTATATTAGACAGCTGAATTTGCATACAATTTCAATATATATATATTTCCAGATCCGAATTGACGAAAATTTTGAAGGAAAAAACACTCTTGTGATTTATCTTTTAAGGCCGTAATATGAACCGCGCGTCCTTTGGAATACTATACCTGTTCCTTGTAACTCTCCAAGCATATCCATCACCTCTTCTCTCTCTTATCTCTGCCCAACCAATGTTCCCTCGGCTTCATTGCTCAGCCTCTATGCAGCAACCCTTTCGTCTGCTCTTTTGTATTTTTTGTCTTTGATATTTTTTTTTTGTCTTAGATTATCACGATTTAATTTTCAGGTTTATAATGCTTTGTATTATTCGGCTGCGGCTGGATAGTAGCTTACTCTCGCCATTTTGAATATTTTAGGTGTTAAAGTGTCTAGTGTTAGTCAAAATTAATAACATTAATACATAAATAAATAGATAAATCAATGTATAATTTCATTGAAGGAATTACTCAAGGTTATATTAAATCTCTTAGCTATGAGACACCATGACTAATATGGGAAATATACAGTATATACGACCTGAACTGAAATGAATTATTCTCTCTCTCTCTCTCTCTCTCTCTCTCTCTCTCTCTCTCTCTCTCTCTCTCTCTCTCTCTCTCTCTCTCACACTGGATGAAATAACTTAAAAATTACATTATCTTTACAAAGGGAATTCTAACCCGTGTAATATCAGTAAACAACGCTCAGTCCCATAGTATTCGTTCGGTATAGTGCTGCAAAAGGAAAGAATTGCATTAGGGGACCGACCTGCTTTTTATCTCTGGGTTTTATCCGTTCGACCTCATTCAGCCTTCTGTTTTAAGACGTTTCTGCTTATTCAGGTATCGATTTTTTCCTGGCGAGCAACAGCGAGCCATTATTGTATGGAGAAATCCGGCTTCTCCGGAGACATTTTTCTCCCGAAAAATGTACAAATTAAGTCGGCTATGTAAAATATAATCCAAAATATGCTGGCTCGCTATCGCTTGCCAGGTGTAAGTCGACACCTGGATGAGGATAAACGTCCTAAAACAGTAGGCTGAATAGGGTCGAATGTCTCCTACCCAAAAAGGAAAAAAAAAGCGGGTCGGTCCCCTTAAGAATACATGCGTAATTGTGTTCGAGAAGACGCTCAGAACCTTGCATTCGATAATAGAGAGAAAGATCTGAAATAATTAAATATATATCTAATCCCAGTATTCAGGAATAATTGTACGATAAATAAATAAATAAATATATAAACTTAAACTCATGGGTCTGTAGATACATAACTTGATTGTTTAAGAAGGCGTATACTTAATTACATTGTGAATTATAATCTTACGCCTGTTTTCCTAAAGTATTTATATTTGCTTTTCGTAACTAGCTACTTGTATATATTATTTTGTACACATTCATCTTTGGTTGTTTTGTTGTCAATATTTTTCGCAACAGCGCTTTTTCTTTTTCCCGAAATCCAATGTTTTAAATTTTCTAGTGACGAGTTGATGGATGGGTTAATTGCGCTGTGGGGAAAGAGAATATTGATTATAATATTAGTAATAATAATAATTATAATAAAGTTGCAAGAAACGTTGTCCAGGGTTCGACGGTTTTGCAAGCAGGGTATTGTGTTGGATACAAATGCTGTGTCACAGATATCAAAAGATCATTTAACTTATCGGGCATGGAGAAACTACAGAAGGAGCAGATTGTGCAAACAAACGAGAGAGGGAGAGATTGGCTGTAAAAGGGATCCGCCTCTATCCGTTTCGTAACAGAGTTGTAGATATGTGGAATAGGCTACCGAGTGCTATAATGGGATCAAGAACAATAGAGCTTCAACTTGAAATTAGATGGAACGAGATGGGTTGGGTGTGAAAGGGATCTGCCATGTGTAAGTCAATCGGCTCTGGAGACTCCCGTTTTCTTATTTTTTGTATTTTCTAATTTGTGAAGGAGAGAGAGGGAGTATGGCGAGAGAATAGGATGTCGTAAACGTAAGGAAGATAGCGATAAATATGAGAGAGCGAGAGAGAGCGCGGGATGCGTTGGGTGTGAAAGGGATCTGACATGTGTGGGCCAATCGGCTCTCTGCAGACTCCGGTTTTCTTATGTTCTCATTTGTGAGAGAGAGAGAGAGAGAGAGACTAGGATGTCATAAATGTAAGGAAGACAGAGATAAATGAGTTTTTATGAGATGGGTTGGGTGTGAAAAGGATCTGTCCTGTGTGGGCCAATTGGCTCTCTACAGACTCCCATTTTCTTATGTTCCTATTTCTTACAATTGTGTTTTGGTTGCAGGTATATGAAAACATGGGTGTATAGTAAGTAGTGTAAATAACTGGTAACGTTTATGAGATGGGTTGAGTGTGAAAGGGACCTGCCTTATGTGGGCCACTTGGCTCTCTGCAGACTCTCATTTTCATCTTGGT
Source organism: Paralithodes platypus (assembly GCA_032716605.1). NCBI lineage: Eukaryota > Metazoa > Arthropoda > Malacostraca > Decapoda > Lithodidae > Paralithodes > Paralithodes platypus. Next base: position 60,747,618 of record CM064521.1, on the reverse strand, counting down.
TGCATGTGTAAGGGATCTGCCTCATTTTTACCGGTATGCAAACAAAAAAGAGCGAGAGAGAGAGAGATTGGCTGTGTAAGGGATCTGCCTCTATTCGCTTGGTAAAAGAGTTGTAGATATGTGGAATAGGCTACCAAGTGCTATAGTGGGATCAATAACAATAGAGCTTCAACATAAAATTTGATAAGACGAGATGGATTGGGTGTGAAAGGGATCTGCCGTGTGTGGGCCAATCGGCTCTCTGCAGACTCCCATTTTCATCTTGGTAGCATGTGTAAGGATCTGCCTCCTTTGTACCAGTGTGCAAATAAGAGAGAGATTGGCTGTGTAAGGGATCTGCCTCTCTCATAACAGAGTCGTAGATATGTGAAATAGGCTACCTAGTGCTATAGTGGGATCAAGAACAATAGAGAATTTCAAGATAAAATCAGATAGTCATATGGACGAAATGGGTTGGATGTGAAAGGGATCTGCCTTTTGTGGGCCACTTGTCTCTCTGCAGATTCCCATGTTCATCTTGTAAGGGATCTGCCTCATTTGTACCGGTGTGCAAACAAACGAGCGACAGAGAGAAACTGGGTGTGTAAGGGATCTGCCTGTATTCGTTTAGTAAGAGTTGTAGATATGTGGAATAGGCTACCGAGTCCTATAGCCAATCGGCTCTCTGCAGACTCCTGTTTACTTATGTTCTCATTTGTGAGAGAGAGCGAGGCTCCCTATTTCCTGTTCTCATGCACTAGTACAGTATGTCGTAATCGTAAGGAAGACAGCGATAAATAAGAGTACAAAGGAGTACAAAGGAAATCAAGCAACAACAGATCTAGTGACCCTTCTAGGTTGCTTGTCCTCCAAAACACTGAGGATCAAGTGTCCAAACAGTGGTTTAGAGTGGGTAAGGGAACATTGGAAAGGGAATTACTGCCCTGGAACTAATGTCCGTGGCAGGATTAGGAAGTTAGTAGGGGACAGATGGGTTAGTAACTGAGGGGGGGATAAAATAAAGTTATTCATTTACAAACGCAGTCAGTCGCGGGTTTGATGCGAGATATTTGTCTAAGCGGAGTTTAAATGAATCAACGGTGATGCAGTCTATAACGTTTCGGGGAAGCCCATTCCACAAGTTGACAACTCGATTGAAGAAGAAATTCTTAGATTCGTGTGAGTTAAAAGATTTACCAATAATTTTGCAACCGTTTCCCCGCGTGTAATTAGATTGGTCGATAGTGAAGTACTTACTTCAGTTCATATTGTCGATGCCTTTGATGATTTTGAACACTTGAATTAAGTCACCTCTTAATCTGCGCTGGGTTAAAGGAAATAGATTTAATTCTCTAAGACGCTCTTCGTATGGTTTGTTCTTTAGGCTAGGTATCATTTTGGTAACTCTACGTTGAACTCGTTCTAGCTTGTTTATATCTTTTTGGTAATAAGGGCACCAGGATTGAACGCAGTATTCCAGAAGAGGGCGGACTAATGAATTGTAAAGGGTTAGGATAACTTCTTTGGATTTATGCTCAAATGACCTGCCTATAAAGCCAATTATTTTGTTTGCCTTCTTAACAACTTCTGAACATTGTTGACTCGGTTTTAGGTTACTCGATATTGTTACTCCCAGATCGGTTTCTCTGTTTACATTCTTAAGCTGAGTGCCATTCATCGAATAGTTTGCTTTCTCATTTAGGTATCCGATATGTAGTACTTTACATTTATCCGCATTGAAACTCATTTGCCAAATTTGGGCCCAACATGACAATTTATCTAGATTGTGTTGCATATCGTCAACTTGTTCTTTTGAGAGTACGCTATTTGCAATTTTTGTATCGTCAGCAAATTTTGAGATTGTACAGGTGAGACCCTCATCTATGTCGTTGATGTAAATTAGAAAGAGAATTGGTCCTAGTACCGATCCCTGGGGTACCCCGCTACTTACATTGGTCCATTTTGATGCCTTACCGTTTATGACTACTCTTTGCTTTCTGTCGCTGAGCCAATTTTCTATCCATTTCAACACACCGTCTTGTATTCCATGCGCTTTTAGTTTTAGCAGTAAACGTTTGTGGGGAACTTTGTCAAAGGCCTTTTGAAAATCAAGGTATATAATATCTACAGCTTTACTCTCATCGTAGAGGTTGAGGATATCGTGGAAGAAGTCTAAGAGGTTTGTTAAACAGGAACGTTTTTTACGAAAGCCGTGTTGAGTATCTTTAAGTATGTTATTTTCCTCTAAGTGATTTACGAGTCTGTCTCGTATGACCGTTTCTAGCATTTTACATACAACTGAGGTTAAGCTAATTGGACGATAGTTACTGGGTAGGGATTTGCTGCCTTTTTTGAATATCGGTGTTACGTTGGCTAGCTTCCACTGATCGGGCATAGTTCCAGACTGCAAGGATTTATTGAATAGTAATGTCAGTGGTTTAGAGAGCTCATCCTTAGCTTCCTTTAGAACTCTAGGCGAGATTGTATCAGGTCCAGGCGTTTTATTTACCTTGAGTTTATCTAAACAATTCAATACTTCTCTCTCTGTAACGGTGATATTGCTTAGAACATCTGAATTATCAATCTGAATCGGCGATGGTGTAGGGATATCACTGAGGTCTTCTGTTGTAAAAACTGATGCAAAGAAGGTATTGAGGGCATTACTCATTTGTTCTTCGTCTTTGGTGTATTCTCCATTTTCATCGACTAACGGTCATCGACTAACGGTCTCTCTCTCTCCAAGAGAGAGAGAGACAACTAATGCGTAGCCTATAGCAACACTCAAACAAGCACACACATAGCTACACAAGACCATCGCACAAGCACACACGCCTATCGAGCGACGAACTGTCATACACCCCCCCCCCCCCCCCATCACTTCGTATGTACGATATTATTTCCGTCTTTGTTACTGAGTATGGATTAAGTTATTGGTGTTCACTCTTGACATATGTGTCCTGCTACTTCTGTATGCATACATAATACATGATAATAGCATGAAAGTGATCAATACGCACATATGAAGCTATGTATCTCGTATATCGGGGTTCTCTTCCCTTCCATCGGTCCACCTCTTATACCTCCCTCCCTCCTCCCTATCCCATATGTGTAAACATTATATTTTAGCTTTCCGAAGGTAAATACGTACTTCCGATAAATATCTAGCCTTGTATTTAAATCATGAATCCTGTTTAATATCTTTATTTAATAGAAACATATGTAAGGGTTACATTTATACACAGGATAAGATAAGCAAATACAAACCTCAGAGCATAATAATTGGCGATGAGGTGGTTGTAGGCAGTGTTGCCAGTTGTAGCGCTACATATTATCGCTAGATGTAGAGCTATATTTACTTCAGTTTAGCAGCCATTTTTTCATATCTAGAGACATTTTAAATACTCGGGATAATTTGAAAATTTCAGACATTCTGGTTATATTACATTGTAAAATTTGCAAAACAAACAAATCAAAACTTTAGGAATTGCAGTATTATTCTACCATTGTTTGACTATGTAGCAACATGCTAGCGACTTTTGAGAAAGGATCTAGCGGTATTTTGTGGTAACACTTTAGGAGGGTTAAAATACGAGTGAGTCACGGGCAATTACCAAAACTTTAAAGGTCCATATCATTGTTATTAAACTAAGCATTTGGCAAAGGGAGGAACTGTTAAAAACCTTTGCCAATACTCTGTTATTCACCAAAAATAAATTTGAATTATCATTATTATTTGGTAGGGTAGGTATGTATAGGTAGGTTGGCTAAATAATTGGTGGAATTCGTAGGGACTCGGAACTGTTTTGAGAGAGTTAAATAAAAACAAATTATAGATCTGAATAATAAAGTGACTATGTTATTAAGCAAAACTGGGGGATGCGTGGAAGCCTATAGACTGTAGACGGTAAATTTTGTGTGGGTAGCGAATGCGGTTTTAAAGTCATTTAAGAATAGACAGTTTTCAATGCTGCGGCCAAACTATTCCACCCATTTATATTCTTTTGGTATCAAAACGTTCGAAATCGCGAGCCTCACCCAACTACGCAAGCATGGCTTTGAACATCGGCGCAGTTTTCAAGATGTGGAATTTTAAGTGGAATTAGAGTTTTTTTCAAGATTGCCGGAAAAAAAACCCACGTTCAAAAGCAAAACCTTCTCCATAACATTTGCGGAGCATTAGTAGTGGAGTCCGTATGCCAAAGCCCAGTCGTTTCCTATGAGTGGGAGAGATGGTATTTAGGCGTCAAGTTTTTCGGGAAATCGGCTGCCACGGACCTGTTTGGCTGCCATGCCGGATGTGTACCATATCAAAAGTTGCCCAATACAAAAACGCACCTTGTGTGAAAGTTTGATCCCGATCCAAAAAGCGGTTCTGGAGTTATTGCGTCGAAACCGGCGTGTAAGAAGACATTGGATGAAAAACCGGGTTTAATGATTACAATAGGGGTTCCCCGTAGGTGTCGAACCCCTAATAATAATATAATGAAAATGAATAAATAAAGCAAACATAAATAAATACAAACTATGAAATAAACTGCCCCTATGACGCCACCTTTGGAGTCTCCCCCCCCCCCCCCCCCCCCAACTGCAGCCCATTATTGTTGTTGTTGTTGTTGTCATTATTGTTGATGCTTTCACGGTTGTCACTCGTCTTCACCACAGCTAATTACTCCAGAAAGACGTTCGTTTCGGCCAGGGTTATGCTTGGTTGCCTGCGTGGGAGAGAGAGAGAGAGAGAGAGAGCGCGAGCGAGCGAGCGAGCACAACTCTCTCCCTCAAATTGACCAGAGAAAGTGTTACAATGTAAGACAATTGTCACATTCAAAAGAAGTCTAGACATTCATTTTGAGGTGGGAATAATATAGGTTTAAAAAAAAAAAAAAAAAAGTGAAGCATCAGTAGTATATAATATTTCTCAACTTTGTTCTTTACTATAAATTTCCCAGTAGAAGTTGTTCTCATTCTGCTGGGGGACTTGTTTCCCCAACTAAATTTCATGCCGACCAACGGTCGGAGGGAGAGGTGGGTGTAGAGAGAGCCTTCTGCTTTGCTATCCTTGCCTTCCACTTAGTAGGCACCGCAAGGTCTTTGTAGTCTGTGTATCTATGTAACTCTGTGCAACTTTCTCTCTTCCATCTCCCCCTCCCCACTGTTTGGACACTTGATCCTCAGTGTTTTGGAGGACAAGCAGCCTAGAAGGGTCACTAGACCTGTTGTTGCTTGATTTCCTTTGTACTCCTTTGTACTCCCCCACCCCCGACAGACGCCAGCTATCGTTCACTATTAATACTTCATTTTAGCAGATTTTGGCGATGAATACTGCTAATAAATACTATGCTGCTAAAACACCGAGCCTGAAGCTTATATAGCAGGTGGCAGTGATGGATGGGGGAAATGGTTGGGCTTGTCGATGATTGACTGGGATGGTGATTTAGAGTACAGGAGCCCAAAATTAGCCCGTCAGTGTCAATAACTTTACCTCTGCGACTAATTTAACCCGATAGCCCAATCATTATAAGTAAGTAACACTTATTGACCATTAACCTCTATAACTAAAAAACGACTGGGGTAATCAAGTTCATATATCTACCATTTGGGAAGAGTCAGCCAGTGAAAAGGTGCGGAAATTTACAGCCCATTTGCTCTCCCTTTTCGAGTTCCAGAGGATATTGGTCAGAATTGTTAACCTAAATTGTTGATGCGCTGTTATGTAACAGGAGTTAATATATCGTATTGATCTTCGAAAACTATAATTTTATATATTATCAATGATTTGTTCGTGAACAGTAATTTTGACTTGTAAACCATATTGATGTAGCAGTATCAATTTTTTTTTATTTCGTATGCAGTAACCAGAAAGAAAATTCGAAAAATAACAAAATATCTAAACAAAAAAAAATGGAGATAAAAATAATAACACTACATATTATACTACATATGCTGCAAGCGTAAGTCCCTTCTCCAGCTTTACACACACATAAAAAATATATATATAATTGTCCAGCGTTAGTGAAAGGGATGTGTTGTTTATGCTAATATTTGAGACAGGGAAGCCGCAAAGTTTACACAAATAACACACCGCGTCTGTCATTGCTGGACCTCGGAGATAAATATTAAACGTGTAGACCCTTCCTTGTAGGGACTGACGGATGTTTGTGAGCGTTGTTTGTGTATGTGTGTGTGTGTTTGTTGTGTGTGTGTGTGTGTGTGTTTGTTGTGTTTGTGTGTGTAATTCGGTCCGTAACCCTTAAATCAGAGGACGTTTTCTTTACCATATTAATGCTTCTGCCAGATAATTTTACAGAACTGTGTATGTTGAGCATGAAGCCAGTTAGGGGGGGGGGGGGCTATAATGACGCCTTGTGACAGTGTATTCTGGCTAGCATTAGACAATTTCATACAGCTCAGGAAGGATGTGTGGGAATGATAAGGGTAAAGACTATCACAACTGACCCTCTGACTTCCATATACCCTTCCTAATCTAAATGGAATCGTCTGATGATGTAGCCAGGAAACAAAAACTGCGTAATAGTATCTTGAAAGGGTTAACCGTCCGCTGAACTTAAACATGCTATAATTGTCCAGTGAGGTTGTATAGCCAGCGGGGGGTTGCTATAATGTTTGTTGGGCGGCGGGGATTGTGGTTGTTGTGGTTGGTGATGATGATGATGATGGTGGGGGGGGGGGGGGGTAATATGGTGGGTGATGGTGTAATGTTGGTGGTAGTGGTGGGGGAGTGAGAGTGTAGTGCAGTAATAATATATAATAATTGTCGGTTTATTGTTCACGTGTAGACGTTAGGCTGAAAATCTATAGATTTGTTCTTAACCTAGGTACACTACAATGCTTATTCTACCTTAACTAGAGGTCACATGCGACCTTTGGCGACCGTGATTTGCCTGGCTTCCCACCATAGTACATACGCAGATGCACTGATGAAAAGTACTTGTAGGCTAACACAGGCTGATAGTTGAGCAACTTGGCTAGGAAGGGACCACGATGCAATCCTCTTCATCGGGATAGCTAAACAAAAACTTTAGGATTCTGGGGGATTCGAACCCTCGAGGCAGCATACAGTGTTCTAGACCACTCGGCTAATCCGACCCGTGTGTGTGTGTGTGTGTGTGTGTGTGTGTGTGTGTGTGTGTGTGCGCGTGTGTGCGTGTGTGTGCGTGTGCGTGTGTGTGTGTTCAAATAGTTATTCACTTTACGTTATACTGTATTTTTATATTAATTCGCATACAGTTTGTGTGTGCGCTCGTACTAAGATTACATGTCATTATCCTATGTAGTTATGATACAATACAGTCCTTGGTAGGTCTATTCTACTTGGCCTATTAGTGCATAATTGTTTAAGGGGAGATGATTCGCTTTTTGGTCGATGTTTTCATATATATATATTACAGGCTCACTATCGTTTGCCAGGAAAAAAATGGACACCTAAATAGCACGAAAGGTCTTAATATTGACACAAAAATGGGGCGAAAGGTCTTAAAATCGCCAAACTAATGGAACGAACGTCTTGTAATGTCAGAACTAGTGGGGCTAAACATGAGGGAGAAGGGTTCCAGAAAACTATCTATCTATCCTTAAAATTCAGTCCCACACAGTCAAACATTTAAGGTAGAGTTTATTAGAGTTGGTGGACGAACATTAAAATACTATACCCTATTCCTAGTAAGTAGGCCAAAACTCTTGAACATTGACCTCTATAATTCACAGACGACTAGATTAATAGAGCTGATAATTCTACCATTTGGGAAGAGTCAGCCAGGGAATAGGTGTGGAAATGTACAGCCCTTTTGCTCTAGCCCTTCTTGAGTTACAGAGGTTAGGGTTCACGAATTATGGACTGCCTATTTGGAACAGGGTGTAGTTGGCAAGTGTGCAGGTAGGAATTGCATGGGCATGACAGAATTAAGGGAATCGACCCGCTTGTTTTTTCTTTCTGGGTAGAGCCATCCGACCCATTCACCCTACTTTGTTAAGACGTTTATCCTCATCCAGATGTTCTTTTACACCTGGCGAGCGATAACGAGCCAGCATATTTTGGACTATGTTTTAGACAGCTGACTTAATTTGTAAATTTTTCGGTAGAAAAATGTCTCCGGCAAAGCCTGATTTCTCCATATAATGATGGCTCGCTGTCGCTCGCCAGGAAAAAAAAATCGACACCTGAATGGGGAGAAACGTCTTAAATCAATGGGCTGAATGGGGCCCAGAGAGAAAAGGCAGGTCGGTCCCCTTAAAGTAATGACGGCTGGAGTGGTGTACAATGAAAATAATACATGTGTGAATAATGATATTTGTTATACGCTCTTCCTTCTTTGAGAATGGAACCCTCATCCTATTGTGAATAATTGGATGCAGTAACTCGATATTCTCCTACTCGATGAGACAGAGAAAGGGGCAAGGGAACGCGAAAGTGGTCCCGAAGCCTGAGAATAGGAATTTTAAATTTTGTTTCTGTTCGGGCACATACCCCCCAGCAATGGGGTATGTTCCTGAGTACATACATACATACATACATACAACTCGATATTCCAACTTGTACTCTTCTATAATTGTATGTATATACTCAGGCACATACTCCAAAGCTGGGAGTGGCCGACTCGAGACAGAGCCCTGTTCGGGCTACACAGTTCTACAAAGTCCATTTCGTAATTAGCAAAATTTATATTTAGGTATTTAAGTCAATCGTGAGAGGAGGAATGCACAGGGGTACTTGTGATTGAGTAATGGTTACCCCCTGAAGATAACTTAGGAATGGTAAAATCGTCTAATGATAGCCAGAATGAAAACAAGAACAATAATGTCACCCGTACTGAAAGGGTTAAGGGGAGATGGGCCCTTTTTGTGGTCGCCTTTCTTCCTCATGTTTATCCTCATTAGTTTTGAGATTTGAAGACGTTTGCCCCCTTAGTTTGTCAATTTTAATACCTTTCACCCCCTTTCAGTGTCAATATTAAGACCTTTCGTGCCCTATATGTGTCGGTTTGTTTTCCTGGCGAGCGATAGCGAGCCTGTAATTATGGAGGAACCATCCTTCGGCCGTGACATTTTTTTTACCGAAAAAATTACAAATTTATCTCTTAGGGGGATCTAATATATGTTTTTTTTTGTTTTAAAGTTTGATGGAGGTCTAGGGAGGAAACTAATACACAAACATATGAATATATAAATAAATAGACCCCCCCCCCAAAAAAAAAAAACCACTGTCCCCTTAACACTTGCCAGATGCAGGTGCAAGAGAGAGATGCAGACCGACAGATATGGGCAAGGAATGTGGGCCATCTGATTAGGAAATTGGCAGGTAGACACAGGTGGTAATGGGAGGTAGGGGACAGGTGATTAGGTGATACGCGGCCGATAACCAAACTAATAGGTGCAAGAGGCGGTTTCATCTATGGAGAGAGTTGTGCTGTTGCTGTTGGTGGTGCAAGAGGAAATTTCATCTATGGGGAGAGTTGTGCTGTTGTTGGTGGTGGTGCAAGAGGCAGTTTCATCTATGGGGAGAGTTGTGCTGTTGCTGTTGGTGGTGCAAGAGGCAGTTTCATCTATGGGGAGAGTTGTGCTGTTGTTGGTGGTGGTGCAAGAGGCAGTTTCATCTATGGGGAGAGTTGTGCTGTTGTTGGTGGTGGTGCAAGAGGCGGTTTCATCTATGGGGAGAGTTGTGCTGTTGCTGTTGGTGGTGCAAGAGGCAGTTTCATCTATGGGGAGAGTTGTGCTGTTGTTGGTGGTGGTGCAAGAGGCAGTTTCATCTATGGGGAGAGTTGTGCTGTTGTTGGTGGTGGTGCAAGAGGAAGTTTCATCTATGGGGAGAGTTGTGCTGTTGTTGGTGGTGGTGCGAGAGGCAGTTTCATCTATGGGGAGAATTGTGTTGTTGTTGTTGGTGGTGGTGGTGGTGGTAGGGAGTTTCATCTATAGGAAGGGTTGTGTTGTTTGGTGGTGTTGGTGACGAAGAAACTAATAGGTGCGAGGCATCTTTATCTATGGGGAGAGTTGTGCTGTTGGTAGTGCTAGGGGAGTTTCATCTATGGGGAGAATTGTGCTGTTGGTGTTGACAAAGAAACTGACAGATGCTAGGCAGTTTCATCTATGGGAAGAAGTGTGCACGATCACATAACAACACTTTCAACATAGCACAAGATTCCTTTACCCTCCAAGCATACAATTAAGGGAAATAACGAAGGTAAAACATGTATCGAAACTCCATATACAAAATACAACTTCAATTTCCACTATCACCCACTTACATAACTTCTCCTTCTTCGATAACACTAAATGGAAGAACAGTTTATTATATGCAATCCACTTCTCCTTATTCTACAACACTGAAAAGAAGAACAGTTTATTTTATGCAATCCACTTCTGCAGATTCGTACATATGGCAACATCAATATTAGTCTAGCAAGCCAAACCTATACCCGGTTCCAAATAGGTAGGCAACTGCAACCTCTGTAACTCAAAAAGGGCTAGAACAAATGGGCTTTTGTCTCTTCAAATATATACCGGTGCTGTATAATTATGTTCTATATTTGTTTTGTTTTTTTCTACTGTTCCAATGGTCAAAACTGGGATGCATAAAACTACCTCGCGGACCGGAAAGATAGCATCAGGCAGAGAACCCTATCTAATTCAATTTCCAGGGAGGTGTTCATTGTTTATAATTACCGGGTGGAAGTGGGAACCCGCCCCCGGAACTTTTAGCCCGGACCCTCATTAAGCCCGCCTAACTACCGTGATTAGCGGGCGACTAGCGGGTGATAAGGGGCAAATAACGAGCAATTACCAGATAGCGGCAGTTAGTGGGGCTGTTGGAGGGACCACTTGCCAGTCTCCGGATAAGGGGGGGGGGGGGGAAGTTGCTTTTCTGGACCCCCTTCTCCCTCATGTTTAGCCCTTTTAGTTTTGATAATGTAAGACGTTCGCTCCATTAGCTTGGCGATTTTAAGACCTTATGTGCCATTTAGATGTCGATTTTTTCCAGACCAGTGATTTTAGCAGGAACCGGCATTCGGCCGGGACATTTTTCTACCGAAAAATTTACAAATTTATCTTAAAATGGGGTCTAGAGGGTGTTATTTATGCTTTATAGAGGTCTAGCGAGGAAACTAACAAAATAATACATAACAACATATCTACCAGTAACTACCCACTACTCCCTCAAAAGGAACTCCAAGTCGTAGACCTCGATATTTAGCTGAAGTACAGATAAATGTGGCTTGGCGATGGCTGGAAAGTATGCTGAACATTATTTAATACATGTGACTGAGTACTAGACATTAATTGTCGCTTGTTTTTCGGCTCCATAAAGTTGTTTACAGACCTATAGTCAGTTTCTTTTCAACTGACGGTAAATTGCAAAGTCCTATCAAGATTTCCCAGTTATTTTGAATATTTTGTAGTGAAATATGGTGTTTATCATATAAACTTGGTCTTAATATGATGCCAAGACATAGTTGTTCAATAGTTTCCCGTTAATTATCGAGAAATCAGTTCCTAAAGGATTCAATTTATCGTCAGCTGCAAGGAAACCGAGTAAAACTTGTCTGTATCCCAAATCTCACCAGTGGCCAATCGGGGTGGGTTGGATCGGGGTGGAGTCGTCCTCGGCTGAAGTAATAGGTGTGATAAGCGGGGAGTGTTACGATAGACTTTACGGGGGCTTAGATGAGCGGTCTGAGATTGGGTTGCAGGGGGTAGTGATTATTTTTTGGGTTGTTTATTTGTATATTTATTTTACACAAACCTCGCTAGACCTCCATCAAGCTTAGAAAAACACCCCCTAGACCCCCCTCCAAGATAAGTTAGTACATCGAAATTGTCCCGGCCCAAGGCCGCTTCCTCCAAGAATTACAGGCTCGCTATCGCTCACCAGGAAAAAATCGACACCTAAATGGCACGGAAGGTCTTTATATTGACAAATAAATGGGGTGAAAGGTCTTAAAATCGCCAAACTAATGGAACAAATGTCTTAAAATCTCAAAACTATTGGGACTAACCATGAGGGAGAAAAAACAACTACCTCCCCCTTAATGGAGGCGGTATTGGATCGGGGGGGGGGGGGGAGGGAATTGCTCAGAGGGTGTGAATGCCACGGAAATGGACTGGGTGGTAACTACATACCGTTTGGTGGTAGAGATTAGAGTGATGGCTGATATTCGTGTTTTGTATTCGATGCACAAATAGATTGGCAAATAGACTGTTTGGTAAGTATATAGTTCTTAAATGATGCAGATGGTGATTGTTTATATTACCTGTTTATATCCATTGAGGAACCTGGTGATTTTATCCTAGATATTGGGGAAAGGGTTTATTAAGTCAAATATGCAACTCGCGGAGTCAAGGTTGAATGTGTAAAGGGAGTGTATTGTAGTAGTTTTATTACTGCCTAGCAATTATATTAGAGAGAGAGAGAGTTAGTTAGTTAGTTGTTGTTCCCTAAGTTGCCTGGCCGAACAGCCTCGAGACCCTAAGGAAGGCCATGGCCACGGTCGGGCTTTCCCACAGAGCTCTCAAAGAGTGTAAATTGTGTTGTTGGCGTAAGTGGTTGTGTGAAATGCAGTCTTCTATGATGTGTTCAATGGTATGGGGTGCTGTGTTACAACCCGGGCAGGTGTCGACGACGGAGTCATCCAGTCTCTTCTGATAGCTCAGAAGAGCCGGATGGTGTCCGCATCTCAGCCTGGCCAGGTGGACTCTGTCCTCGCGAGGAAGGGAGGATTCAGAAGGATGGATTTCGGGAGGTCGTGCTTGCAGCTGCGTGTTGTCTATGAGTGAGTGGATGGAACGGTGAGTGATATGAGTATGGATGTGCTTCCGGAAGTTGGTTTGGGATGGGCAGAGAAGACAGTATTTGTGTGTGATGGCGTGTGCTGGGTGTTGTTTTGATATTTCTTGGTATCTGTGGGTGTGTAGCCGTGTAGTGTAGTGGGTGGTGTTGATTCGCAGAGGCTGCTGCCAGGAATTGTGTGCCTCTCATGTCTAGATGATCTTTGACTTTGAGGACTTTGGTTTCTTGATGTAGGTGATCTGTGGGTGTCGTAGCTGTGCATCCTGTGATGATTTTCAGGGCTTTATTTTGAATAGTCTGTAAGGTCTTATGTGTTTCAGCTACGTTAGAAGCCCAGGCCGGGCTTGCGTATTCCATAACTGATCTTATGTATTGTTTGTAGACTATGGTGGTGGTTTCTTTGTTGTGTCCAAATTTCGTGTGGGCAAGTGATCTGAGGGCGTTAAGTCTGGGTGTCAGTTTCTTTTTCGTGTTTGTGGTGTGCTGTTTGAATGTCATTTGGGTGTCGTATGTTACTCCTAGGATTTTGCGTGTGTGTGTGTTAGGGGTGTGTTGTTTATGTTGAGTCCCGGGACGTAATCGTGCTCTCCTGTCCAGCTTGTGAGGAGGGTTGCAGTGGATTTAGCTGGGGCTAAATTGAGTCTGTTTGTACTGCACCATTCATGTAATGTGTCAGATAGTCTTGAAGGAGTCTTGTTGCTGTGTCTGGGTTTTGGTGCGTGCTTGTGAGTGTTATGTCGTCTGCGTAGGAGGCTACGGTTATTTGGGGTGAATTTGGTTTATTTATATCATGCATGTACAGATTGAAGAGTGCGGGCGACAGGACGGATCCTTGCGGGACTCCGTTTGGGAAATTTCTAATGCTAGATGACTGACCGGCAAAAGATACGTGTGCACATCTGCCTGCTAAGAAGTTGGCCAGCCATCTTTTTGTGTTGTTGTGCATGTATGTGTTGTATATTTTGTTTGTTAGGTTGTGTCGGGGGATGGCATCGAAGGCTTTACTAATGTCGAGTGTGGCAAGTACTGATCTGTGTGGTGGTCTAGCTGAGTTGATGCCGTCAAAAGCTCTTTGTGTAAGGTCTGTAAGAAGAGTGTTTGTGGAGTGTAATGGCCTGAAGCCGTGTTGTGTTGGAGAAAGGGGTAAGTCAGGTGTCATCAGTTGTAGTACAAGGCGCTCTATGACTTTGGAGGGGGTGCAAAGGAGTGTGATAGGGCGGTGTGAAGAGGGTAGCGTGGGGTCTTTGTTAGATTTGGGGAATGTGATGATGATACCATGCTTCCAGATGTCTGGTATTGTGTTGTGTGAGTAGCTGTACTTTGATATGTTAGTGAGTGCTTGTATGCCTTGTGGTCCCAGGTGTCTGAGGTGAATGTTGCTTATGTTGTCTAGGCCACAGGCGGGTGAGAGCTTGAGATTGTTGATGATATGCTTTGTCTGGTTGTTGGTGAAGGGTGTATAGTCAGGGTCTGTGGGAAATTGTCTTTTTCGTTGGATGACACGTCGGTCGTCTTTAGGTGACTGACATGAGAGAAGTGATTGATGAGAGTGTTTGCTTGTTGTTAGTTAGTTACAAGGAATAGTTAGTATCTCAGAGACCTTGCGGTCCATTCCGAGGAGATACTCGAAGTGGAAGGAGAGAAACTGTTTAGTGCACTACACTCATTACAGAGTGTGCAAAATACTATCTACTCTCTTCTTGAACTGCTCTACTGAAGAACTGTTTACAACTTCGGAGGGAAGTTTATTCCAGGAAGAACAGATCTTATATGTGAAAAAGTTTCCACAAATACTAGTGCTGAACCTTTTCAATTATAATAGCCAGCTATGGTTGCGTGTTGTTTTCATATTGAGGCAAAACATGTTGCTATAATCCACATTGTCAAACCCACTAAGTATTTGAAATACTTCAATGAGCTGACCTCGTAGTCTGCGTGCCTCCAATGGAAAGAGATCAAGAGCTCTCAACCGGTCCTCATAGCTCATTCTTCTAAGCGATGGAATAAGCTTTGTAGCCCTAGCTTGTACTCTTTCTAGTCGCTCTATATCTTTCCAGAGTGCTGGAGACCAGAATTGAACAACATACTGCAGGGTAGACCGTATCAGAGTGTTGTAAAGTGTGAGGACTATTTCCTTATTTCTATACTTAAATTGCCTCTTAATATAGCTCAATAATGTATGTGCTTTTTTCTCTACTTCAATGCACTGCTTGGAAAACTTTAGGTCACTGCTAATCAGAACACCCAAATCCTTTTCCAAGTCAGTCACTTCCAGAGGCATTCCCAATAGTGAATAGCCTGACTTGGGGTTTGCTTGGCCGATATGCATCACCTTGCACTTTTCCAAGTTTAGAGGTATCTGCCATGTATCCGACCATTCACCCAGTCTGTTGAGGTCCATCCTGAGCTGTTCAACCCCTTTGGGGTCTTTCACATTCATTCCAAGTTTTATGTAATCTGTAAACTTGGAGATCACACTCAACAGACCAATATCTATGTCATTGACATATATGATAAACAGAAGTGGGCCAATGACAGATCCCTGTGGAACTCCAAAAGTGATTGCAGTCCACTCAGAAGAAACACCATTGATTACCACTCGTTGTTGTCTACCTGTTAGCCAACTTTCTATCCAATTTGTGACCATTGTATTGATAGCGCGCACTCACTTTTGATATATATATATATATATATATATATATAATATATATATATATATATATATATATAGAGAGAGAGAGAGAGAGAGAGAGAGAGAGAGAGAGAGAGAGAGAGAGAGAGAGAGAGAGAGAGAGAGAGAGAGAGAAGAAGAGAGAGAGAGAGAGAGAGAGAGAGAGAGAGAGAGAGAGAGAGAGAGAGAGAGAGAGAGAGAGAGAGAGAGAGAGAGAGAGAGAGAGAGAGAGAGAGAGAGAGAGAGAGAGACCAACCACCACCACCTTCATCCTCATGTTTCGCCCTATTACTGTTGATATTTTAAGACGTATGAGAGAGAGAGACCACCTTCATCCTCATGTTTCGCCCTATTACTGTTGATATTTTAAGACGTTCGCCCCATTAGTTTGGCGATTTTAAGACCTTTCACCCCATTGTTTTGTCAATTTGAAGACCTTTCGTCCCACTTCGGTGTCGGATCCTTTCCTGGCGAGCGATAGCGAGTCTGCAATTTAGAAAGAGCCGGCCTTTGGCTGGGACATTTTTCTACCGAACAATTCGAAAATTTATCTCGAAGGGGGGTCTTGGGGGTATTCCTTTTAAGCTTGATAGATGTCTAGGGAGCAAAAAAAAAAAATAATAATAATAATAAAAAAAAAATAATAGTATATATACATACATACAGTATAATTATACACACACATAGAAAACAAATATATATATATATAAAATAATAAAAATACATCACCCCCCCCCCCCTCATTCCCTTAAATATAAGGTAAAGCAGAGTAATCCCCTACCAAAGAGTGGCAGGGGTCGGTGGCTGTAGCGTGCCCCCCCCCCCCCCCCCCCCCCTCTTCCAGAAAATAACTGGTTTACGAGGTGTAGTTAAATCGTTCACTGATCACAATCTTCCTCGCTCGGTACCGTACTGCACGTGTTGTCTCATATTATATCTCTTATATCTTGCTCACTCTCACTCTCTCTTTCTCTCATATATATATATATATATATATATATATATATATATATATATATATACTGTACAGTATATGTATGTCTAAATATAGCTAGAATTAAAGTACAAAGACGTCGCCGGTACAGAAGGGCTAAATAATCCTGAAGGGGTGATAGGCTCCGAAGTAGTATATTAATTAACTAACTACCTTCTTCCTCCTCTCCCCCACCAGAGAATGACTCTCCACCGCCCTCCGATGCCTACGGTGTGAGTCTGGAGGCGGCCCTACGTACAGGATCCACCACCACCACACTCCTCTCCATACGCAAGCTCAGGGAGGCATCGCTGTGAGTAAATGAGTAGAGGGATTTTTGAGTAGAGGATTTATGAGTATATGGATGGGTGGTAGAAATCAGGGAGGTATTACTGTGAGTAGATGAAATAGAGGGATTTTTTTAGTAGAGGATTTATGAGTAGATGGATGGGTGGTAGAGATCAGGGAGGCATCGCTGTGAGTAGATGAAATAGAGGGATTTCTTTAGTAGAGGATTAATGAGTATATGATTTTTTAGTAGAGGATTTTTGAGTCGGGGATTTTTTAGTAGAGCATTTTTTATTCGAGGATTAAGTTAAGTATTTATTAATTAACAAGCACACACACTTCTTTTCAACACGCCAAAATTACCTCTAACGTACCTTGATTTTGGCTCTGTATCACTCTTTCAACCTTGGGGAGGACACTTGGTACAGACAGCTTTGCCTTTTGTCCCATTCATTTGCATAAAACAAAAATCATACTAATTTTCCTTCCTTATATAGAATCTTGAAGTGGGTACATATTCGTGTGGGCAACTGTACATAATTCGTAATATCGCCAACCCACAAATTTACTTCCAAATAAACCTAATCAAGGGGGCTCACCAGCTTTTTTTCTCTCCTTCTCTCTCTTTCACTGGCTTGTATCCATTCGGCCCCATTCAGCCTACTGTTTTAGGACGTTTATCCCCATCCAAGTGTCTATTTTTTTTCCTGGCGAGCGATAGCGAGCCAGCATTGTATGGAGAAATCCGGCTTCGCCGGAGAATTTCTTTTTTATCGAAAAAATTAAAAAATTTAGCCTGGTGTCAAAAACATTATAAAAATATGCTGGGTCGCAAAACAATCGATACCTGGATGGGGTTAAACGTCTTAAAACAGTAGGCTGAATGGGGCCGAATGGATACAACCCAGAGGGAGAGAGAGAGAGAGAGAGAAAACAAAAATTAGGTGGGCCCCCTTAATGAAATCAAATATATTTATGAACCAAGCTAAAATCTTGCCATGCATGGATAAGCACCTATACTCTGTTTACTATGAACAGGCGAAGAATTTACTTTGTACTAACTTGAATGTTGAGCTGTGACCGGAGTTGAGTATTAAAAAGACACTGATCGTCCAGAAATTAAGTTCTAAGGGAGGATGAATCTTCACCTACTTATTGTGAACAGAATTAAGTAGTTGATGAGCGTGATCCATTAGCTCATTAACGTACCTAATCTTAGAAATGCCCTAATATTTTGGATGCTTAGATATACAGTACTTCATTATTCATTAAAATTTATGCTGAGTGTGACCCGTTGCAGGTTGTGCGGGAAGCGGGCCCTGAGTGAGAGCCCGTCCCCACCGCCCGAGTCTGGACCTCCTATCGCCCACCTCAACAACTCCGGTGTGTCTGTTTCCATCTCCTCTTCGGCCGCGGTGGCTGCTGCGGCCTCCCTCCTCTCCCCCTCCTCACATTCGCTCATCTCCTCCTCTTCATCCTCGTCTTCGTCCCCGCCATCTCCCCCGGCAGGAACGAGAGCGCCGGGTCGAGCTCCTGCACCTCCAGCAGACTATTCTGATGCCCTCAGGCGACGAAAGGTTCATAAGTGCGACTTTGAGGGTTGTGAGAAGGTCTACACCAAGAGTTCACATCTCAAGGCTCACAAACGCACACACACAGGTGAGTTTCTGATATTTCTGTGGATATCTTGTATGCTTCGTTATAATTTTTTGAAGGTATCATTACCTGTGGTAATAATCATATTAAGCTGCCTATACTGCTGTTTGCGGATGATACAGTTCTGATGAGCAATTATGAATGGGAGCTGCAGGGTTTGGTAAATAAGTTTGGAACAGTGTGCGAAAAACGGAATTTGAAGGTAAATGCGGGGAAGAGCAAGGTTATGGTCTTCGAAAGGGGTGAAGTCACAGAGTGTGAGGTGAAGTTGAACGGTCAGGCTATGGAGATCGTTAACTCTTTTAAGTATCTGGGCAGTGTGTTGAGTAAAGATGGGACTATGGATGAAGAAGTGCGGGAGAGGGTACAACAGGGGAAGAGGGTTGTAGGAACGCTGAAAGCAGTAACAAGAAATAGGGTGGTCAGTATGGAAGTGAAGAAGTCCTTGCATGACAGTGTGGTAATCCCGAAACTGAATTACGGAAGCGAAGCATGGACGTTGGTTGAGAGACTCAGACCAAGAGTGAGAGCAGTGGAAATGAATTACTTAAGAAGTGCGTGCGGAGTTACATGGAGGGATAGACAGACTAATGAAGAAGTACGAAGGAGGTGTGGTTTGGAGGTAGATGTGCTGGAAAGTGTGAAAAGGAACAACTTGAGATGGTTCGACCATATGGAATGTATGGAAAGCGAGAGAATGACTAAGAGGGTGTACGAGAGCGAGGTGGAAGGACAGAGAGGGAGAGGTAGACCGAAGGAGAGGTGGAAGGATGGAGTGAGGAAGTATATGAACGAAGGCGGTGCTGGTTGGGGGGAGGGGCGTTGACTGACTGGGGACAGAGGTGCATGGGGGCGGTTCGTTCGTGGCCACCCCTTCGGGGATCACGGCGTCAGGCAATAGATAGATAGAAGTCAAGTTCAATTTGATGATTTGTTAATGACTCGTCATTCGTCACCTGTAACATTAATTGTTATATAAAAGGATAACTAGGAGATAGCTGCTAGTGTTTAATATTGGTTTTGTACAACTGGGAAGTTTCAAATATGTAGAAAATATAAATTTTCTTGATAATATTTGCATTTATTCATTTTCTTACAGGGGAGAAGCCGTACCAGTGCACATGGGATGGCTGCATGTGGAGGTTTGCACGATCTGATGAGCTGACGCGCCACTACCGTAAGCACACTGGCCAAAAACCCTTCAAATGTCAGCTGTGCCAGCGGTCCTTTTCTCGCTCAGATCACCTCTCACTCCATATGAAGAGGCACTGAGGGTCGCTGAGCTGTCCAGGAGACAGAAATTAAACAGATGGGCATTACTTGTCCAAACCTCCAGAACCCATGGGGACACTTGTTGATTGATTCTTTGCGGGTATTCTACTCCCAGACATTCTGCATTTGATTGGTCTTCCAAGGTGTTCTGCTCATGGGGAAGCTCTACCTGATGGAGTCCCCTGTGGGTTATTCTACTCATGGAGATGCTGCAGTTGACTGGTTCCCCCATGGGTGAATCTCTCCTCGACAAAACTCTAACTACAAAAGACCGGGTCACTGTTGAGAGAGACCGTCACCATGCTGTGCCAAGGGCTTCCTGTGTGTCGCACAATCACAGTCTTCTTCCTTGTCGGGGGAGCTCGGAGGCGTTCGGAGCCCAGGGGGACTTTCTCCTCCCCATCAGGTTCCACTTTCCTCCCTCCGGCTGCTCCCTCCTCCTCCTGCTCCTCCTCCAGGTGTAACAGAGCTTCGTAGGTCCCAAGTCGTCATCCTCCGGTCAGATGCTGCAGGAGGAAGTTGATCTGACGTGTGTTAAGTTGATGGCAATGTTTTGATCCTTGTACAGTTGGTGTAGACTCAAGCGCAACAAAAAGTGCGTTTCGCCTCGATGTCTGAAAAAAAATAACAGTAACTCTGTGTTAATCGATAGTGATAGTGTGTGATAGTAAGGAAACTTTTTTTTTTTTTATTAATGTAACAAAGTGAATCTTCCAACCATTGAAGGAATATAATTCACGATGGCCACTTGAAAAAAACAAATTCATGGAAAATATGAAAATATAAGTGAATGTAGTGAAGAAAACAATTCAGGGTCAATTGACAAAAGCAGACAATAATATCTGACCGACATTGTACACTGAACCGCTGTCTTCCATATGCCTTGTGACTTACCATAGAGTGTATTTTCATTTTGCAGGGGCATCGTGTACCCCTTAAAAGAGAAAACATAATTAATCAGTGATTGGAGTTTTTAAAGTCAAATACTGATTATGTGCTTGAGCTTCAGTATTTGGAAAAAAATATACATTTGTGTTTCCTCACAAGAGGTGAGGGTTTATCTGAATCATTTTACGCTTGGAAATGACAAAAATATAAACAAAATATTTAAGAAGTGATACTATTTCTAAGCACAAAAATAGGTAAACCAGTGCATGTATGTAGTCTTCCAACTTCCTTGTGATGGAAAGAGTGTTAAACTTACGAGATCTTCCATTAATTACTGAGCTGACAACCCAATGGAGACTGAGACGGAGGCAGCGATCCATGCGAACCATCTTTAATGTAACTTTTTTGCTCACAGATTATTGTTCCATGTGTTTCATTGGCGTGAGCGGGTAAGAGATAGTTAGATTACTATTTTACACGGTGCATTGTAGTCGAATAACACCCACATAATTTGTTTGTATAGTTATGGCTGACAAAAGCTTAACAGTTTGACATAGATTAACTTCCTTACCTTATAACTGCACACATAAATTCCCACGCACGTACCAATCAAATCCGAGCATAAACAGTTTATACGCTACCACATACAATCCATATATTAATTTCCATTCAATAAGCAAGTAAGCAAACAAACCCAAAATACCCAATCCATATATTCATTACCATATAGTAAGCAAGTAAGCAAACCAACACAAAATACTCCAGAACATCAGATTCACAAGTTAGTTGCAGTGAAACCAAATCTTCTAGCAGTTTAGGCCACACAGTCAACCACAGAGGTCACAAGAGCCTATTATTATGACAATATAACACACTGCTAACACACAACAGACGCCTTAGTTCGTAGACACTTCAAAGTACAGATAACACCTAATCTAACATAACCTAACATTATTCGTAGACACTTCAAAGTACAGATAACACCTAATCTAACATAACCTAACATAACCTAACATAATATAACATAACCACTAGTCATGTTCATATTGAGATATATAGCTAGGGTAGCCTTTTAAAAACATCTGAACTATACCATTAGCACAGGGTGTCGAACGAAAGCGGAGTCCATTATTTTAAGTGTATAGTATTGTATATGTAAGGAAAAACTTATGGTTTATAGTTAAAATTATGGTCTTTGGAAGAGATGAAATGGTTAAAACAATGCTACTTTACATAGATAGTCTTGTTTTCTCTCATATTCAGTCAAGTCTTCAAACAAAATTGCTCCTGTTTGACACCCTGCAATTCACACATTTATAGACAGATGAAGGGGACACATGTGATGGAGAGATCTGGCTTGATACAGAAGGGGTTAGTGTTCATACTGACACACATACATACTGGAGGACAATCTAGTAACACATTTGACCACATTATTAAATTATTGTAAGTTTGTGCTGCTATAATAATTACTTTTACTCTATTATCACATTTTGTGCCAGAATATGGAATCAGTTACACTTTTCCCATAATAGTATTCTTTAGTTTGTTTATTAAAGCTGGACATGTATAATCTCAATAATACAGTATGTGACTTAAATGGCAAGTAAATGCCTGATTCCACTCATATACTTTCTTTTACAGTATAGTTATATTCCATATGATTTGCTAAGTATATAAATAACATATAGTCATCTCCAATCAATATAAGTGGAAGTTTCAAATGTTGGCATCTCAATTACTGCAGAATTCCCCAAATTATGACACAAGTCAAGAATCACATGAATATCTGTATTATTTAAATATAACTCACCTTTTGTTCATATGAAATAACAATAAAGTAGCATATGCTGCATAGATTGTTATGTTAGTGCAGTATTACCTCTTTGTATATTAATGTGCCAGCATCAATAACTATCCACTGATAATTATTAAATTTTAGCTTCCAGAAAAAAATATTGATACACATTGTATTAGTTTTTTATCTAAACAATTCAAAGGAAGTGTTAATATGATTAAATTGATACCAAGTTTACATCCAGAAATGACAGTAACTAAATAATATATAACTAAAGAAGAAATAACCTGTTATAACACAAACGGCTTACTCCATTATGCTTACATTACTTTTACTCTATAGATATTCAAACACACACACACACACACACACACACACCTATATTCCCATAATTCCACTACACCCAAACACCACCGTGAGCCCAGAGCTTCCGTAACGTCGCCTCGCTGCCCCCACGCCACCTTCCCCAGTACCGCTGGGGTCGCTGCCCCCACCTCAGTCTCCGATTAAGGGCCGGGTCACACAAGCGTTTTTTACGATGACTTTCGATCGGCATCTTACTTTTTGGCAGCACTTGGGATTTTTTTTCATCAGAATTGGCAATTTTTGTGGTGTTAGATTTTTTATAGTTGGCTGAAATCATAGATAACTTAAATTCAGGTGCTTCCCAGATCAGAGTTGCCAAGAAAAGATGCCCCAAAAAGCTCTCGTGTGAACCCGGCATTAGGGACCACTGGACCAATTCAGGCCTCAGTGTGACGCCTTGTCTTGCTCGTTACATGTAGGGTTACTCGCAGTCTCCAGGATGTTATGTAGAATCAAAAGAACTGTGATTTTTTCCTCCCACTTCACCCATTTCTGTTTGTTATTTTTAACTCATGCTCCAGTTTATGTGTTTTACTTTCTTGTTTTCCATAGCTCCCATCGCGTTTTGTCTGGCGGTTTTTAAGTAGATGAACCCTTGAGAAGTGTTGTATAGTACAAACTGATAGCCACATGTGTTGTTTAATTGGGTTTGTTGTGTACAGGGACGTCCGCTTTATCATCCGACTGCTTCGCCTCTCGTGTTGGTATGGAATGTGTTTGTTGAGGACTATCAAGGTTAGAAATTAGTCTAGTGTTAACTTAGGGTAGTATCTATATTTTTGCTAATTTTAGGCAAGCCATGAACTGGGATTGTATGACAGAATTGAAAAAATAATCGCCATTAAATGTGTTTAATCTTTAAACTGCTAATACACATACAGAATTAACTTTTTCCAAAAATTAAAAATTTCATCTTAGATAAAATATATATATATACAGTATATATACAGTATATTTCTGTACTTAACATCGAGCCAAGTTTTTTCTTTTGTGTTTCATCGTCTCTCACTTTTGCTCAACGACACATTATTTGCTTTGTTAGTCATTCATATACTGTATGGCGTGATTATTTTGCCTATTATCACATACTCTAAAAATAGGCAAGCTCCTTTCCAATTATTAGCTAAACTATACATGTTTTATTGAATCTGTAAACGAGAATGTTACTAAAAAACTTGATTCTTTGTAGTCATGATAAATACAGTATAAGTAAATGCATTTTATGTCAATGCATAAGAAGGGACGGGAGTTCTCGCAGAGAGGCTCCAATCCTGACGTTATTCTTGACTTACAGTGTGGTGGCTTAATAATCCAATAGGGTTGATAGCCTCTGAAGTCCTATTAAACAAAAAATAACAATGCATAAACAATTTTATTTAGCAAATATAGGTAAAATATACAACTTCCAGAACATATTGTGTTCAAATATTTTGATGTAGTGATGCATTAGCATAACGTTGGACAGACTATTATAACTTTTGATGGTGTGGTGAGTAATTGTTTTGGGATTTGTAGTTATTCATTTTATTTAATGTTCAGACTACACAATTTATTTAATAGTAAATTAAGCATATATAAATATATAGAGGTCCGATAGGTAGGACATTACAGAATATGAATAAGTCAGCAGAGAATCCTGTAGAAATTATTATAAATGAATAGTATATAGGTTAGCACATAGATGCCTTTAGCTACATAGCATAGATAGATTTATACCTCAGTGCGTTTGATCACAACAGGTGAATTAAGGAGTCGTTATATTAACCTGTACTGAACGGTTAAGATACCCTTCGAGCAATGATGTAAAGGAAACGGAACTCTTTCGTGGAAAAGACAAGTATTTAGCACTCTATTTTTAGGCTCTCCTAACGCCTCAGTGAGACTTATACTGGTCAAACATTCTTGTAGTTTGTCAGCTAAATTTGAAACTTAATAAACATGAGAGAATGCTGATTAGTCTTCAACTGTTCTGCACTTTTAGCGATCACCAGATTTTAAGTCTTAATTTCATTGTGGGGCAACAACTAGTTACTAGTATACTGTACTATATTTGACAACTTGAGTATGTACAGTAATCTACAAAATGAGAGCTTCACACATATTAGAAACGGAAATTTTACAGAATTTGAAATATATATGTTGAACCAGAAAGATAATTAGTATTATTGGTAAGTCACAGTATCATATTATCACACTTTCATATCGTATAATGTGTAGCTCTCTCTCTTTATGGGCACCTTGTATACCAAAATTTCCTTTGAACTTATAGAGTTTAAACAGATTAGAAAAAGCTTCCTGCTTTGATATTGAATCAAATTCTTAAGATTTAGGAATTGTTGAATGAAGCTGTATAATCATGAACAAATATTAGCTTTCAGTATCCAAGTCTTGCAACAGTAATTGAAGTTTTAAACACTTGAGTAAAAATCAGATCACCTAAATGTATTTTTGAAGACCGTAGTCTTTAAACACCTTACTTAGTCTCTGAACGCTTGAATGAGTCTCTTAGAATTTGCATTTCACTGGACACTTGATATTAAAAGTTTCAGACTAGTTACTGTAGCCTACCCACAAACCTTACTTCTGAACAGAATTTTTGAACATCTGTAAGAGTTTTTAAGCACACCTGATACATTTCTAAGTAATTTATATGACACCAGCTCTTAATTGAATTTGGAATTTAATTAAAACTATAAAAGCCATACTTTTTCGTTGTCATGTTAGATTCAAAAGTTTATGAGCTGTGATAAGCATATGTATTGAACCAAGGCAAGATCATTTTTGGACTATGAATATTTTCTCTGTTAGAAATTACGTGAATTTCAATCAATTTCGACAAACCAAAGAGTTTATAGATATTTTAATTTATATTTATTTATTATTTTACTCTTTTGAATATGAACAGAAACCCCTTTTCTTAAAGTACATATTCTAATGACTAGAATCAACATAAGAATGACATTAGAAACGTCTATTAACTCTCTGTATTTATTGCGAACATTTAATTTCGAACTAACAAATGGTATATTCACATAGTAATTTTGATTAGAAAATGCCAATACCGTACAGTAGTTCCCTAACCACTGGCATGAAGACAATTTTCCATATATCATTTCCGAGTTCTAATAATTTTGTATGTAATTAAGGAACATTAATCATTAATCCTCCATTACAAACCCCAATGTTCTTGAATAAATTAATGAAATCATATGATCCTCCCGGGATTCGAACTCGAGACACCACACTTCAGAAATTGAGTATACTCCTTATCGTCCCCATGATACATTGATACCGGTACATTGATAATTATTTAGTTCAGATACGGGTTTCAGGGCTACGAGTGAAGTTTGAAGTTTGCAAGCGTAGTTCTATGTGGAAGCCAGCGCGGCGTTTGAACCAAACCAGAATCGTTGACAAAAGGCAGACATTCCGGATGAGCGAAGCAGTCGGATGTACGAAGGACAAGCCGGTTTTTCCGACACAAATGTGAATGCAATAGCCGGTTTACAATGTGTGGTGTGAGGAGGAAGGGAGGGGTGTATGTGATTCACCCCCTCCCTTTCTTCCTTCTTCAAACAAATACAGACAACATTAATTTAGTCCAGTGATGTCAATATTTTACCATATGAGGAGGAGCACTTAGTTTTTTGTTTTTTCATCTGGCTGACTATTTATGGTTAGTCACCCATTCAAGACTAATTTCTGGCTAATTTTCGTTGAATTGGCTATTCTCTGAAGCTTGACAGCATTGAAATTAGTTTGCATAATTAGTCAGAAGTTAGTCCATTTTAACGAAGGCTGGATATCGTTAAACATCTGTGACTGTCCAATATTAGTCAAGGTAAACATGAAGCTGGAACTATTTTGAGACTTAACTGCAGGGTGTCAAACGAAAGCCGAATCCATTATGTTTAGTCATTATTGTAGCACATATAAAGCTAAAATTATTGTTTACAGTTCAAATTATGTCTTGAAAGTGATTAAATGGCCAAAACAATGCTATTTCATGTTAATTTTCTTGTATTCCTTCCGAAATTCATAATGGTCTTCATAAAAATGGCTCCGGTTTGTCACCCTGCATAACTGGACTAAAATGTGTTATCTGTGAACCCCCTTCGAACCCCCTTCATGCATCCTGTATTGAATAGGATGATTTATGTGCGTGGTGTAACCCTTTCAGTCAAGCTACCAGTCCACGATTCTATTCAGCCTAGGAAGGACCTCTAGGTATGAGAGGGTTAAAGACTAGCTCAACCAACCCTTTGACTTAGACACGTTCTTCCTAAGCTGAATATAATCGTCAGGAAGTAGTAATTGGCGTCGTTATTGATTGAAAGGGTTAATGTGAGTATGATGTCACTTTATGGGTTAAATTATGATTTGAAGTTAATTTTTGAGGAGATGATAGACTTTTTACATCCTTTTAAGTAGTTACAGATTTTTATATAAATAAGCAATTGGATTTGTAAAACGTAATTATGAAACTTGACGAGCTTTGAGAAAAGTTGATGGTCATAGGATTTTAAGGCATTTTAATCATTCCCAGAAGATTTAAGATATGGTGAGTTTTATATGTTGTGTGGATTGGTGACGATCTTCCAAGTATGATTATACAAAGACACTAAAATTATGTGTTTTCTTTGGAGTTAGACGATAGACGCGTTGGTTTTTCTCTTTATCTCTTTATCTATGCATCTATCTTTATTAATCTATCTATTTATCTATATCTATTTGTCTATCTATTTATCTTTCTTCCGTTAACGATATATCATGTTAATTTTCTTACACCTTTTATTTCTACGATTATACTCGACATTCCCTGTCCATTCTGTGTTCACATTTCTTCCATTCCAGTCACGAATTATGAACATTCCATAGCCATTTTCCATTTCACTCATACAGGATTTTCTAATTGGCTCGTGTATTGTCAAAATCAATAGTTCGGCCCACTATAGTCGGTTTATATCCAGCTGGCGGTAAATTGAATCCCCTAGTATGTTATACAAATACATTCCGTTTTGTGATTTGATCAAGTACGATAGTTATGTTTTTAACCCCTTCAGCACGATGACGCATTCTTTTATCATATTCTGGTTGCCATTAGACGATTATCTTATTATTTACCTCAGGACTCAAAGGGGTTAATACGAGCTCAATAAGCCCTCTGAATAATATAGGTTCTGCTTAAACTATACCTCTAGGACTCAAAGGGGTTAATATGAGCTCAATAAGCCCTCTGAATAATATGGGTTCTGCTTAAACTATATAAAATCGTCTAAATTTAGCCAGAAAAGGTTAAAAGTCATCATTGAGAGGCGCACCGTAACGCATTCCTTAAGGGGGTAGTACTCGCTTTTTATGGACACCCTTCTCCCTCATGTTTAGCATACTAGTTTTGAGGTTTTAAGACGTTTGTTTCGTTAGTTTGGCGATTTTGAGACCTTTCGCCTCATTTTGTTGCCAATATTTTAAGACCTTTCGTGTCCTTTAGGTGTCGATTTTTTCCTGGAGAGCGATAGCGAGCCTCTAATTTTAGAAGGAACCGGCCTTCGGCACGGGACATTTTTCTACAGAAAAATGTACAAATTTATCTATAAAGGGGGTCTACAGTAGCGGGTATTTTTCTAAGCTTGATGGAGGTCTAGCGAGGAAACTCAAAAATACATAAATAAATAAATAAATAAATAAATATATAGACAAAAAACCAAGCACTACCCCCTTAATTACACTTCATTCCGCAATTAACCTTTTATCCCAGTAATTATATCATATTTCACGAATTTCCACTTCATAGAAATGCTCTACCTCAGATAAATTTCCTCTTGCTGTTCTTTCTCATCACTTCATTTCCTTATCACTTCTTTTTTCTCATCACTTCTTTGTTTATCACTTCTTTGTTTATCACTTATTTTTCTTATCACTTCTTTTCCTTATCACTTCTTTTCCTTATCACTTCTTTTCCTTATCACTTCTCTTTCTCATCACTTATTTTTCTCATAATTTTTCTTTCTCATCACTTCTCTTTCTCATCACTTCTCTTTCTCATCACTCCTTTTCCTCATCACTTTTCGTGCTCATCACTGTTTTCTTATAACTTCTCTTTCTCATCACTTCTCTTTCTCATCACTTCTTTTTCTCATCACTTCTTTTTCTCATCACTTCATTTTCTTATCACTTCATTTCTCATCACTTCTTTTTCTCATCACTTCTTTTTCTCATCACTTCATTTTCTTATCACTTCTCTTTCTCATCACTTCATTTTCTCATAATTTTTTTTCTAATCACTTCATTTCCTTATTACTTCTTTTTCTCATCGCTTCATTTTTTCATCACTTCTTTTTCCTTATTACTTTTTTCTTATAATGTCTTGCCCTCACCACTTCTCTTTCTTATCACTCCTCTTTCTTCTTCTTCCTGCTATTTTCTCATTCGCTTCCTATTTCAGTTAACCCTCATTCCAATTCTCAGTTTTACCTTTCCTACGATATCCTAATTCCTCTTCTTCTCCTCGTTCTTCTTTTTCTTATTTCCTTTTTCTTCTTCTTTTGCCTACTTCTAATCGTCCTCGACCTCTTTTTAAATATCCTACTACTACTACCATTACTACTACAACTACTACTACACCCTGTCTTCTTTTGGTATGAAGAGTAAGATCGTAATGTATTATTATGACTATTATATTACCTATCTGCTCTACTTCTTCTCCTTCTTTTCTTACTCCTCAACCTCCTTTTAATTATCCTCCTCCTCCTACTACTACTACTACTACTACTACTACTACTACTACTACTACTACTACTACTACTACTACTACTTTTTCCTTTTGTATACTACAACTTTTTCCTTTGTATACTACTACTACTATTACATCCTGTCTTATTTTTGTTATGAAGAGTATGCTCCTAATCTACTCTTATTGCAATTATTTTGAATATCCTATTACTCCTCTGTCTTCCCCTTCTACTTGTCTTCCTCTTCTACTTGTCTTCCTCTTTCGCCCTTTCCTCTTCGACCTCCTTTTAAGGGGGGTGACCTGTTATTGTTCTCTCCTTTTCTCTGGCTTGTATCCATTCGGCCCCATTCATCCTACTGTTTTAAGACGTTTATACCCAACCAGGTGTCTATTTATTCCTGGCTAGCGATAGCGAGCCAGCATTGTATGAAGAAATACGGCTTCGCCGTTGAAATTTGTCTATCGAAAAATTTACAAATTTAGCATGCTGTCAAATGTTTTTGTTTTTTAAATATGCTGGCTCGAAACCGCTAGAAACCGCTTGAATACCGCTCGAAATCGACACCTGGATGGGGATAAACGTCTTAAAACAGTAGGCAGAATGGGCCCGAATGGATACAACCCAGAGAGAGAGAGACAAAAACAAGTGGGCTCCCTTAAATATCCTCCTACTACCTCCTGTATTTTGTTTGTTATGAAGAGTAAAGGCGGTGTCACACGAGCGATTTTTCCGGCAATTTTTGAAGAGCAAGTTTTTGTTTATACTATTTCGAGGCTCTTTCGCATTGGCATCATAAACTAGATCGAAGGTAGATTATGTTACATAGTTTATTTCTTATGGTACAGTCGGATACCATAGTCTCTAGCCCACTCTTAAATATTCCTGGACTTCACCTATTTCTAACTATGGAAGTATATCTCTGAAAACCAACTTATCATGTATTGTTCTATAAATCAACTACAAAACTATATATACTATTTATTAAAAAGAAAGTTCTATCCACAAAATAATCCAAATAGTTATAATTGCATAAAGAAAAACATATGTGGTCCCCGATTTCGCATGAGTGGGCTAGAGACTATGGTATCAGAGTGTACTTATATTATCAAGCTGCCAGACTACAATTGACCACTTGCGAGTTTCATTCTATAAGGAAGTTAGAGCTGTAGACAACGATATTTAACATAATTTACAGCTAAAATACGGTCGTAGTACATATATAAATACACAAAACCCAATTCAACATACCATTTAACCATCAAAAACCTACATTATTATTGCATTTATGTTTAATCTCGATTTTTACAGCCCCAACTTCCTTATAGCCTGAAACTCGCAACTGGTCAATTGCCCGTGACAAATTGACGGAAGAATCGCTCGTGTGACACCGCCTTAAGCCCAAAAGTTACTCTCATTCCAACTAACCCGTACAGTACCGATGACTTGTTTTTATATTGTGGCAACTATTAGAAGAGTTTATTCAGATTAGGAAGGACCTCTAGCAATGATAAGGCTTCACACTATCTCAAACACCCATTTTAACTATCACAGGTCCTTCCTAAGCTGCTTAATATCGTCTGAATATAGCTAGAATATAAGATTACACACGTCGCTGGTACTCAAAGGGCTAAGAACATTCCTACTTTCATTCCTGGACTGGTAATAGTTAAACTCAGCTGAGGGCATTCCATATATTAGCATTCCAGAAACGATAGTCCTTTGTTTATTTATTTTTTCCTAATTAAACTATGTGTAAACTTAATTAAAGGTTATTAAGGGGGGTCACCGGCTTATTTTAACTTTCTCTCCTTTTCTCTCTTTCCCTGGCTTGTATCCATTCGGCCCGATTCAGCCAACTGTTTTAAGACATTTATCCCTATCCAGGTGTCGATTTCTTCCTGGCGAGCGATAGCGAGCCAGCATTGTAAGGAGAAATCCGGCTTCACCGGAGACATTTTTCTATCGAAAAATGTACAAATTTAGGTTGCTATCAAAATAAATATATATATGCTGGATCGCTACCTCTCACCAGGAAAATATTGACACATGGATGCGGGTAAACGTTTTAAAACAGTAGGCTGAATGGGGCCGAATGGATACAAGCCAAAGCGAGAGGGAGAGAAAGGGAAAACAAACGAGGTGGGCTCCCTTAACCACTATTTGATAAACTTAATTCACCAGAGTGTAGCGTTAATGTATATATATATGATGATGAATCCGATGAACTTCCATTAAACAAAAAACAAAAACACTATACAAAAAATACTGTGTTTTCTAATTATTGTAACATTTCCCCAGATAGATGTTATTCGAATCTTGTTAAGGGGGGATGGGCGTATTTACTTTTTTTTTTTTCTGTTTTTTTTTTTTAAATTTCCTCCCTAGATTCCCATCAACCTGTAAAAAAGACCCCCTAGACCCTCCTTCAAGATAAACTTTTACATTTTTCGGTAGAAAAATGTTCCTACTCATAAAACTACAGGCTCGCCAGGAAGAAATGGACACCTAAATGGCACGAAAGGTCTTAATATTGACAACAAAATGGGGCGTAAAGTCTTAAAATAGCCAAACTAACGGGCCGAACGTCTTCTATCTAAAAAAAAAACAATGGGGCTAAACACGAGGGAGAAGGGAATACCGGCCCATCCCCCCTTAATTCTAATATATTGAAAGGGTTGGCGCTGATCAACTCGATGCTTCCTTACCGTAGAGAAGTGTATTATATTCTTGTACATAATAAAGGAGAGTGTATGTGTGTGTGTGTGTGTGTGTACATACTGTGGAGAGGCTTTTCGTAGTAATTGTAAATAAAGTGTCCTGTTGACGTCTGATTCCTGTTGTTTTATTGTCACCCATTAGGTTTTTGCCAGGCTTAGTGAGGAATATATAATATATATTCCTCACTAACCCTACTTATTTGCTAAGGCCCATTCCCATTTGTTTTCTATTTTTTTAATATATTTAAAATAAAAAAAATGGGAATAAATAGATATAGAATATAGAATAATTGATGGTTTTCTTCTGTTCACGTCTGATTCCTGTTGTTTTATTGCCACCCATTAGGTTTTTGCATGGCTTAGTGAGGAATATATCAACAAGTGACGGTTTTCTTCTGTTGACGTCTGAATCCTGTTGTTTTATTGCCACCCATTCAGTTTTTGCAAGGGTTAGGGAGTTAGTTAGTTATGTAGAGCAGATTAACCAGACCACTGAGCTCCATACGGAACTCTCATAGGTCTGGCCCGAAGGATTGGATCAGATTACTGAAAGGAGCTTAAGGCGACGCAAAAAGCGGACGATAGGGGGGAAGGAAACTGACGGAGAATCGGATAAAAGGTCAGTGAATGATTTAGTACCAAAACAAACCGTACGCAGACGGGCAGTATCTGGGCAGTCAAAGACGTGGCGAACAGTTAGAGGGGAATGACAGGAGGAGCAGGTAGGGGCGGAGTGCGGGGAGTGGACATCAAATAACCGTGAGTCAGCCGGGAATGGCCTATCCTAAGTCTAGTTAGTAAAACTTCCTCACACCTGTGAGAGCGGGAAGACGAGGGCCAAGGACGGACAGAAGGTTTGATTGCACAGAGTTTATTATTGTAGGGTAGAGCATCCCAATGAGATTGCCACGTGCAAAGAATAGAAGGCTTGAGTAAGGACAGCCAATCACCTAACGGAAGGTGGGGCTGGCGAGGGATCATTAAAATAGCATTCTTAGCCGCAGCATCGGCGTCTTCATTGCCACGGACACCGATGTGAGCAGGAATCCAACATAATTGGACCTGGAATCCACGTAGGCTCATCTCGTGGAGAGCGTGTTTTATGGCTAAAACTATTACGTGGGAGGACGAATAAGCACGGATCGCTTCGAAGGCACTACGAGTCACTGTAAATTATAAAGGGCTGTTGAGGGGTGTCACGTATAATGTCAATAGCGGATTGGATAGCTAAAAGTTCAGCAGTAAAGATAGAGGCTTGGGGCGGGAGAGAAAATTGAAGGAGCTTAGTAGAGGACACAGCAGCGAGGCCCACCCCAGAGTCAGTCTTAGACCCGTCAGTGAAGATGGCAAAATGGGGGCCTTTACGACGTATGTGTTCGAGTGCGTGTTGGCAGTGATGGCTAGGGACAAAAGGATATCTCTTAGAGAGGAAGGAGAGGTGAGTGCAAACATTGGGGAGAGAGATAACCCATGGGGGGGAAGGGGAGACAACAGGCGGCGAAACAGCAATGTGAAAGTCAAGAGAGTTGAGGAGAATTGTAGCACGAATCGGAAAGGAGGGGGAAGATGGACACGGATCGGGAATGAAGATATCACTGAAAAGGGAATTAGTGGGAGAGTCACTATGTTTAATTTTTAATGCACGGCGCATAGTAACTAAATCGCGATGGAGGGAGAGCGGGGGCTCGCCACTCTCAGCTAAGACGGAGGTATTTGGGGAGGAACGGAAAGCTCGGGTTAGGGAAGAATATATATACAGTATATATATATTAAAACAAACAAAAATGGGAATGGGCCTTAGCAAATAGATAGATAGAATATATAATAATTGACGGTTTTCTTCTGTTGACGTCTGAATCCTGTTGTATTATTGTCACCTGTTAGGTTTTTGCATGGTTTAGTGAGGAATATATCTTATATTATAATATATTATAATATAATTATCAACAAGTGACGGTTTTCTTCTGTTGACATCTGAATGTGTGGTTTTATTTGCCACCCATTAAGTTTGTGCAGGGGTTAGTGAGGAATATATCATAATGATGTATAATATATAATTATATATACTAATATATGATAATATATAATAAGTTACTTTTTTTCTGTTGGCGTCTGAATGTTGGTGTTTTGTTGCCACCTATTAACCCGTTGAGTACCGGTGACGTCCTTTTCATATATTCTGGCAACTATTCGATGATTTTACTCAGCTTGGGAAGGAACTATAGCAATAATAAGGCTTCAAACTATCTCAACCAACCTTTTTAACTACCACAGATTCTTCCTAGGCTTCCAAATATCGTCTAACTAAATATATACAATATATCACACGTCGCTGGTACTCAAAAGGTTGTTATTTCAAGGGTTATTGAGGAATATAACAACTGACGGTTTTAATTTGTGTATTCCTTAAAGAAACTTGAAACACATACTATCCTGCTATTCATTTGTGTATTACTATATAATATGATATACAATTTGTAAATTTTGAGTTATTTAATCCATTTGCCTTTCATCAAATTTGAATAATCTTGTGATATATATATATATATATATATATATATATATATATATATATATTTATATATAGCCTACTGTATATATACAGTATATGTATTCAGTTTGTTCAGTAAAAGTTAATTATGGATAACCCTAATCATGGGACATATAATTAATATAATAATAATCTATTTTTGTTATATAACATTGGTATTAGTGGAAACTGGTTGAACTGATTAAAATACACTATGTATAATAGGGAATTAAGCTAAGCTGCTTCTTTAACATTGTTTACAAAAATGGATATTCTAAAAATACCAACACAATTGATTAAGGGGATAGTGGTTATTTTGGGAGTCTGTTTATTTATATATTAATGAATTTTTTAGTTTCCTCGCTAGACCTTCATCAAGCTTAAAAAACACTCCCTAGACCCCCATTTGTAAATTTTTTGATAGAAAAATTTCCCGGCTGAACGCCGGTTTCTCTTAAATTGAGACAAAAGGTTTAAAAATCGACACTAATGGGGAGAACGTCTTAAAACCTAAAAACCAATGGGGCTAAACACGAGGGAGAAGGGAATCAAGGTTTCGGGTGTAGCCTACTTATGGCGGTGGGTCCTTTGAAGTTTATAGATCCAGGAACCCTGTAAATATATAATCATAATAGATTTATAGGAAGAGAAAATGTGTAGTGTGAGAAGGAAGGAAAAACATCGGGACATCTGTTAAATCGTTGAGAGTGGTATGAAGATTGGTAATATAATGTGTATCTATTTCCTGGCCATTAATACTTGTACTTCATGGAAATGCATTGGGGATTCTAGTGTACATTTTGAAACTGTACCGCGAACATCTATGTTATCCGTTTTATCACCTAAGCCTCAACCGTAGACTATAAAGAATCCACCAGACGGATGATTTGTTTTATATTTTGTAATTTGTAACGGATAGCTGGAAATATAATGTTAGATCACCATATGGTTGAGATGGGCTGGGTGTGATAGGGATCTGCCTTGTATGGACCAGCTGTCCTTTTGGAGTTCTCATCGTCTTAATATACTGTATGTCAATAAAGCCAAACCCATACACATACCTATTCGGATGGAATCATATAGCCGCCCGCCAAACAGATACTTCTCGCTACCAAGGGGTCTGAACTAGCGCCAGAGCTAAGACTGTCATCGTCAACGATACTCCACACTTGAGATATGCACAGCTTATCACATTTCCTTGTGATTTATACATATTTTATTCCACAGTAGATGGCTACAATAAGTGCTTATATAGTATAATAGTTATGGGAATGTCCATATGCAGCAGAAAATTACAAACATAATCATAAGCTGATTAAGGATCATAACAAAAAGGCACAAAAATATCTTATAAATATGTAATATATATAATTATAGGAAACTTTAAAATATGATATACAACCATATACAGTATGGGTCAGCTACAATATGTGTCAGCTACAGAAATATCGACACATGGCTTAAAATAAAGATATGTTGAAGGAGAGCGAGTGTGTCATTTAAAAGACTAGGTCGCTTACAGACCAACTCAAGTTACTCAACCAACCACCTTAGGAAGGGACGTTCCTGGCATCCTTGGTTGCGACAATTAGTCAATTTGATGAGAAGCCTGTCAAGAATTAAGTATATTCGTTTAATATTAGCCGACATAACAAAACAAAAAAGGTTAATGTTGTGCACTCAAGGGCACAAACTGTGGCCACTAGTCAACTTTCGAATATCATAAGCGACCGTCCGAAAAGCATTAGAATAGTATTGTTTGCAACATTATTGACTTTGCAATTAATTTTGGCATTGGGTAGTGATATGGTCAGGTAGCAAAATGTATATTATCCTAATATCCCGTTTTCTGTCTTTGTTGCTCTCCCTCCCTACCCTCGTTCTCTACTCCCTTCCTCCCTTGTAGTTTCCATGATTGAAAACTTATTATATCTACAGTAAATTCATGATTAACTATTATATAGGTTACCAGTATGCCTTTATTTAATTAATGTGGTTTGAATCTGGGCCAGTTTTGAGCCTACCGCATGCAATGTTTCCTTTAGCAATGTATTATGTAATGAATCCCTCAGATCAATTTAGAATCAATCCTTCCTTCCCATTTCCTCGTCCCTCTCCACGTCGCTCTCGCTTTTCTCTCTCGTGTCTCACTGCTATTCCAATCCCATCACCACTCCGGTCCCACCCACAACCACTAGTATCCACTTCACTAACTTATTCGTAATATAAGCTATAGCAAAGCAATCGCGGCAAAACAAATGGATACATATGATTAATGATATAAGTAGCATTCCAAATGTAGGCTATAAATGCTGAACAAATTATGTTCACGATCATGACCGCTAAACTCGCTATATTTTCTCTAACCCGGCCACACATAACAAAGCCACTCCAACAGCATGGCCAGCGATAGAATCGTGAGTTCAGAGTCGTATCCAGGACGAGCACTGAAACAAATATCCAACAACAGTCGTACGCCTTTTATTGCACGTCTTTTCTTGACATACACAGCTAGGCTACATAAAGTCATACCAGATACTATTATAGGACCTACCATCAGCTACTATCTAAAGATTTAGTCAGTATGGTCAGTATCCTACCAATAATAAACTAAACATTAGAATAAATCTGCTACTGAGGTTTATGAGCTTGCGTTGAAGCTCCGAACACCGTATCCATGGCAACGAGTTTATTTTAAGCAACCCATTTTTGATCAATCGCATATCTGGATAATCTGGCAACACGTCGTCTCATGTGATTGATTCTTCATTCTTACATAACCACTCCGATATCCTTTGTTCAATTGTTTCCTTGTATCAACATGACATGAATATATGTTATAGTTAAAGCTTGATTATATTATGCTACGGGCTGGGTTGACAAATATTCGAGATGCCGTATGGTTCAGATACGCATCTCTGTTACATAAAATACACTCGGTTCCCTGGCTCGACCAATCATAGCTCTCTGCGCATGTGACGTCATATTACCCATCATGCCTCACTGTACCTCCTCACCCCACGCTGTCAACATGTGCTGGTGCGTGGGTTGCTTCGCCTGCTTGGATTGGTAAGCATTTTTATTGTTTACTGCATGCATTGTTGATAATCTTAATCATACTTATGTTTATTGAGCGTTCTGCATTTGTTGAGGTATATTGAGAGCAGATCTATCAGGAATTCAGGTGAGTAAACAGTTTATTATTGGAACGTGGTTCCGGTCTGGCAAATTTGCTTGCCTGTCGTATTTATGCAGTGTATTTATTATTTTACATTCATTGGTACTAGTTGTATTGTAAAGCACATGGTTGTATATGCAATGTTTGGCGAACGATACAAATAACGGAACTGTCAGATGATTAAATGTGAACGCTGAGTAGGGACCCGACTGTTATTTGTCAAGCCTAGGCTAGGTTAGGCTATATAATTAGGGATTCAACTTTCATTCAATTTTAGTTAAGCCGTGAATTTTTAAAGCTTTTGTTTTGTTTTTACTACCTGCCAGATTACCAGTTTTGTTTAACCTTCTTCGTTGAGTTGCCTAAGTAATGACCATGTTTCCATTATCCCTAGCCTAATGTTTACACTAATTGTATTCCAACAACATATTATTAACTCTTTAAATTTGGATTGTTTATACTTGCATATAGGCTATATTATAGTAACTAGTTCTTCCAAACACTAGGCCTATTTGTTAACCATGCCATACTATTTTAACTAACCCAAGAAGGGTTTGACCATCATTGAACTTGAAACTAGGCTAACTGTATATATTATGTGTAGCTTGTCACGGGGAACTCTATAGCACCTCACACCAGCGGTGGTGTCATGTGGGTCAGCGCATGCGCGGCCATCCCCCTCGAGAAAGACAGCTGATTAATGTCAACTAACTAGAGTAGTCCCATAAACCAGGTTATATTCTTTATCTAGTAGACCTAGAAATTGCATATATTGATTACATATACTGTACTGATCTGCGCATGCTAGGTTTTTGGCTTCTCGTGTATATTAACCCCCCACCCACCCCTCCTTTTGTACTCACCTCGAGGCTCGAGCCATCTTGTTTATCAACGAGTGGTGCTCCACTGCTCCCAACTCCACCCTGACAAGATGTGCCGGCGCGTGGCTTTCTTTGCCTGCTTGGATTGGTATGTTATTGTTTACTGAATACATTATTGCTATTTCTTCAACATAGTTCTGTATATTGAGCGTTATGTAATTTCTTATGTACGGTAGGCTTATATTGAGAGAAGATTTGAGGAATTCATAGAGAGTAGCACCGGTTACTGGTTCTGTCTTTGCTAGGTTGTGTAGCCTATTATTTATTTATTCAGCGTATACATATTTTACTAAGCATTCATTGGTAATAGCTCCTATAGTCGGTTTTATTTCAATTGATGGTATATTGAATCCCTTAGCAATTGGTTATATAATGTTTGGCGACCTTGACCACTTGCGAGTTTCGGGCTATAAGGAAGTTGGGGTATTTACATTGATATTTATCAGAATTACCGGCTAAAATATGATTGCATTACATATATCAATACATAAAACCAAACAACCAAAAACAACAACAACCAAATATAGCAATCTTTTTAACAATCACAAATTGGTATACGCCTAACGTTTATAATTCTGCTAAAAATGGATGTCTACGGCTCCAACTTCCTTATAGCCGAAAACTCGCAAGTGGTCAATTGGACTGATGATGGTATAGGTAGCGAGTGCTGAGTAGCCTACCAGTTTCCTCTTATTGGTTATTTGTTTTTAGGTTATAGGCCTATACCGTAATTATGGATTCGGCTTTCATTCAACAATAGTAAACTTGTGAGTTTTTAGGTTTTATTTACTACCTGCCAGGTAAAATTATTAGTCTCCATATTGTTTTAGTTGTTTCCCAATCCCCATACTTTAATGTGTTTAGACTAGGCTATTCCAACCAGTTAGCGACATGTTCTATTAAGTATAAGATTTGACATTTAAATATTCCCAATTTCCTTATTAGTTAACCATGCTGTGCTATTGTAACCAAAACAGAACAAGGGATTGTCTGTCATTGAATTGTAAAACTAGGCTAACTGCATATTATTCTGTGTAGCGGTGACTACGCGTGGCTGTATTGGCCCATTGGGGAACTGGACGACTGGTGGTGCATGGTGTTATGGGAAAGAACAACGATCGACCTAGTGCTGTTCTTCCCTTCAAAAACAGGTATGAATTTTCATATTACTGTATTTTTTACGTGAAGTACAGGCATGGTTTATAATTAGGCTATGTATCCAACTTTTCATTTTGTCACCCATGATACTTCGCTTGAAATCAGAATCACTTGAGTCTCCCTTCCACTCCTAACATTGCTCAGTTTAGGTTTGTCCTCTCATCCCACCTGTCTTGATTCACACGCGAATTCCAAGTGCATCTTTCCCATGCAACTCTTCCGCGACCTGTTTATCATCACCCTACTCTGCTTTCGTGTCTCTCCCCCTCCCCCCATTCCTCTCTTTATCTTGCCAAATTAACCGTTCCCTGTAATCCGTTGCTCTACACAGTATTATAGCCTACTGTATATTCAGTATATATATATATATATATATATATATATATATATATATATATATATATATATATATATATATATATATATATATTTTATTTCCTCTCTTGGACAAGATTGGTCTCAAATTTATGACTGTCCAACTCTGTCATTCACTACTTCATGGCTCCTCGCTTTTCACCCATTTCTATTCAACAGCTGAGCTCTGGAACTCTCCCTGAATCAATCTTACCCTCATCCTATGACTTAAATTGTTTGAAACTGTGTGTCCAGGCATTTTGGCTCGACTGCTCCTTGATTTTGGCCCTGTTACTCTTTCAACTATGGGGAAGGCACTCATCACAGGCAGTTTTGCCTTTAGTCTCCCTCATCCACATAGAAAAACAAATCTTACCACCATCTTTCCCCTCCACTTCTCTCCTCCTCCCATTCCTACCTACCTTTCTAACATTTCTACCTACCCAGTTACCTCCTCTCCCACAAGTAGCATTGCAACCTATAATTGGTTTCCTAATAGTTAACCCAGCAAGCGCGATAGGCCTCACGGAAGTACAGCTCGGTCCCGCATGGTGCGAAAAATTGGTCGATACAGTGCGTCACACTATGTGAATTCGCACTGTGTGAACAGTGTATCCTATGGGAAAACACGTAATTGGTCGATCGGTCCTCCATATAGCACACATATTTTTCCTTATATCGTTATTTATACCGACACAAACATACCAAGAACAAATGTTAATGATAAATATAGCCTAACTCATCGGCATAATTTCGGCGCTTTCGTCTGACATGGCGTCGGCGTCGGTAGCCTAGACCGACGTTTGCTCTGTTTTGATGGCCCTGGGCATTTAATTCCTTCATTATTACCACCAGACCCACTATCCCTATCACTGAATGCACCAAAGGCCATAATAAACTCGCAAGATAAGAGGTTCGGGCAGAAAATAGCTTGTAAACATGTAGTTTTCCAACACAATGGTTGCCAGCCTGTCCACCGATCACAGGCATTCACATGTATGGGGTAAAAAATTTCTGGCTGACCAGCCTCCCTCCATGCCCAAGCTGCTCAAACACCAGTGATGCCACGATTCAGGCAGGAAATTTATCGCACTGTACAAATTTTGGCCGCACTAATAGAAATCTCCCCGGATTTAACCCATATTGCCACCCGACTCGCACTAAAAGATCGTATTCGCATTGGTTGATAATTTTGTGCTTAATATTTTCATTGCTCCCACTAATAGAAATTCGCACTGTTTGAACTCGTTATATGCGGGACCGAGCTGTATCTGTATAGCGTAAGCAATAGGCCTCACGGAAGACAGCCCATGAAAGAATAGGCCTAACCCCAAAATGCCCCGCAGGCACTTAAATGGAAGCAACATATGATTAGGTAGTATAATCACTCTCCAGTACCTCCTTCCTCTCTCCATGTTCCCCTCTTCCCTCTCCTTCCCCCCTCTCTCCCCCCCACTTCCCCTCTCTCTCCCCTCCTCAATTATTGGTTATTATTCCTCTTATTTTTGTCATTCCTCCCTTCCCCCTTAAGAAATATGATGAGTCACACTCCCTCCCCTTCTCATGTGCGGAAGAGAGCTGGAGGGTGAGGGTGCCTCAAGCAGGCTCAGCTAGCAGATGTATGTTGCACGCTCTCTTTCGCCTCCATCCACCCCCTCCCGCTACAAATATAAGTTTTTCAATAGATATTTGCGGTTTATGCTTATTTTCTGGTCTTCACATTCTTATGTTCTTCATATAAGTAAAATAAACGCACATGGAGAAGATATAATGCTATATATGGTAAATATAAAAAATTCTGTTAGAATCAAAGTTTTGCACTTCTAAACACCGCAATTGCGCACTCCTCAGGTTAAGATTGATGATCTGATGATCTTAAGATTGAAAATTGTGTGGGGGGGGGGGGGGCCCCCCCCACACAATTTTTTTTTTACATACACAATGCTTGGTCAGTAATTGCAACCTTCTTTGACTGTGGTAGCTTTTCGTGATATTCACGGGTCTACTTATTGTTTACTCAAATATTGCATGTTCACTTTGGAGAGATGAAAAATATTTTACTAATGTGATGTTTCGAATTCTCCTTGCCAATATATGCCGCTTGACACAAGTTGTTTTGCACTGTAAGCGACCTTGCCTTTTTATTATGTAAATCTTGCAAAATAAACAAACCAAAACAGGGGCGACACAATATAAAGGCAAAATCTCTGTGGAAATAACGCTTTAGCAAAATAAACATTTAAAATAAAAGAACACAAACCACCACATAGGGTGTACATCACTACATGAACAAGTTAATCTGTTTCTCAAGCAAACTAATCGCACATATAACAATCCGTTATCGTCATATTCAAGGAATTAGTTAATTTGGGAAGTCCAGGACATTCTGGTAAATTTGACTAAATTCTGCATGAATAAAGAAACTACAACTTATGTCAAAATATTCTATTCAAGCAAATTTACAATTCAACAAGATATTAACTGGAAGTATGTAGTATCCGGGTGTACGGTCCAACGGGCGTCATGTTTACATACGTTGCTCGATCGCGGTTAACCTTTCCCCGCCCCTGCTCACTATGCTAAGGACATTATTGAGATCCGGGCGATCTGGCCGAAAAACGTCTTTAATAGGCTACCCGTATCTTTGTTAGTTTAACTGCTAAAGAATTCCCACGCATTTCTAACTGTAGTGCTGTTTTTTATCTGTAAACTGGCATTGAGTAGAGCTCTTTATTTCAACTGGTTCAGTTGTGATGACGATTTCCGTGGAGGGAGATTCGATACGATGTTGCAGACACTAATTTCGTCATAGCATACAAAAACAACATTGATCCAACGTCTCCTTTTAATTTCGTCATAGCATACAAAAACAACATTGATCCAACGTCTCCTTCTTGGTTTCGGAGGTGCGGTGTCGCAAAGACAGGCTTTGTTTACATGCGTCGGACGCACGGCTTTCAAACCAAGCTTAATAGGCTTTCAAGCTTACAGATTTTAAAATGACACCCAGGCTCCTGGCCATCTGCCGCGGTGTCATTTTAAAATGCTGCCCGGGCGGGAAGGGTTAAGTTCCCATCTATTTTTTCTGTTAT
The DNA here is from genome assembly GCA_032716605.1 of Paralithodes platypus. NCBI lineage: Eukaryota > Metazoa > Arthropoda > Malacostraca > Decapoda > Lithodidae > Paralithodes > Paralithodes platypus. The sequence goes on along the minus strand of CM064521.1, from coordinate 60,704,287 downwards.
TTGCCCCCTGCTGGCAATATATATGATAATGACAATAAGTCATGGGTTATTAGGTAAATTTCTATAATTGCACCTATACGAGCTAAACAAATTATTATTGTATTTAACAGGAAGGTACGATGAGGTATAGGTGGCAATATGCGGAAATGGATTAATAGGGCATTCCGCCCCCTCTGACACCCTTACGAAAATCTACGGTTACTCACTCCACCCCAACTGGATTTCTACCGTTTTATATATAATATATATATATATATATATATATATATATATATATATATATATATATATATATATATATATATATATATATATATATATATATATATATATTTTTTTTTAAATGTGAAATTCATCATATTAACACAATAAGAGCGGGTGGGTCGGTAACTTCTACCTACCAAGCGGGTGGTTTTACCCTAAATGAGGTTGTTTCCGTGCTCTTTCTCATGCATAAACAAGACCCAGAGCGTAATACAAGTACAGTAGGGTCTCGTAAGATGCGAGATCAGAAGATGCGAGGACCCCAAATAATAAAAATAAATTACTTAAGAGAGGGAAAATTCCGAATTAGAAGAGGAAAGTCCGCGTCATAGAAAATTGAGATAATATATACAGTATAATTATATACAGTATATATATATATATATACATATATATACAGTATATACATATATATACAGTATATATATATACAGTATATATATATATATATATATACAGTATATATATATACAGTATATATATATATATATATATATATATATATATATATATATATATATATATACTGTATATATTATCTCAATTTTCTATGACGCGGACTTTCCTCTTCTAATTCGGAATTTTCCCTCTTAAGTCGGACATCTCGGAAAATCGGCCTTCTCGGAAGTGGTCTCCCCCAATTAGTCGAGTTAGCGAAGGTTTACTGTACTATCTATCTATTGCCAGACGCTGTGATCCCCGAAGGGGTGGCCACGAATGAAATGGCCCCATGATCCTCTGTCCATGCATACAAGTTTAACCCTCCAGCCCCGGCTATGTGTTATATATATATTCCTCGAAACCCGGGTGTTTTGGCCGAAAAACGTCTAGGCTAGGCTACCGTATATTCGTTAATCAGACTGCTTCCCGCATCCCCAAGCGTAGCTGTGTTATTTACCTGTAGAATGGCATTAAGTAGAGCTCTCTAAGTCAACTGGTTGAGCTGTGATGATGATTTCATTGGAGATAACTTTATGGCCAAAACAGCCACTTTACACTACTTTTCGATACTTAACAACAACATACAGGCACACATGAACAAGCGACGCTCTCCTTCTTGTGGCCGGAGATGTGCGGCGTCGGTCCAGCCGGCTGTTGTTTACATGCGTCGGACCGACGCCTCACACACGAAGCTCACAGGCCTTCAACCACTGGGCGTTCAAGAGCCCTTCCGGGTACCTGTTATATGCTTTTTTATGGGCGTTCAAGAGCCCTTCCGTGGTGAGAGGGTAGACCGTTTTGTGTACAGAGAATGTGGTTACAGTATCACATCCTAAATGTCGGCTTTCCAGGCGGCCCTGTCAAAGGCTGCCTCTGTTATCAAGTTCTCTATTTTGAGATCGGACTGGAGTACCCGAGCCCACATCATTCTAAGTCCGCCCCTACGCGCAGCTCTCCCCACGTTCACAGTCCGGCATTTCTTCACCCAGCTCTCTTCATACATCCTCTCCATGTTTCCAAACCAACCAAGTCGGCTTGTGCGCATCACTTCTTGACACTCCCTAATACCCAGACGCCTTCTTAATTCCTCGCTCGATACCCCGTCCCTGAAATGAACCCCACACATCTATCTCGCCATTCTCTTCTCATTCCGTTCCATTCCATTGATATCCTCCGATTTAACTGGCCACGTCTCCGAGGCATAGGTCATCGCGCTCTTCCTCCCATCCAGCACTGCCTTCACTCGTAGCCTATACTTCTTAAACTCCATCCTTCCACCTCTCACTCGGTCTTCATCTCTCTCTCTGTCCTTCTACCTCACTCTCGTACACTCTTAGTCATTCTCTCGCTTCCCAAACGTTCCACATGGCTGAACCATCTCATGGAATTTCTTTTCACACTTTCCAGCACATCTACATCCACACCATACCTCTTGCATACTTCCTCATTCGTCTGTCTATCCTTCCATGTAACTCCGCACGCACTTCTCAAGTAACTCATTTCCACCCCTTTCACTCTTGGTTTGAGTCTTCACCAACGTCCATGCTTCGCTCCCGTAAGTCAAATGTCGGGGTTACCACACTGTCGTGCAAGGACTTCTTTACTGCCATGCTGACCACCCTATTTCTTATAATGTAATTGCATATTGATGCTTACTATAGTTTAAAGTTTAGGTCGGGGGAGTGCTGGAGTGCCCTTAGTGATCCCTGGTCTCTGGGTGACGTAGATATGTGTGAATTTGTATTTTTTGTTTTCCTGTTCGTGCTCTTGCTAGAGTCGGCCGCCCCCAGCTATGGTGTATATGCCTGAGTATATACATTCATAAAGTACATACATAGTTTAAAGTCGCCTATAATCTTCAATAACGCATATTAACTCAATGACTGCGGGCATACTATATAAGAAAATGCGGACATCACTGCGGCAATTGTCTTATGACAATCGCCGAAAATCTGTGTCGTACGTGATCTGACAGGCAGGCAAGCGAATCTAAGCAGCGCGGGACCCGTACATCTACCGCCCAGCATCCTGGCAAACACTGAGGTAATCGCCCAGCATCTGCACACTTGGAACCGACATGATTCAGGTGTCATTGGAAAGTACTATTCCTCTATTTTCAGGGATATATCATTGAATTACGTTCTAGCTCTTGTTTATACAGTACATAAATATGTGCAGGGAATGAAGGTCACTTTTAGTCCAAAATCCCTGTATAGTACAGTGCAGACCAAGCAATTGTCATAATTGTGACAATTGCCGCAGTGGTTATGTTAATAATCAAAAGGAAGAAGGTATTTTGGCACTTTTTTATGGTAATTTATCAGCCTCATAGTAATTATTATGCTTTTAGTAATTTATACCTGCCTATGTAATTTCCCATGACTACGATATTATATATGCATTTATTGTAGGCTAGTCATCTACTATATGATCAAAACATGCATAGTCATAAGAAATTGTGATAAACTGTGCATAACCTAGGTGTTGAGTATTGTCAAGGACTCGGGTACATTGTATAACTTAAACACGTGCCAGCCTCCTTGGTATTTTTGATGTCGACAGTCGCAGTTCTGACGGAAGTTTCCACCAGAGGTCTCCAGTGAAAATTTGGTTAGGGTCTATTCTGATTGCTAATAATCAGTGACCGATGGTAAATCAATGACAGTAAATTCATAGCTGTTTACAATTCTATGACTTTAATCTGTGACTACTGCTTAGGCTGATCACAGGCACCTGGAAAGAGGAGTCTGAGCAAGTTTTCAACACTAAGGCTACTGGTACTGTACAGAAGTGACAAGGTTTGCAACTGATATCTTCACTTTCAGATTTTTTACTCAAGGTACCCAGTAACTAGTATTTCTTCCTGCATGTATAATATAACATAAGGTAAACTGGCAATTAATTTCTAGTACATTAAATTGCCATTATAAGATGTATGTGGCAGTAGAAGGTGCTATATTATAAAATGTGATTGCGAAACTACTCGCTACTTTCATGTAAAGTAAAAATATTGTCTGCACAACTCCTAAGCAAATTTGGCGGTGTCATAAGTTCCTAGTTTTGCATAGCTATTAGCTTTATCTTTTGATCTATGATCTTATATATCACGGGCTGTGGCATGGTATGTAGTGCGTCTGACTGCTGATCGAAGGGTCTGCAGTTCAATCCCACGCCACACTGTTCCATTGGTAGACGGCAAGAATTTAGGCAGCTCAGTCTAGCGATTCGGGGAAAATGCCCATGTATATCCCTGTAACAAAGGCACGATACCGCGATGGGCTGGTCTATCAGAGTGAGACCTGAGCGATCTCTGCCATACCCATAGCTTACTCTGACTGTTCCTTTTACTTATATATTTTCTAGATCTCAAGTGACGGCGTCTCTTCCGTGGATTGACCTCCCAATCTACCAAGATTGGAAGCTAAAGCGTCACATTATTCCTTTGCCCCTCAACTTTCTCTTCATAATTGCTGAGGGGCACAGGGCCCTGGGTGGGGCTTTGGTTTCCCGGACGTTTACGCACCCTCTCAGCTCCCCGCCATGGAGTGGCTTCGGTCACCCAGGCTTTATTGTGGTCGGCAGGGAGGGTTCTGTGGGGGCGCTCGTTTATGGCCTTGGCCTTACTCGGGGCCTTGGGGCTGTTCGGCCAGGCAGCTTGGGGAACAACAACAACAACAACAAAGGCACGTCCTAATTCTGTCAATCTTGGGAGTGCATGGTGTTAAAAACTGCATCATCTGCAGTGGCCTTCTCTTGGGCAGCATGGTATGCATAACTTAACTTCAGTTGAAGACATACCGTATTAAGCCTCACTCGTTGGAGACTAAACTTTATATGACCGCCACAATGTTTTTTTTATGATTGCCTAGTAGCTGAATTAGTTTAACCATCTTTAATAGAATTAAAAAAAAATTAAACTAATTTATTAACATACGGTAGTTAACCTCACTAGTTTGCTTATAAACTTTGTACAGTAAATTTAGTTTGCTATCACCTTTCCATTTGTCATGTTTCTAAAGCCACACTAGAGGGGCACTTAGTAGAGCGCATACCTCTTCCTACGCCATTATCATAAACCTAAATTTTCTTTTATCTGGGTTCCAGGATATAATCTGGTTCATCTCCTAAATTGAATTCTTTCTTACTTGGCGCGCATCCTAATTATGCCCACCAAATTTTGTGATAATCGGTTCATAGATTTGTGAGATATCTTGTTCACAGACAAACAAACAAATGGAGGCGAATACATAACCTCCGTCCAGCTTTGTTGGCGGAGGTAACTAGTACTATTTGTTTCAAGTCTTATTAATTTTGAGTTACTGTTTCACACTAGATTTCAAACAAATTATCAGCAAGGTTTGTTGGTAAACTACCAATTTTAGTTTATGGACTATAAACTAATCTGCGAGAGCTTTACGCCCAATGATACCTAAAACCTGTGCATCTTGTGTCTACAACTGTACCATAACTAAAAAAGTTTAAATCTTTTCTTTAATAAATTATGCAAATACTGTACCAGTTAGGCTGTCTTATTATCTAGGAAAGTTTAGTGAATGTAGTTACAGTACCGGTATATATATATAATAGCAACAAGCAGAATATATAGTTTAATGTACAGCATATTAATCTGCGGTTTGTTTAATTTTACATTATGACAAAAAAAGTAATTCTATTCTCCAATGAAGCAGCATGGGACCATTCAGGCCATCTGTTTAAGTTTCCTTAACCCTTGCTTAGCGTATTCAGTATGATGATGTCATATCAACCGCCTGGCTGGCTCGGTTGATAGTCACTGCTTCCCATCCTGCAGTCTCGCGTTCAATCCCCGCTCAGATTTTTTTATTTTTTTATTTTTATTTTTGTTTTGAGATATAGCTGGCAGTTACCATCTCCCCATGAGCAAGGGTGATGGGTAATGGTCTCTGGTTGATTAAAGAAGTGTCAAGCGCTTGAGAATCCTAAAGGAGGAGATATGGGCGCTATATAAGTAACCAGACTATTATTATTAAACCCTCCCAGGTGGTGCCATTCTCATACGTTGTTGTTCCCTAAGCTGCCTGGCCGAACAGCCCCGAGTCCCTGAGAAAGGCCATGGCCACGATCGGGCTTTCCCACAGAGCTCTCATTGAGTAGATTGTGTTGTTGGTGTAAGTGGTTGTGTGAAATGCAGTCTTCTATGATGTGTTTAATGGTATGGGGTGCTGTGTTACATCCCGGGCAGGCGTCGACAACGGAGTCATCCAGTCTCTTCTGATAGCTCAGGAGAGCTGGATGGTGTCCGCATCTCAGCCTGGCCAGGTGGACTCTGTCCTCGCGAGGAAGGGAGGATTCGGAAGGATGGATTTCGGGAGGTCGTGCATGCAGCTGCGTGTTGTCTGTGAGTGAGTGGATGGATCGGTGAGAGATATGAGTATGGATGTGCTTCTGGAAGTTGGTTCGGGGTGGGCAGGGAGGGAGAGAGGACAATAATTGTGTGTGATACCGTGTGCTGGGTGTTGTTTTGATATTTCTTGGTGTCTGTGGGTGTGTTGCCATGTAGTTTAGTGGGTGGTCTTGGTTCGTGGAGGCTGCTGCCAGGAATTGAGTGCCTCTCATGTCCAGATGGTCTTTGACTTTGAGGATTTTGGTTTCTTGATGTAGGTGATCTGTGGGTGAAGTAGCTGTGCAGCCTGTAATGATCTTCAGGGCTTTGTTTTGAATAGTCTGTAAGGTCTTATGTGTTTCAGCTAGGTTAGAAGCCCAGGCTGGGCTTGCGTATTCCATCACTGATCTTATGTATTGTTTATATACTGTGGTGGTAGTTTCTTTGTTGTGTCCAAATTTTGTGTGAGCAAGTGACCTGAGGGCGTTAAGTCTGGGTGTCAGTTTCTTTTTAATGTTTGTGGTGTGCTGTTTGAATGACATATGAGTATCATATGTTACTCCTAGGATTTTGGGTGTGTGTGTATGTGTTATGGGTGTGTCGTTTATGGTGAGTTGAGGGATGTATTCGTGTTCTCCTGTCCAACTTGTGAGCAGGGTTGCAGTGGATTTGGCTGGGGCTAGATTAAGTCTGTTTGTAGTGCACCAGCCATGTAGTGTGTTGAGATAGGGTTGAAGGAGATCTGTTGCTCTTTTTGGGTCATGGTGTGTGCATGTGAGTGTTATGTCATCTGCATAGGAGGCTAAGTTTATTTGGGGCGTATTGGGTGTAGTTATATCGTGCATGTACAGATTGAAGAGTGCGGGCGATAGGACGGATCCTTGTGGGACTCCGTTTGGAAAGTTTCTGATTTTAGATGACTGACCGGCAAAAGATACGTGTGCACATCTGCCCACGTATAGTTCTCATATGTTCCTATGCTTTCTGTAATTCCCGGGGTGACATGTGGCAGTACTGAGTAGTTGCCAGGGTTACTAGGAGCCACTAAACTGCCTAACTCGCAGGAGATCAGTACTCCACAAACCATTGCAGTCAGTGAACGGTAGTGCAAGCATGCGCTGCTTTATCCTAAATTTCCGCGCAGAAACTTCTTCACTGTCAAGGCCACAGACCAGCTGGGAACTAGATTTTGGTGTCTTCGTACAGGCCAAAACACAAACTTTCTTTCACATTTTTTTCTTCCTTAACCTTTCGTTTCACAGAGCTAGAAAGAGATATAGACGCAAGAAAATGTGAAAATGTCTGCTCAAAGGGCACTTAAAACCCTACAAATACACCACCATTTCTCACTTTGTTTGTTTTGCTAGTTTTACATTATTATTTCAAGGCCACAGACCAGCTGGGAACCAAAGTTAGGCATCTCTGTACAGGCCAAAACAGGTACTTCCGTCCACACATATTTTCTTCCTTAACCCTTTGTTTCACAGAGTTAAAGTTAAATATAAATAAACAACAAATATGAAAATTGCCCACTTCGGGCACAGGAAATTCTACAAAGGCCGTCTTTTGTGGGTTAAACTTAAGAAGGGCCTCTAGGATTTATCAGAGTGTATCCCATCTTAATAAAACCCTTTGACTAGAATAGACCCTTACGCGTCTAATGAAAACCAGTATAAAATGAAGGGCTCATCGCTTTGAAAGTATAAATGTAGCACAGCTTGGGATGTTACCCCCACAACCTTCTAGATGAGTGCTTTAACCCGTACTGTACCGGCGACGTCTTTTTCATCATAGCTTTTTCACTCGGCTTCTAAAGGGCCTCCAGCAATTAACAGGCTTCCAACTATTTCAACCAACCCTTATAACTACCACAGATCCTTCCTAAGCTGCATAATATTGTCTAAACATAGCTAGAATAAAATATACCACACGTCACTGGTACTCGAAGGGTTAAGACTCACTTCTTTGTGGGAACTCCAGACTGGATGTGGTGTGTACCTGTATTTTCCTTGGAATTAGATAGGCCTATATTTTTTTGTTTTTATTTTGTTTATTTTTAACTGTATTTTCATTAGTGTTTTAACTATTTCATTGACGGTTACCTGTATTTTTATAAGCGATTACTTTTATTTTCTATTGCCATTACAGTATGTGGATTTTAATTTACATAGATTGCCTTTAACCCTTTTCTGTGGTCTTTTCCTTGATTTTTGTTAATTTATGATCTTATTTTTCCTTTGTGTTCTTTCCAGGTAAGAGTAGACAGCCCAGCAGATGAGTCAACAGTCGTTCACTTGGTGGTACAAGCTCCTGATTGTTCATGGGAAACTCCTGAGGTAACTTTTTCAGAAAATTATTAGGCACCAACAATTTATAGATAGCTACCAGTTTTCAAGATGGCAGGCATTGATTACCAATATAGAATTAATCCTATTCAATTCTTTATGTACTGGTTAAACTACTGTATTACAAAAAAGAAAAATATCTTTATGTAGTTCAAACAACTTATTTGGAATAAGTTTTTTTTTATTATTATATGCCAAACAACAATACATAAAAACGCTTCACCCCGTACGTTCATGTGATCTCCACACTATCATGCAGTGACTTCTCAACTTCCATGCTCACCTACCTATTCTTAGTCGCTGCTTTCAGTGTCCCGACAACCATAATCCCGTTGCACCTTCTCTTGCACTTCATCCGCCAAACTCCCATCTTTACTAATCATACCGCTCAAGTTCTTAAATGAGCAGATATATATTATTTTTTTTATAAAACCGTTAATTGATCATATGACATGTACTGCATAAGAAGCTACATTTTTTTTTTTTATAAAACCGTTAATTTATCATATGACTTCTGTATTGCATAAGAAGCTACTCTTAATTAAATAAAGTTTTTGACTTTCATATATAAGATCAGTGAGTGGATGCAAATTTATGTGACCAACTGCACATGCACTAGCTAACCCTTTCTGTATATGATGGTTATTTTCTTGTTTTCGTTTTGGCTATTATTAGTTGATTTTCTTAAGCTTGGGAAGGGATTGTAGGATTCAGAAAGTTAAATCCGTTACGATGCTTTATGTTCCAGCAGTATTATTTCTGATAAATTCAGTTGGGATCTTGCTAGGCACGTTCTTCTATTGGTTTTGCTGCATATCTTACCAGAGGTCCATTTTCTAATTATTGGAAAGTTGAAGTCCTCCAGCAGTAGATTTTCTTTCACAGCTGTATGGTGTCTAAACAGTTTAAATTTTCTGTTCTAGGTGGCTGATACAGCAGTATTGAATTTTAGTGAGTTTGTTTTATTAATTTGAACAGTACCGGTAACTTTTTCATTTGGATTATCGAAGGTTTGTTTTTCAGTTCAATGATAAAAGTTCTCTGCTCCATCCGAGTTTGTGAGCATGTCATGTCTGCATATGTTGCAGTGTCTCTTGGATATACGGTGCCATTCCACGATAACTCCTGTTTTTTCCCTTTTGTGAAGTACAGCGAGTAATTTTCTATGGACATCTTTGATATTTTTTTTTTATCACAGTTTAGGTGGGATTCTTTAAATGCTAAGAGCATGAGGTCACCCTTTAATCAGTTCTGAAATTAATGGCAGCTCCCTGTATTTTTTGTTGGAAACAAGCCTTGTGCATTGCTCTTTATTAAGCTCTATCAATATACTGTACTAGGCTAAGTACTACCTAGCTTCCTGGTAAAGTCCATTGATTCTATGAATGCCAGTAGACATGGTTTGGTGGCGTTACCTGCTTTTGTTACTATAATCTATTCTTTCCAGCTGATGGTAAATTGAATCCCTTAGTAGCCGATTTCTCGATACTTAATGGAAATATATGAAAGTACTATGACTGTGAGTCGTATTAATGCTCTCTGCCATACCCATAGCTTACTCTGACTGTTCCTTTTACTTATATATTTTCTAGATCTCAAGTGACGGCGTCTCTTCCGTGGATTGACCTCCCAATCTACCAAGATTGGAAGCCAAAGCGTCACATTTTTCCTTTGCCCCTCAACTTTCTCTTCATAATTGCTGAGGGGCACAGGGCCCTGGGTGGGGCTTTGGTTTCCCGGGCGTTTCCTCGCCCTCCTCGGCTCCCCGCCATGGAGTGGCTTCGGTCTCTCTGGCTTTATTGTGGTCGGCAGGGAGGGTTCTGTTGGGGCGCTCGGTTATGGCCTTGGCCTTGCTCGGGGCCTTGGGGCTGTTCGGCCAGGCAGCTTGGAGAACAACAACAACGGTATATTGTCTTGTTTGTGTTTGATACTGATTAAAATGGATGTGTTGCAATTTCTGCTCTTGACTATATTTGACAATACAGTACATGAACCTGGGGCATGTGTTGTGAATGAGAGAGAGTTTTTAATGCTCTCACAAGTTTATAATTATGTACTGTACTGTAGTTTGAAGTTCACATATGCTTACTGTTTGTAAATATGTTTGAGGGTGAGAGTATTTAATGCTCTTCCAAGTTTAAATGTACTGTACTGTAGTTTGAAAGTTAACATATGTGCTTGCCGTTTGTAGTTTGTAATAATGTTTGAGGTAGGCATGCACCATTTATTCCCACTAGTAGTTTACATTAACCAGTTATGCCAACTAAATATGGCTAGCTCTTCACAACATTTGCTCCAGGTTCATGTCTTGGCAACTGTACCTCTGCTGTTGTTGTTGTTGTTGTATTTCCTCTTGTGTTGGGGTCATGTAGGTACAAGTCTCCCTCGAATATGATTTGGTTATGTTCCTGAAAACCCGATCTTAAATAGAACAATTGTATAGCGCACCCTAAAATTAATGGGGTAAATGGGGATGGGTTCTCGGACCAGCCAAAACACAAACACTAACGCCTAAAAACCTACCGGTATATAAATATTGTAAATTGGGGCATCGCATAGTGAGGAGGGAGACCTGTTTTGGTGTTGCTATTTGTGGACACTACTGCATTTGAAGGTGTTGGTCTGGGGTTGGTAGTACTGTTGGTGCTGCTGTTGCGCTGCATTTGAAGGTGTTGGTCTGGGGTTGGTAGTACTGTTGGTGCTGCCGTTGCCATTATTGTTGATGTTGCTGGGATGTTTGGTTGAACAATTCCACTATCTGTCCATGAACGAGGGATAGTTGATGTTGGATAGTGGCTGTCTAGAAAAATCTTTGCTTGGTGCTTCATTCATCCTCGGCCTATCTGCTTCTCCAGTCTCCTTTGCTGTGTTGAGTGACTTTGTTGTGGAAACTGTATAGCATCTGGGGTGAAGCCAATTATTTTTGGGGCTGGTGAATTAATGGTGTTCCAAATGCTATAGTGTTTGCTTTTGGATGGTATCTATTATATGTATTCTTTCCCTGTCATCTCTGTTCCCTTTCCTAGGTTTCTTGCTGGTCCTCCCTACCTCTTTAAGAGAGTGCGGGTTTGGCTACTGACTGGCCGACTCGGTGTCAAATGATAGCGGAGTCCCTTTTTTGTTGTCATTATTATTGAATGTATAAAGTTAAAGTTAAGGGTTACAGTTCATATCTCTTTAGAAGTCATAAATTAGGCAAAACAAAGCAATTTTATAGTAATTTTCCTGTACTTTCTTCTCTTATTTGTTCAAGCGTATACACAAAATGACTTTGGTGTGACATCCTGGACCGACTGCCCAGGATTTCAATTTATTTTTATTTTATTAAGCGTTATTTCCACATAGCGATTTTTATAGTTCTTTTGCATTTATCGTGTGTTGTCCCAGTTTTGGTTTGTTTATTTTGCAAGTTTTACATTATAATATGGTCCATGCCGCACATCATGGTTTGATCGAAGATGCATTTTTTGCCCTAGCGTCATCCTTTTTCTTTTTCATATCCGAACTTGAGCAATATTGGGCATACTTTTGGGTGGGGAAATATGCAATCTCTTCTGTTTATATGGTATCTGCAACTTATCATTAGGCCTACTTAGTATTTTCAGAATATTTTGGTGGGCGGGTCTGCGGTTTGCTCGTCCCAGTACTTAAGTACAGTACTGTACAGTATTAATGTACTAGTTTCTTTTAATCACCTTGTGTGTTTATACTTCTGATTATAACACTTTCCATACCTAGATTTAATTCTCACTACTTACAGTCTACTGTATATGCAATAGAACTCGGTGATTTGGCGACTAGAATTGACTTGAGTGTTTCTTTGATGAATATGCGTCATTTTGAAGTTTTATTTGAAACGGGATGGCAGAGAAATTGGCATCAATGTTTTCCTGTTCAAAAAAATTATGCTAAATATTTAGAGAATATAGTTTCTCCCAGTTTGCTTTACAGATAGTTTCATGAGCACATTGCTTAGCTGATGTCTTTGATTACTCAGTTTCACTTTTGTATTGCAATTTGAAAGTCGGTTTTGTTATATTCGGTGGACTATGCAGTAGTATTATAAATTTTTGTGAATGGTTACCAATATTCTAAAATCTTTTGTTTAACCCTCCAGCCCCGGCTACGCATTACATAAATATTCCCCGAAACCCGGGTGTTTTGGCCGAAAAACATCTAGGCTAGGCTACTGTATATTTGTTATTCTGACTGATTCCCGCATTCCCACGCATTCCCCAAGCGTAGCTGTGTTATTTACCTGTAGAATGGCGTTAAGTAGAGCTCTCTAAGTCAACTGGTTGAGTTGTGATGATGATTTCATTGGAGATAACTTTATGGCAAAAACAGCCACTTTACACTACTTTTCGATACTTAACAACAACATACAGGCACACACGAACAAGCGACGCTCTCCTTCTTGTGGCCGGAGATGCGGGGCGTCGGTCCAGCCGGCTGTTGTTTACATGCGTCGGACCGACGCCTCGCACACCAAGCTCACAGGCTTTGAGCTCATGGGTGTTTAAGAGCCCTTCCGGGCAGCTCGTGCATGCTTTTTTATGGGCGTTCAAGAGCCCTTCCGGGAACAGAGGGTTAAGGGTTGTATTAGTTATCAAAATTATGTTCGAACTTGTGTAAGTCAGCCTTCCGGAAGTACAGTACTGTACTTATGATGTTAATGGTGTGTTGTAAATTATTAGCCTTCCGGAAGTACAGTACTGTACTTATGATGTTAATGGTGTGTTGTAAACTTGTTATTGATGTTGATATTTTTTGTGCAGTGAATTTATCATCTACCACAACTCTGCACTAAATACCTGTAGTTATATTTGTTGCAATGATAATTCTCCACATTATTTTTGGTTTATGTTGGAGTATAGCCACTTGTTAAAGTTATTTGTTTTTCTTTTCAAGTTGTTAGAGAGATATTGTGTTGAGTGGGAGGTCTGGCTTTGCCTCGCTTGAACTGGTAAATTGAAATCTCCAAATGTTATTAACACATTGTTTGTTATTTCTACATTTGTGTGACTATGTTTGACGGCTGCATTGTTGGCAACTTTGTCCCCTGGTTTCTATATCACTAATTATATTCACATTATTAGATATTATAATTGCATTATATATTTCTTGATTAGGTAGCTGGTAATTTTGTTTTCTGTTAGAGCCACCCCCAGCTATGGGGTATGTGCCTGAGTATATACTGTACATACATGCATAGGTAACTGGTGTAAAATTGGAATACTGTACTCTGACAAGACATATCTTACATAGCTTGACAAATATACAGTACAGTACTGTACTGTACTTATAATTTTTAGTTAACCCATGGACCGCGACCGTCCTCTCGGAAGTCACAGTATATAAACGTGTAAATATATCCCTTCAAAAACCATGCCAGTGCCGGGAAATGTCTGAAAAGTAGTGGCATCTTTCCATACCACATCCTCCACTCCTTCCCCCCTTTATATTCAACCACCCCTTGCCTCCCTCAACTAGGCCTTTTATTTTGTCAGTTTCTTAGCAGTCCATGGGTTAATGTTTGACTTTATAAGTAGTACACTAAAGTTCAGTAGACTCTATAGGACTATAGATAACTGATGCAAGAATAGAATACTCAGAATCAGTTGTAATGCAGTATTCTTCAGAACATATATTTTAACATTTTTACAGGGTATGTATGTATATACTCAGGTACATCCCCATAGCTGGGGGTGGCCAACTCGAAACAGAGCCCGTCAGAAACAACATTTAAAGTTTCTGTCTTAGGGTTCGGGACCACTTTCACGTTCCCTCGCCAGGAAAAGAGACTGACAGAAATGGCTAAGGTTGGGTAGAGGATGCCAAACCTCACTCTGGACAGAACCAGCCCTAACCCAAGGGTATATTGAATAGATGATTAATAGCGAGTGACCAAAGATTAATTTCACAAATGAGCTGTGTATATTGAAACACTTAACTTGAGATTTTACAAACAAGACACAGAAGGCAAGTAGGATCTTCTCTCAATATAGAAATAGTGGTTGTTGTTGTTGTTCCCTAAGCTGCCTGGCCGAACAGCCCCGAGTCCCTGAGGAAGGCCATGGCCACGATCGGGCTTTCCCACAGAGATCTCATTGAGTGTAGATTGTGTTGTTGGCGTAAGTGGTTGTGTGAAATGCAGTCTTCTATGATGTGTTTAATGGTATGGGGTGCTGTGTTACATCCCGGGCAGGAGTCGACAACGGAGTCATCCAGTCTCTTCTGATAGCTCAGGAGAGCTGGATGGTGTCCGCATCTCAGCCTGGCCAGGTGGACTCTGTCCTCGCGAGGAAGGGAGGATTCGGAAGGATGGATTTCGGGAGGTTGTGCATGCAGCTGCGTGTTGTCTGTGAGTGAGTGGATGGATCGGTGAGAGATATGAGTATGGATGTGCTTCTGGAAGTTGGTTCGGGGTGGGCAGGGAGGGAGAGAGGACAGTAATAGTGGTAATTAAATGTACTGCCTAATATACTCCTATATCTTGAAAACTAAACTTTTCTTCAGTAAAATATACCAGACATAAGGAAAATTTGGTTAATGTTCTGCATTAATCTATATTTTATTAATTTCACCACAACACCAAACACTCCCAATGAAATTAATTAAAGTATATATGATCCGCCAGGATTCGAACCCGGGTTATCGCGCACAGATTTTTGCCACCTTAACCATTACACCACCAGGACGGTAAACAGGCCTTTCGCAGAAGTATTTACCAAGTTTTTCTTTGAAGGAATTTGTAGTTTGATTGAATTTGGAGTTGGGCTGCTTCACTGTCTGCCATTTGTTTTGCAAATTGTATATTTTAATTCCCATCGGCCACATTGAACCATCAGGGTCTTGCAAGAGGCTATCATGATGTTCCACGTTGCTGGCTGCTCTGTTGTAATCCGTCTGCTACACTCATCTTGCCTGATCCGTCTGACAAACTGCACCACCAGAGTCTTGCAATAGGCTACCAAGATGTCCCACGTTGTTGGCTGCTCTGTAGTATCCCGTCTGCCACACCCATCTTGCCCGTTCAGTCTACCAAACTGCACTACTAGAGTTTTGTAAAAGGCTACCAAGATGTCCCACATTGCTGGTTGCTCTATGGTATCTCATGGTTGGGTTTTGCCCTCCACTGTGTCTTCTGTACTGTTCCTGTTTGGTTTGTTTGTTTTGCAAGTTTTACATTTTAATACCTTACCTTGTGAAGATTTCTGTTGAAGAGCCTCAGCTACAGGAACTTCAGCTGTTGTCCTCTCGCTTCCTCCAGTAGAGTGGTACATGATTGACCTACTTGTAATGTGGCCAGGTGTTGTAGGAAGGCATGGGGTGTGTGTCTGGTATCTTCTGTAGGAAGGCGTCGAGAAGGTGCTTAACCCCTTCTGCACCGGTGGTGTACTTTTCATTATATTCTGGCAACTATTAGACAATTTTGCTCAGCTTAGGAAGGACGGCTACCCATTAAAGGGCTACCGACTATCTCGATTAATCCTTTTAGCTACCATACATTCTTCTTATATTAAGCTTCATAAAATCGTCTAAAAGTAGCTGAAATAAAATACAGATTTCGCTGGGGTTAAAGGCTTCTACTGTACAGGATGCCATTGTTTAGGTGGATTGGTAGACAGTTCAAGACCTTGGGTGCCCCTCATTGTCATGGTGCTCCTGCTGTTGGTGTTCATCCCTTCTGTGTAGCAGGACCTTTCCCTCTTCCTAGTTAGGCCAAGCGTGATACCATTATTGGGCATGTGCCCCCAGTCTTGTGCAGGAGACGGTAGGGTATCCCCACACAGGAATTCCTGGCTTTTTCGGAAGGAGAGCTGGCGACTGCAGTGGGCGAGGGAGGGCTTTGCTTGTTCTGCCTTGGTGAACTGCCCTCATGCTCTGGATCAGTTGTCAGCTCGACTCGACTCTTGGAAAGATAATTGATCATTAGCCTGAGTTTGAATCAATATTGCCTTAATAAATGAAACCTCGAACCATATGCATAGTTATTTTCAACCCCTTGTCTCGAAACCGAGGTTTGAATCTAATTTTCAACTTGATAATATTGTATTTGACAGACAAGAAAAGAACACCGTAATCACAAGTTATAAATTTGTCAAGACTCTAGCAGAAAGTAAGCTGAACCCTTGACTGTAATTCTATAACCATAGACTTCTGTAAAATTTATAGGACATTTGTCATGGAAACTGAGATAATTTAATTAGATCATCTGATTGCGAGATGTTACGTTACTGTCTTGAAAAGAACTCCTCCACACCCAAGGGAATAGAAAATGAAAGTATCTACGATCATATATTTACATGAAAAGTACACTAAATTTTATGTTTTACAGGATTATTAAAAGTTAAATCCTTAATGAGCACAACTTGTGATGTAGACGTTGCAAGCACCCACGTATTTGTTGTTGTTGTTGTTGTTCTCCATGCTGCCTGGCCGAACAGCCCCAAGGCCCCGAGCAAGGCCAAGGCCATAACTGAGCGCCCCCACAGAACCCTACCCGTCGACCACAATAAAGCCTGGGTGACCGAAGGCACTCCATGGTGGGGAGCTGAGGAGGGTGCGGAAATGCCCGGGAAACCAAAGCCCCACCCAGGGCCCTGTGCCCCTCAGCAATTATGAAGAGAAAGTTGAGGGGCAAGGGAAAAATGTGACGCTTTGGCTTCCAATCTTGGTAGATTGGGAGGTCAATCCACGGAAGAGGCGCTGTCACTTGAGATCTAGAAAATATATAAGTAAAAGGAACAGTCAGAGTAAGCTATGGGTATGGCAGAGATTGCTCAGTTCTCACTCTGATAGACCAGCCCATCACCAGATTTGTTCTTGTTCTTTTGGTTGCCAGTAGCTGGTTGAAGGGGACTCGGAAGATGCCAACACTTATGTCCTCTTGGTTGTCAGTAGCCGGACCCAAAACTTGTCAAAGATCTGTACCCTCTAGGTTGCAAGTAGCTGGTAAATATTGACCCAGAAGTTGCCAGCACACGTTCTCTTGGTTGCCAGTAGTCCGTTGAATATAACCAGTGTTGGGCACCGATAATACAAAAGTTAACTTCGATAACGGTAATCCGATAACCCCAAATTTTCAAATCTGATATCAATAATCGGATAATTTTATTCCCAAGTTATCGAACTTTATTATAATCCGATAACGATAATTATAAAAAAAATGCAAAAAGGCAAGGAGAAAAAGCTTCAAAGCCCATAGAAAATGCTTATTTATGCTAAATTCAAGAATACATAAGTATTTTCTACAAATTTTGATTTGTTTTTCTTAATAATTGTCGGACTAAACTTTATAGGAGTAAAACAATTATTGTAAGTTAATCTGATAGCAAAATGGGATGTTATCTTCTGATAATAGTCCGACAAAAAAAGTTAACTAATGTATGATGATTATCTGTTATCGGATTATCACTTTAGTGCGCTCAAAACTGAACATATCCCAGAAGTTGCCAACACACGCACAACCTCGGTGATGTCAGTAGCTAGTTTAATGTTGGCCAGACCATGAATATTCTACTAAATCCCTATAGGTTACAACACACATAATAATGAATACTTGAAGCGACTCTCCAAACCATCTACTGTACATTGTCATTATTAACTTCAAGACTTTATAATTATAAACATCATTAGAGGAGGAGCCCTTTATTGACGTTTCGTAGACAGCTTCTTCAGGTGACCTGTAGAAGCTATCTACAAAACGTTAATAAAGTACTCCTCGAATGGTGTTTATATTCATTGTCAACTTTTAAGTTATTTTAACCCCTGTCAAACGGGGATATTTATAACTTCTACTACCTGGCAGGCGGGCAGGCATATTTACCCTAAACAAGCTTAATTCCATGCTCTTTTTCATGCATAAACAAGAGCCAGAGCGTAATACAATTATGTATCCGTGAAAGGGCGATAATAGAGCTTTCGAATGACACCTGAATCATCCTTCTACGACCACGGGTTGTCTTGCAACGATGTTGCAACACGAGGGCAAAAACCCTAAAATACGGTAATTTCCTCAGAATATCCTCGTCCCCGCGAGACGAGGGGTGTGGTAGGGATGCCAGTTACCTCGCTAGGCCCAGGCTGAACGGTCAGAGCCCGCGTGTCACCCTCCCAACGCGTGGACACTCTCTCAGAGCCGATAATGTGCTCAAAATCTCACCCGAATATTGTCGGGACCCGCTGAATAGGCCATGGTTCTCTCACTCGACAATTGTCGGGACCCGCGGCTTGAGTGTTAATATTTAAGACATTACTTAACAGATACAGTCAATCCTCCGCTTACACGAGAATATGGACGTTTAAGTGGAGGTTTTTACGGATTTCCTTTAATTTCCTTCCCTGGTTCGTGTAAATGGGACCACCTTCACTTGCATGGAATCTATCAGGTTCTGGACCCCCCCCGCCCCCTCGTGTAAGTGGAGAGTAAATGGATCGTGTCTAAGCGGAGGGTTGACTGTATATTGAGCATTAGTGAATGCCATTTGAGGAATTTGCATGATGCTTTGATTGTGAATAGCATTGAATAGTTCTTTGGTTTATCAAGCTATTCCCCTCTCACAAACTGCCAAGACACTCTGCTCCTGGAGATGGAAACCATCAGTAAATAAGGGAGGCTGAAGAAAGTTTTACCAAACATTCTTGAGTTTGAAACCTTTCAAGCAAAGTGGTTTAAGACCATTATTTGGGATCTAAGACATTGTTATAAGTTATCCTTGGCATCCTTTTTGAAGATAACACCTTAAAGAACTGCCATGGTCTTCTACTGCTGGATCAAATTGCAACACAGTGAAGAGCTCTATTGATTTAGTCTTAACATTGTCATTTGAAACTACTGAATCTTGCCAATGAGTTGTCACCAGTCTTTACCAATATCACTTTGGGTACATGCCCTTGCCCAATTCTTGGTTGCCAGATCGTCTGTAGATCTCCATTAAGTCAACAACATGATTCCTCATGGTTGCCAGCTGCAGGTTGATCACATAACGGTCATGAACACCTGGCCAGTGAAGCTACATTGCAACCAGACACATGATGCTCCTTACTGGCCCCTAATGCAACTCCCTTCTCACCATTTTACGGTAACGGAACACACAACTATTGCCTCTCTTGGGCTTCACCGTATTTTCCAGTTTGGTGGCAGAGAGAGTGAGGTGCTGGTACTCTGTCAAATCATTGTGTCCAGTTCAGAACTGCCAAATCTTTTGTTTCCATATGCATAATCTCTCAAAACTGTAATTGAATACCCGGTAATAGTTTCATACGTACTGGAAACTAATTGCTATTAGCAGTACCACTAATAAATCTGAGAAACTAAGAATCCCCAAGACAACCATAAAGAATGTGACATTTCAAGTATTCAACTTAAATCCTTATACAACTCACAACACGCATAAATGAATACCTGAATGAACCTGAAGTGACTCTCCAATCAATCCACACTGTCGTGATTATAACCTAACTTGACAGTTTCCTAGAGCATTATTGAATGCTATTTTTATTTTTTTCTATATTCCAACTTACTTCCTCTCGGGCATAGGCTGAGAGCCTTAACATTCACCGCTTTACAATGAACAGTGAAGCCTGTGAGGTCTTGTTCCAGTCTAGGGAGTGAGACATGTGAAGCACGTAGAGTACAACGAGCACCTGCCATCTTGCCTTCACATGAGGCACGGTGCTCACTCATGGCCCGAAACGACCCCATCTCTGAAGCCACCTCGTTCCCGTGCTTCACTGTCTCGCCCCTTACACTCGGACTCTCACACTTACACACACACAACGCCACCTGTTGAGCAGATAACTCACCAAATTGGAGAATTTGCATGTTGATTTGATGATGAACAGCATTGAACAGTTGTTAGGTTTATCGATTCATCAAGCTATCCCTCGCTCCCAACCGGCCAAGATACGCTGCTTCGCGAGATGTAGCTCAGCAGTAAACAACTGAGGCTGTAAATGGTCCTTAAGTAACTCCCCGTTCTTAACATTAATCATCAATTACAAACCCCAATGCACTTGAATAAACTAATACCAAGCATTCTTTAACTTGATCCTTTCCTGCAAGTGAAGTATTTGTAGACAATTCTGAAGGCTTAAGATCCTGTTAATGGTTATCCTCATCATCGATTTGGGACAAAATCTGAAAGAATTGCCATGGGACATGGTAATGTCCTGTTGGAATAACTTTACCTACTCAGTGAGTAGCTCTCTGGTATATTCTTGTCATGTGAACCTACATTAATACCATAAAGGGTATTAATTGCTCCAATTTTTACTCCATATTTCACTGCTAGTGCTGTCAACTTGGGTAGTTGGAATGTAAACTTTCAGGTCTCCTTTCAGAACTTAACCAGCAGGTTACTTTTCGATGGGTGTTCAATTAATCTCGTTTCCTCAGGGACGTCATGGCACTTGTCTGAAAGGTTTTGAAATTTGGTAAATATTTCTACCATACAGGTTTTAAGTGGCTTTGTATCATGCATTTATGATACTCTGGAATGGTACATCCTACTGGAGCTGATTTAAAGTGGATAGATTCTTCATGCAAAATAATGTGGCTTTTATCACCCCAATCACCGACTTTGAATTCGGCCCAGAAGATAGCAATCCATAGTATCCCATCTCACACTGTACCTTCATCAGACTCCTGGAATGTAATCCTCCTCTAGAAATATATAAAGACACTATTGAAGGTTCTGTGGAAGGTGAGCCTAAGCTCTGGAAAAAATCCAGACAGACAGCCTAAGAAACACTATAATTGCCCCTCTCCCTAAAGGTGACAGTACATTACAGTACAGGTCTCCCTCGATATACGATTGAGTTACGTTCCTGAAAACCCGATCATAAATAGAAAAATCTTATAGCGAACCATATAATTAATAGGGTTGTTGTTGTTGTTGTTCCCCAAGCTGCCTGGCCGAACAGCCCCAAGGCCCTGAGCAAGGCCAAGGCCATAACCGAGCGCCCCCACAGAACCCTCCCCGTCGACCACAATAAAGCCTGGGTGACCGAAGCCACTCCATGGCGGGGAGCTGAGGAGGGTGCGGAAATGCCCGGGAAACCAAAGCCCCACCCAGGGCCCTGTGTCCCTCAGCAATTATGAAGAGAAACTTGAGGGGCAAGGGAAAAATGTGACGCTTTGGCTTCCAATCTTGGTAGATTGGGAGGTCAATCCACGTTAGAGACGCCGTCACTTGAGATCTAGAAAATATATAAGTAAAAGGAACAGTCAGAGTAAGCTATGGATATGGCAGAGATTGCTCAGTTCTCACTCTGATAGACCAGCCCATCACCACATGACTAGAACCCAATCCTCTCAGCATCAGCTAGGAAAGGCCCTAGAAAGCCGCCTTTGGCGGGGGGATAGCTCCCCTATTTCAACCCTTTTCGGGGTTGGGCACCCGCCCATAATTAATAAGGGTAAATGGGGATGCGTTCTCGGACCAGTCAAACCCCAAACACAAACGCCTAAAAACCTACAATAATATCATAAATCAGGGCATCAGATAGTGAGGGAGACCTGTATGTGGGAGGCATAGCAGGGTAGATAACTTCGTCGATTACAGACCATATGTTCCTGAGTTTAAGTCTTCGCTAAGTTGCTGTTTTTTTCTGAGGTGATCTCGGTGTTCCTGCAGGTCTACAGTGTCCAGGCTATATAGATGTGTTGTGAAGATTCCCCCTAAACTGTCTCCACTCGGCATATTCAATGATGCTCTTAATGACGATGCAGCATCACTCCTCTGGCATCATCTGTGTGACATGTCCAAATTATATGCTGCCATCCAGTGTGTCAAGAACAAATTAATGCAATCAAGATCTTTTAAAGCTTCATTCAATAATCTCGGGTCCTTATGAGAGAGTTGCAGGTTATTGAAAACTACAGTTCAGAGGTTGGAGACATTTAGATGGAAGCAGAAAAAGTCTTAGAGAAAATATCATCCAGTAGCACTAACTTCGCACTTTTAAATATTTGAACAAGTTGTCTAGCAAAGTTAATAGAAAACATTTGTATAATGCCAACCAAGATGGCTTTAGAGCAGGCAGAAGTGTTTTTTTCATAATTACTGGAATGTAATGACCATATTCTGGAATCCTTGGAAGAAGGAAAACATATGGAGGTAAATAGACTGTCTTTACTAAGAAATTGATAAATGTGATTGTGACATAGTCCCTCACTAAGTACAAGTGAAATAATTGCAGACAAAATTGTAAGATGGGTATGTAACTTTCTCATCATTAAAACAGTCAGCTGTTTATCAAACTAGATCAAATTCCTTGTGTTAAAAGTTTGGTACACAAAAGTACAATTTTGGCCCCATTGCTCTTCTTTAACTTTGTTAGTGATATAGACTAAGCAATATCATAATTTTCAGATGACTTGAAACTATGTACAGTACTGGTATAAAAAATAAGCTTGCAAGCCAGTAAAAGTACAGAGCCTATAGTGGCAAACTTCAACCAATAAGATATACCAGTAGTGAAGATTATATTCAAGAAGTGTCCGCTTTTTAACCAGAATCCGACTAAATTTCAATGTGAAAAAAATAATCTTGGCTGAATAATATCTATTAAAAGACCACAACCATATAAAAATTGTTGCTTCAAAAAAGTTATATGTTGGATCCTGCGTACATACAACACAGGAAAGTTACCTACAATATTCTCTTCAAATCTTGGGTACTACTGCGAATAGTTGTCTTAACTTTTCCATGGAAAGTGGGGATGATGATTGAATTAGTTTTCAAAGATGATTCTCCCATATCGAGTCAGTCACTTTCTGGAGTGCATAAAATCACAGAAATTATACTGTACTCTCTAGAACAAAGGAAGGAAGATGCATGATTTGTGTGTGTGCAAAATCACAGTCCAGTACTTACCTTATACACATAATGTATATAGCAATGCACATTAATTGTACACATCCATAACAGCAGCTGCAAGGGTAAGACCTGTAATATCCCTCCATGGGTATGATATGAGACTGGATATCGCAAAAGTGTCCACAACTATGAGGCGAAACTAACACTTTGGTTGACCGCTTCAAGAAAGGGCTTGATCTGTTCTTTATGAATACAGTATACTGTACCTGACCATCTCAACTTCGCTGGGGTGATAGCTGCTCCTTCGAAAAACCTGTTGGACAATCTCTCATTTAACACAGCCTTTAGGCAGCCTGGTCATCGACGTCAATAGAAGAGGTGGAAACTACATTAAGTACCCGGTAACTTCATTCCTCTTGTACAACGATACAGTACATATTAATTATGCAAATTGGTATTAACCCATTCGCTGCGGGTGACGTTCTGGAATGTTTTGGCAAGTTGTTGTTGTTGTTGTTGCTGTTCCCCAGGCTGCCTGGCCGAACAGCCCCAAGACCAAGACCAAGGCCATAACCGAGCGCCCCAACAGAACCCTCCCTGCCTACCACAATAAAGCCTGGGTGACCGAAGCCACTCCATGGCGGGGAACTGAGGAGGGTGCGGAAACGCCCGGGAAACCAAAGCCCCACCCAGGGCCTTGTGCCTCTCAGCAATTATGAAGAGAAAGCTGAGGGGCAAAGGAAAAATGTGACACTTTGGCTTCCAATCTTGGTAGATTGGGAGGTCAATCCACGGAAGAGATGCCGTCACTTGAGATTTAGAAAATATATAAGTAAAAGGAACAGTCAGATTAAGCTATGGGTATGGCAGAGATTGCTCAGTTCTCACTCTGATAGACCAGCCCATCACCACATGACTAGAACCCAATCCTCTCAGCATCAGCTAGGAAAGGCCCTAGAAAGGCGGGGGGATAGCTCCCCTATTTCAACCCCTTTCGGGGTTGGGTTGTTTTGGCAAGTTACAGCAATTTCCAGGCTTTAACCCGGGAACTGCGGGGAGACTCTTAAGAGTTCCCCCGGCGGACTGCGGGAAGACTCTTAAGAGTCAGAGAAGAAAAAAATCAACTTTAAACATCGAAAAAAAAAAATATATATTTTTTATTTTTTTATTTTTTTAGGGCTCCTGGGCCATGCAAAATATCACTCCTCTACCTCCCCTCCTTCAGTTATCACCTATTTTCCCTGTTATTCCCTTATTCTGAGGTATATTTTCGTGCTAACATTAGCGAGTTGCAAGCAGGGCATTGTCATCAGTGTTAGCAAACGAGTGTAAGAGAGAGAGAGAGAATATCGATCGACTGTGTCTCAGTGGCCTTGGGGGAAATTGGCGGGAAAGCAGGTTGCCTCACCCATACATTATATAACTCGCGGCCTATATCTCCGATTTTGACCATCCAAACGTTGTTTTCATTCGTTTTATTGTTGTTTCAGGTTAATACCTTTATAATCAACCCATAATAGGCGCGTATGTATAAGTATTAATGCTATTTATGGTAAAATGAATATTTTAGTGATGGAAACAGCTCAAATACGTCGGCACAGGGGGACGTTTCTAATTACCCCCATGCGCACTTCTTAGGTTAAAAGCCTGTAAAAAACTTAAGAATCGAGTGTCAGTGGGTGGGAGCGTGAGGGGCCCACCTCTGACCCTCAGAGCACTGAGCGGCTCACTGAGCAAGGCTGTGTGGCAGGCGAATCTCTCTCTGTCTCTCTCATAAGTGCAGTCAAGCGAGCGAGTGTTACATAATAGCGGGGTTCCCGCGTTTCACTGGGATCATTGCGGGTGAACCAGACCACGTATACGGTCCGTTCTGGTGTCATTTTGAAGATATTTTCGCCTAGTTTTCGGCAGAATACACTTAATTTAATGCAGATGCTTGATTTATCATTCAGGAGTGCCTGAATAGGCCCTAAATAACCCAAAACAGCCCGCAGCCAAAGGGCTAAACAAATCAGTTCTGTTCCAGGTTTTATAAAATAAGGCAATGCTTTCACATGCAATAACCATCATGGTCGATATTCACTGATAAAAAATTAAACCTTACTGACTATTCTATCCTAAAGATTAAGAAGAATCTTTGCAGCAGCAGCTCAAACAAGTAGAGCATAAATACCATGAAACGTCTGAATTTGATCATAAAGCTAAAACTGTTTGCCTTATTCAATATACAGAGTTTTCTAGAAGATGATACATCAATTGCTAAGCAACTGCTATAGTTTAATGTCAAACAGAATACCCAAGATTAAAACATCCGATCATTCATCAAGAGAACCACCCAAAACCACCACACTTGGCTGGTCTAGGTACAGGTTTTGTGATTTAGTCTTTGCAGGATTGATTATGCTCCATTTACAGTAAATAACTACTCAGCAATGCTATGAAAGCCTCCAGATATTTTTTATGTTAACATTTTTGATGCATGATGAGGGCGAGCCTTGAACATGGGCCTGTAGCGTAGCAGACCATCACTTAACCAACTAGACGTCCGAGGAGGCTGCAACTGTATCAGTGACCGATGGAATACCGCTGAGCAATGCTGTGGTCAGGCAAAAATGAAAAGATTAATTTTTACTACTGAAACTATATCTACAATGTTCAATGTAAGAAGCATAACCAATACACTGCCGTGCAGTACATTCAAAGTCGCATACAAATGGATTTTGAGCAACATACTTTTGATGCTTTCCAGTCCTACAAACTTTTGGGATAATGGTAATCACAGGGCCACAGATGCGAGCATTGGTTTACAAGTTCAAAGGCTGCACTGATGTCAATCTGTATCATGCAACTTTCATGAATCACTTCGAGGAAAGACTATGAGAAGACCAAGATTACCCGCAAACATTGTACCCCTTAATTCGAATGGTAAATTGGTCAAACTAAAATTGGATAGATTAAAAACTTAACCTGCCAGTTTTTTTATGGATCACTGTAACCTACCGTTTTTCCTTAACGGTTTTCTTAAAATATGTGTAAATCCTCTTTGAAATAGTATTTCTGATTTACATACAGTTACATACAACTACTGGGAACTTCATATATGGACCACACCCAGTGCATAGATTTTTGTAGATGGCATTTAAAGACCATGCAAGGAAAGAAAGTTGATCAAAACTTCCCCCGCCCAACATCCACTAGAGGTCTCGGTTGATAGTGGGATCTGACTGGCAACACACTCTCCGGCATTGGTGATATGAATAATCGGGCTGCATGGAGCAGAAGAGTTTAATAAGGCATTGCTAGGGCAATTATTGATTTTGTTTGCTGTTAAGGCCTGGGCAGTACCACTTGGTTGGAATTCTCGGATGGTGAGTTGAAGGGGAGATGGGCACCGTGCACATGAAGTGACCTCGAAACGGCACCATACTATTTTTGCCGACTTTACAATGACTCACAATTACAATTTACAATTTTTACAATCATATCCGAACTGCGTCTGATGCGGAAATTCGCCCCAAATGTTTTTGGGTGCGGCCCGGCCGAGATTCAATCTCGGGCCCGCCACATGGGAGGCGAGCGCTCTAGCCACTACACCAAGAGAAGTACTCCACTTGGCATGATAGCTCAAGCAGATTTACGCATCGAATTCAGTTACAGACATTTTGCCATAATCCAGGCATTACATCACTTTATCGTCCAGGTAGCGAAGACTCCGAGCGAGCGGAAGCAAGCGAGGCACAAGTCTGAGCGTGTCAACAGCGAGGCTCCGAGACGACGATCACCAGCGACATACCTTATAGCCGTCACTTGCCGGGTCACACACCACGGCAAGGAGGCAGTGCAGGAACCCACCCCATCAGCTACCATTCCTCTCACGAACCGGGGTCACTGGGACATCATCTCTGAGAATTTCTGAGAGCTCTAGCCTTAGCAACTGTTGTAGCCAACCAGTTACGGCAAGCCAGTACGCCATGGGGATTTACTTAGCCTATATGTACAGCACCCCAACTAAGCCTCTCAGATATCCCACCGCTGCCACCAGTGAGGTGACCTCGAAACGGCACCATACTATTTTTGCCGACTTTACAATGACACCATTACAATTTACAATTTTTACAATCACATCCGAACTGCGTCTGATGCGGAAATTCGCCCCAAATGTTTTTGGGTGCGGCCCGGCCGAGATTCGATCTCGGGCCCGCCACGTGAGAGGCGAGCTCTCAGCCACTACACCAAGAGAAGTACTCCACTTGGCATGATAGCTCATGCAGATTTACGCATCGAATTCATTTACGGACACTTTGCCACAATCCAGGCATTACACACAAAGGTAGAAGCTGACTGAAGGTGTACTTGGTGCTTGGGGGGCAGCTTGGTACCCCTTGATGTGTTTATATATTTGAAGGAGGCTGGCCTCTTTCGCTTTTTATGATTGCATTTACATTGATGTCTAGTATTTGTCATGAAGTATTGATTCTTTTAGTTTTTCTGCATACATTTTAGCTTCACCGGCACCATATAAAGTTGTTTTTGCGGTGCCAGGTTTTCCATCAATCAATCAATCCCTTGGGTTTTCTCAATGTTGTTATGGTAAGTGCAGTGATGGTGAGGGCAGACTATAATTTTTTTAAAGAAGCCACAGCCTCGTAGTGTCGATCTTATATAAATTGGAGTTGGTGGGGTCGTTGATGGCTAGTTATACTTCAGGTTCGGTCCATTGATGAGTGAAGGTACGGTATATGACTTGTTGTCCATGACTTTCAGGGAGAGGATGCTGGTTGTATTAGTCATGGTCCAAGGTGACATAGACAATGTGTTGCCTGCTGGTTCTGTGATGTATCATGTAGTGGTAGGCGGAGAGTGTAGTTTCAGTGGCTGGTTTGGGGTTGTATAATAATAATAATAATAATTATTATTATTATTATTATTGTTAATATTATTATATTATGCTGGAATTCTATTTTTGTTAGGTGCGCCAATTCTCCAAGTAGATTCACGAGCGCTCACATATAGTTAGGCTCTTTCATGGCAATATAACCCCCTCTGTACTTTAAAAGTATGGTACCCTTCCAGCTCTTTGATGTGAATACTGTAATGGCAGATCAATTACATCAATGCTTGTCACAAAATCTTTTACGGCAAACTAGTGATATGGTAGAAGACAAGAGACCTGAAGATGTCCCTAAATTCACTAGAAAATAAAACTCCCATCAACACAAGTGTTCTGGCAGACAGCCCACCAACTTTATTATTTGGCTCCAACGGATAAAAAAGGCAGTGAATCTTACTTGATCAGTTGCAAAGCTAATCAAAGCCATCTTCGACACAATCACAATGAACGAGCACTACAGCACTTAGAAAATGCACTTTCCAGACCACAACATGCTATGTTTTTAAGTATATCTGCCAGTCCCACTTTGTCCTTCTCAGTCACACCAATAAGTAACTCCACAGCCTGGAGTATCATACTCAACCCTGAGAGATTGTTGAGAAAGCACCGAGTATCATTCTCATAGCTTAAATTAAGTTTGAATTCCAATGTTTACAAACCAGAATTAAGACATACGCTGATGACTGTACTTTAGTCACTCAAAATCTTACCTTCAAGTGGTCATGGCACTTGTATCTGAAGCCTCAGATTAGTACAGTTGACCAATGTTCCAACAACCACTCAAAATTATACCTTTAAGTGGTCATGGCACTTTTATCTGAAGCCGCTGACTAGTACGGTTGACCAATGTTCTAACGACCCTGCCTGGGGTCTCCTACTTTCAATTGTGTTTGGAAATACTTGGTAGAAAAGCTACATGTAATGAGGTTTGTTACTCATGATCCACCAATAATAATACTGATCACATCTAGCCTTTCCATATCAAGTATTGCCAAGTATAGTTGTGAGCACAATTGTCAGCGTAGGTCGCTGGAACTTTGGCCAACTATGTGTAACATCACTATACTCTGTATTTTTCCAGCTGATGGTAAATTGAATCCCATAGCAACTGATTTCTCAATAGTTAATGGAGAAATATGAATCTACGATGTCTCCGCATCATATTAATGCCAAGCCTCCAAGGTTTCACAATTAACAACACATTTCGCTACAAAATCAACATATTACCTGAGTTACCACGATAGTAACATAGCAATTTACCCTCAGCTGGAAAAAATAGACTATAATACTGGACATAGCAACTATCAATGAACACTGAAGTTCTGTAGGTTTAGTATTTTTATATGCATAACATACCGGTATTCTGTTTAATAATTCCCTAACCATATGGCATTTTACACTTGCTATTGTACGCACATGAAACATTGCAACCTAGAAGACCATTACATTGCAAACTTAATTTTATTGCAAAAGAATATTTGCTTATATTTTATAAGGTATATAAATCCTTAAACTAGTATCAGGAAACTACTACACATTGGCAGAACTGACATAAAAACAGTATTTGAGTAAGATAGAGCCATGGATATAGACATGGATATTTTATGAGGTCATTGAAACTCAATTTATGAAATAT
Organism: Paralithodes platypus; assembly: GCA_032716605.1. NCBI lineage: Eukaryota > Metazoa > Arthropoda > Malacostraca > Decapoda > Lithodidae > Paralithodes > Paralithodes platypus. The sequence goes on along the minus strand of CM064521.1, from coordinate 60,674,520 downwards.
GATTTATTAATATGATAATATACATTATACAATAGGTGATGGTAAGTGAAAACAAGTGAGGAAGGGCTGGAAGAAATTATCGAAAGAAGTACTGTACTGTACTCAAATTACCGGTACTGCGGAATTATTTCGTCAACACCCAAACTTCAATGGTAAATTGCTCATACCATTGCCTGCTGAAAAAAAAAAAAAAAAATAGCATTAAAAGCTATGACGGTGAAGTCAAACCAAAATAAGTTTTGTTTTAGCCCTAGCATCTTTCTATTCCATCAGAATTGTAGATAATTTATAAGTTTTCTCAGTACTGTGAGGTAACGAGAACGGCATCTTAATGGGAGGCACCATAATCAAGATAATGGATGCTGTCAAAATAGAAATACCTTGAGCTATAAATTACCTGAGTGCTATGCAGTAGGTTTTATTAATAGGCTTTTGTAGTTCATGCCTCAATATCGGTAATCCAGCTGCATTGTTCTGTGCCTGCTGTTGCATTGTGTGTCCAGGCATTTTGAGTCCAACGTCCCTTCAATTTGTCTGTCACTCCTTTGGTTTTTTGGGAGACATTTGTTACAGGCAGCCTGCCTTTTGTCTCTTTCATACACATGTGAGGAAAACAAAAATTGTGTCAAGTGAGGTTTATTGAAAGCTCCAGTTCTCTGATGCGACTAATTATGACGCCAGTAGTTTCTCCCGTCTGCAGTCAATGCTAAGCCATTATTCTATCAATCCATCAAGTTGTATTCCATCTTTCTCGCATCATTCGTTCATCCGTGTTTGGTCTATATACTGCTATCTTATGATTTTGCAAGAATTATTGGTACCTTTAACACAAATGCACCTTTTAACTAAAATTTTGTGTTCAGAGTATAATTTGGATTTATGACTCCATAATAACTGTACAGTTGACCCATTCAATCAGATGATGACTTTTCCATTTTGTGTTTGCTATTATCAGGCAGTTTAAAAAAAAAAGAAGTATAAGTCGGATCATTGTTGTTTGCTAGAACGAAATTATTGTCTGTAAATGTCCGATATTGCTAAAACCGCATCAAAACTCTCCATGGAAATCGTCATCATAAATGAACCAGTTGACCTAGTGAGCTTTACTCAACGCCAGTCTACAGGTACAAGTAAAGGCTACATTTAGAGATGTGTGTGAATTCTCTAGCAGCAGTTAAAATAACAAAGATAAGCCTAGGCCTATTACAACGTTTTTTTTTGGCCAGATCGCCTGGATCGTAGTGCTGTCATTTAGAAGGCTAGCCGGGGGGGGGGGTGTTTAAGTTGAAATTTTGTGCTAATAAATGTAGAAAATGTATTTGTCATTTTGGCTCTTGTACTAAATTTTGTATTTAATTGCATGTGCAGATAAATATTAAAATTATAGCTTGTACATTTAAGTTTATTTTTTGATAAAGCCATCATAGGCAGGGTATCCCCACTACCGAGTGGTCTTCTTGTTAAGTCTGTGCTCAAGCCAGGACTTCAGTCTGTGCTCAAGCCAGGACTTCTAGGGCTTACTCATGTCGTTGTTGTTCTTCTTTGTTCTTGTTGCTTTTAGGGCGACACTTATTAAAAATTGCTATTTCTTGGTTATTACTGAACCAAATTTAATGATCTTTCACATGCATATACACTGATATATCCTCTAGGCCGTAACGGAGTCCTTTATTTAAATTTCGTCTTCTGCGCCGCAGCACACACCTCAGAGTTAACACGGCCGCACGGACCTATAGTCGTCTTGGACTTGTTTGATATGAGTTTGCATACTTTCATCTCCGTAGGCTACAGTACTTTTTGTTTAACCCTCCAGCCCCGGCTATGTATTATATATATATTCCTCGAAACCCGGGTGTTTTGGCCGAAAAACGTCTAGGCTAGGCTACTGTATATTCATTAATCAGACTGCTTCCCGCATTCCTGCGCATCCCCAAGCGTAGCTGTGTTATTTACCTGTAGAATGGCATTAAGTAGAGCTCTCTAAGTCAACTGGTTGAGCTGTGATGATGATTTCATTGGAGATAACTTTATGGCCAAAACAGCCACTTTACACCACTTTTCGATACTTAACAACAACATACAGGCACACACGAACAAGCGACGCTCTCCTTCTTGTGGCCGGAGATGCGGGGCGTCGGTCCAGCCGGCTGTTGTTTACATGCGTCGGACCGACGCCTCGCACACGAAGCTCACAGGCTTTCAACCACTGGCGTTCAAGAGGCCTTCCGGGTACCTGTTATATGCTTTTTTATGGGCGTTCAAGAGGTCTTCCGTGGTGAGAGGGTTAATATGGTCCGAAATCACCTGTGTTGTGAGTGGGTAATGTTGTTGTAGGGTAGTTTCTTCACGCCTCTTCACTGATTACCTCCAAAAACGAAGTTGGACGGAGGTTATGTTTTTGTCTTCATTTGTTTGTCTGTAAACAAGATATCTCATGTTATGAACCGATTTTCACGAATTTGGGGGGCATATAAGGATATTCATGAAGGTGGAAGTTATTTAATTTAATCGATCTGGAGATTTTCACAAAATGTGGTGGACAGATAGGATATGCACTATGAACTTGAATTCCACGGAATTTGGTAGGCAGGTAGGATATGTGCCAAGGAAGAATTGATTCAATTTAGGAGGTGAATCTGGACCATATTCTGGAACCCACAGTAGATCCAGAAGAAAATTTAGGCGTATGATATTAATGGTCAAGAACCAGCCAGCCTAGGCGTAAGTATGCGCTCTACCGAGTTCTATTCTACTTCTACTCTAGTTCTTCATGTTTCCCTACTGACCTATTAAGTTGTTGTTCTCTTGCTGTTTTATGGCATCAATCACGCTTACTGAAATATGATCACTTCGTTGTCCACTGCTGGTATTGTTTGACTTTAATTTATTCAGGAGGAGGCTGAACCTTTGACCCCCAAGTCAGCCTGTATAAGAGATTGTGTTTCTGGCATTATACCATCTTATTACCAATGGAAATACTAAGACTCGCTGAAAAAAATCAGCTCTCTATGTGCGTGCGCGCGCGAGAGCAGAATTTCAGTGAAATATATGAAATATCATCTAGTCATTGAAAATTTTACAAATTTCCCCCAATTGTTTTCTGGTGTATCTTACAAGCATCCCCTACAAGAAAATGATCTAGTTTTCCCATATTGAATAATAGAAGGGGCTGAAAAAAATATATAATATATCTATATTTTTTGGTAGCCAACATTTCGACATGAACAATGTTGAATCTTGAAAAATATGTGAGATAATGCCATTATCTAATCATTTTACAGTTGCTATATAGTCCTATATGTAGTGTGTAGAAGGGGAATGAATTTGAGCAATACAAAAAAATGTAGATGATCTCGTAAGTGCCAATATAGGATCGCTGGCAAGCTAAAATCTTAGATTTTCACACACCTAAATCCAATTGTGGGAGAATTAATTAGTTTGGCCTCCTTAGAAAACGTTTTCTATGACAGCGCGCTCATAGAGGATGGAGTTTTATGACAAACTAAATTAAAATGTTGTGAGTAACACGACTTGAGTAAATAATTTCACACCAATTTTTACCAAAATCCATGATATTGGGGCCCCCAGAAGGGGGTGCTAGGGATGTCATATGGGTGTTTATGCCCTCATATGATCATTTCTATTGCTTACAGAAACCCTTTAGACAAAAGACATTCTTTTTTTTTTGGTGGCTGAAGGTAAATTTTTTAGTTTTTTGGGGTCGTGGGCGAACCCCCGCCCCGGGGGGTTATGGATGCGATATGTTTGTTTGTTCCCTCCTATGCTATTCTCCTATGTTGAAAGAAGCATTATAGAACAAGAACAAAAAAAATTGAAATTTTGATTTCTGGGCTCAGCTGAGGTTCAGCCTCCCCTTCTAGCTACAGTATATGATTTTGTTTCCACTACCATCAACTTTATTTTCTTAAACTTTAATTTAGCTGCAATTATTTCAAGTTTCAAATTGTAGCAGTTGGCCTATGTTTTTCCAATCTTATTTACTGTTCGATTGTTTGTAATATATATTGATATAAAAGAAATAAGATTCAGTCGAATATCTGTTTAAATATTTGCTGTATATTTCAGCACAGTCATGCAGTGGCGGATCCAGGGGCCCCCCCCCCCCCCCCCCCTTAGTGACCAAAATTGCATCCTTACATCTGATATATACTGCATTTTATCTGAAATACAATACATATAAAGAATATTGTGTGAATTATGGCGCCCCTCATGTATATCAGCCCCCCCCCCCCCCCCCCCCCCCCCCCCGTAAGCCTGAGCTGGATCCGCCACTGCAGTCATATCAATAGTTTGCTGAACATTATTGACATTTTGTGGGAAATCTAGAGAGTGGGACATCCACTCGACATTACTATGACTTGAAAAAGAAATATATTTATAAATGATTAAATATATACTATTCACCAGCTATTGAAAACCTGTGATGACTTTTAAGGGAATACTATGATAACTTAAAATTACACCGTTTACACACAAGATTGGTGAAAAACGTTTGATTTTGACTGTACCTTGTCATTCATCAGATGACATTCAATTCACCTAATGATGTATCTTAACTGATTTTACGATGAAATGTGTTGTGTAAAATTATTTGCAATTCGCCTAATGATGTATCTTAACTGATTTTACGATGGAACGTGTTCTGTAAAATTATTTCCAGCCTTTAATTATTTGGGTATTTACTGTATATAAGCCCCCTCTACAATGCAATCATAATTTGCTAACTATGATCTATGTAGTACTTAATATAAAGCAATCAATGACTGCCATCTTGAAAATTGATAGACATTTTTAAAATATAGGTAGTTAGATTTTATTCTGATTTAGGGATCCCAGGGTATTTTTCATGATTTTGGTGCTTGTATCCCCCTTTGAACGATTCTGGCCAAATATTTGCTGGACTTCAGAACATAGACTAAGGTAACGAACGGTAAGCTGAGGAGGGTTGGCAAAACACTTATTATATCAAGATTAAATAATTCAGAGTAATTATTTATTGTGACTAATTTATTAAGCGGCTGTTATTTAGAAATCTAGCTCCCTTTATTAATGTACATTTTTTCAGAGGCTGATAGTCATTTCTTGTGCAATTTGTGTTCTAGGTAAAATCCATAAGTAGCCCATTGTAACTTGTTTAATCTGTTGTAATAATTCTAATGAACTAATCTAATACTTTGGCATTTCAATTAAGTTTAATCTTTTGTAATAATTCTAATGAACTAATCTAATATTTTGGCATTTCAATTAAGTTTAATATTTTGTAATAATTCTAATGAACGAATCTAATACTTTTGCATTTCACTGAAGGTGTACAAATTAGACTTAACACTAGTGATGCATCTGATGTAAAGAAATGGATTTTGCCTACTGTATTAATGTGTTTGTCATCGTGGTGTATGTGGTGGAGCAGTCTACAAGGTAAGGGTACTAGTAAGTCATCCTAGCGAGGAAACGGTAAAGTGGGTTTATGATGAGTATCGATAGGTTATATGAATTACTTAGTTTTGTGGCAGCAAATGCGATGCTGCAATTATTACTGGTTTATATGTATTATTTTATTAATGGTTTATATGTATTATTTTATTATTGGGTTATATGTATTTTATATGTATTATTTTATTATTGGGTTATATGTATTTTTTGCTTGTGATCTGTTTATACAAGAAATGACTCGACCAGCCTCTGAAAAATTGTACTGAATTTTCTAAATTATATAAATACAGTACAGGTATTTAATGTTTGTCTTCGAACTTGATCCTATTTGCATGGGGTCTAAAGAAATTGGTATGCGATCTGTTTTGTATTATAATATTAATTTAAATTTTCATATTCTTGTTCAAGGACGCTGCTCCGTATGAATGATTCAGAAATTCAGAACTCAATATTTGTTATCCCTAGTTTTGATGTTTGGATTAGCCTAAAAGCTATCTTCATATTAGTTTTTAATTGTTGGGATGGTTGTTAAGTAGACAGCCCCGACTTCCCAATTGCGAATTCTAATTAGATTCCCCAAGAGATTTGATAAATTGATATTATACATATGTGTTCTAGATAGTACACATGTTTTCTAGATATTACATATGTTTTGTAGATAGTACATGTTTTCTAAATAGTACATAAGTTTTCTAGATAATAGCCAATATAGTGTTTGCCAACCACCTCAAATGGAGGCCTTACAGCTTACCGTCAGGAGCAACCCACCACACCACCTACCTGCAGCCACTCTTCTGACGTCAAGTATTAAGGGGGCCCACCTCATATATTTTTCTTCTCTCTAAATTTGTACATTTTTCGATAGAAAAATTTCTCCGGCAAAGCCGGATTTCTCCATACAATGCTGGCTTGCTATCGCTCGTCAGGAAGAAATTGACACCTGGATGGGGATAAACGTCTTAAAACAGTAGGCTGAATGGGGCCGAATGGATACAAGCGAGAGAAAGGAGAGAAAACAAAATCAGGTGCCCCCCCTTAAGCCAGTTATCGGTGGTAGTGTTTCTCTTGGCGGACTTGTACTGTAGATGATGAGGCCGGTATTAGTTCATGCTATCCTGGGCCAGAGTTTGAGAAATCTTGTTCTTTGAATTTTAGCTTTATGTAATAGAAGAATCAGTTTTGATTTATATTTAATATCTTTAATTACGGTAGTGGTTTAAATGGTATTCTACAGTGAATAATTATATTGCCTTACACATCTATTAATCATTTGTAAGTATATTTAACAATTCACTCATTTTGCATATTAAATTTAAGTGCTTATGTTGCATAATCATAAATCAGTTAAGGTTGCACTATTAATTACTAAGTTGTAAGTTAGTCACGCAAGAGAACACTACGGTACAACGGTAAGGTGAATTGACTTTTAGTTACCATATGTTAATTATCCGAAATATGTGGAAACATTTTTGTTTACTCGTGTTTGGGGGTGGGGTGAGGGGTTATTCGTGGAGGGACAGGTGCGTAGGATTGAGTGAACGGTGGAGAGAGAGTGGACTAGAGGGGAGATAATAGTATTGAAGGAAGGAAGCGGGATGATAAGATTGTGGGGGTGTAATGGAGTGCTAACGAGAGGCTGAGTGAGAGAGATAGTGTGAATGAGAGAGAGGTAGTGTGAGTGAGTGAGAGTGTGTGAGTTTGTGAGATAATGAGAGATAAAAGTGTGAGAGAATGAATGGGATGGGTGGGTAGTGCTAAAGAAAAAGGGGGCGGGATAGAGATCTCTGCATTACCTTATTACTGAAAAGGTTGATTTTCCTATTTAAGTTGTCTATAATTTTATGTTACAAATTAGTTTGTCGTGACAATTAGTGTCATCTTCTAGAATTAGGTTAAAACAACTATATCCATCAAGCCCTGTTTGTTTATGGATTAAGATAGTACCGGTAAATCGGGAATGGTGAATATTGCATGCTAAGTGTCTTGGTATGCTCAGATACTTGTCGCTTCAAAAACTCGATATAGTAAAGCGTCATCGTAGACATAAAGGCTATGTCTGGTGGCGAAGAATCTAATAATAATTTTTAGTATCTTAATCAAAATGTACTTGTATCTTAATCATAATGTGCTTCTTGTATAGAAGAACATTTGTGGAAAAAGTGGACTTAGGCCTCACGATTGGGGGACACCACTTAAAAAGAAAACGGGCTGGGTTGCCTACCTCTTGGTGGTCTGGAAACGGCAACGAACATAAGATTGATAAAGAGAGCAAGGTCCTTGAAAGGACTTTGCAAGAGAGCATACGTGCATATTCTTCTCTTCCCTCTACCCTCAAGTCCCTTTCTATAGATTTAATATATACGAATATTGTACATTAATGACACAATAATTTTAAACATGAACATTTGGCATTCAAATAATTTGATCGCCAATAATATATTCTTCCGTTCATAGAACACAGTTTTTGAGATGCCATTTTAAATTCTTAGAATTCAAATCCCACGTCCCTCATTGGCTAAATAAATCCTGGTTACTGTGTATGGAGGCTTTTAGCGACAAGTCATAATAATGGAGCGGAAACCTTGCCATGGTATTGCTCAGGTTTATGGCAGAATATCCAATGATGATCAATATTTTACTTTTTTATGTATAAAATAAGATACTTGGTTGCGCCTAAATCTAGTAATGTGACAAACCAGCAAGCTGACACAGACAGGCAAAGACAACTCCAATTGTCTTGAGGTAGACGGTCAGACTCCGTAACTTCAAGAATCGGCACCATCAGAGTGAGGATATTTTCATAATACTCCAATGAACGGCTATTTATTTTGATAAGTCTAGAAATCCAAAGTCGAAACCTCTCCATAACTCTAGTAAGTACTTCAGAAGTGGAGCTGATTTCCTACTAATTAAGAAAAGTCAATCAATAAATGTATGTATGTACTCAGGCACATACCCCATTACCTGGGGGTGGCTGACTCGAGACAGAGACCGAACAGAAACATTTAAATATCCAGTTGTTAGGGTCCGGGACCACTTTCGCGTTCCCTCGCCTCTTTCTGTTTCCTCTAGTAGGTAATGTCTACAAGGGGAGGAGGATTCATATGCCTCCCGCCCCCAGAAGGAAAAGTAGGACAGTCAAAGGGTAGAGAATGCCAACCAGCCTCACCCATCAATAGATTTGGAAATTAAGTCCATTCGCTGAGTAACAAGAGGCTCGGGGGGGGGGGGGGGGGTAACAATTGACCACTTGCGAGTTTCAGGCTATAAGGAAGTTGAAGCTATAGGCATCGATATTTAACATAATGACACGCTTAATGACGATTGTAGTGCATCTATAAATACATACCATCAAACTCACTATACTTTCTAACCATCAGAAACCTACATTATTATTGCATTTCTGTTGAATATCTATATTTATGGCTCCAACTTCCTTATAGCCTGAAACTCGCAAGTGAGCAATTTCCTATCTCGTCATAATGAATGTTTTAAAAGTGAATAATATACTAATTGACCTAGGTTATGAAATCGACATAATTTTACAAATTATTGTTTTTTCCACCAACCAACTTCACCTCTAAACTCAATTAATGAAATCAACAAATACATGTGGCACTCCAAGGACTCAAACCTAGGATACTCACATCGAAATTCCTCGCACTTATGCATTACGAGATCAAGACTTAAAAAAAAAAAATATTACTGATTTTTACTTTGGCTTATTAATCAGTCACGTTGCTTAGCTAAGCCGTGGTTTGAACTTTGAAGTGAGTTTAGGTAGTACTTAAATTTCAGTTCTTCCCTTCTTTACTTTGAGTGAAATCAAACCCAAGGCTATTTAACGTTTAAATGTCTGAACACTTTATATTTTTAAATTATATATACAGTATATATATTTATATATATATATATATATATAAATATATATATATATATATATATATATATTTATATATATATATATATATAATTTTTTTTTTTTTTTTTTTTTTTTTTTTAAAAGTGTAGTCGGGAAGGAGGAGAGGAGGTTTATCAGTAGGGTAGCATTGATTTCAGATTGAGCGAAAGTGGGAAAGAATTTTAGTTTTTGTGTGTTCAGTCAAGTTCAGAATTCGTGTCACGCCTTCAAAAAGATATTATCTTCCATGTTATTTTGATCAGAAAAAATACTTCTAATCAAAGCTTGATAAACTGGATATTAAAGACTTTCATCATGTGTTCAGCATATATGTTTTATTTGACTAGATATAAAATAGAAATAGAAATTCTCAAGTTATGACACAATTTTTTAGCCTTACTGTAAACTGCAAGGTGGACTTTATGACAGAATAATTGATCTCTTCTGCTTATGTTCTAGCTTAGGCAACACCCGATGTGGCAAGCTCTCCCTCTTTCTCGCTCTCTATTATCTCTCGCTCTCTGTCTATTATCTCTCGCTCTCTGTCTATTATCTCTCGCTCTCTGTCTATTATCTCTCGCTCTCTGTCTATTATCACTCTGTCTATTATCTCTGTATTCTCTCTATTATCTCTGTATTCTCTCTATTATCTCTGTATTCTCTCTCTCTCTCTCTCTCTCTCTCTCTCTCTCTCTCTCTCTCTCTCTCTCTCTCTCTCTCTCTCTCTCTCTCTCAAACCATACGAAGAGCGTCTTAGAGAATTAAATCTATTTCCTTTAACCCAGCGCAGATTAAGAGGTGACTTAATTCAAGTGTTCAAAATCATCAAAGGCATCGACAATATGAACTGTAGTAAGTACTTCACTATCGACCTATCTAATTACACGCGGGGAAACGGTTGCAAAATTATTGGTAAATCTTTTAACTCGCACGAATCTAAGAATTTCTTCTTCAATCGAGTTGTCAACTTGTGGACTGGGCTTCCCCGAGACGTTATAGACTGCAGCACCGTTGATTCATTTAAACTCCGCCTAGACAAATATCTCGCATCAAACCCGCGACTGACTGCGTTTGTAAATGAATAACTTTATTTTATCCTCCCCTCAGTTACTAACCCATATGTCCCCTACTAACTTCCTAGTCCTGCCACGGACATTAGTTCTAGGGCAGTGGTTCCCTTTCCAATGTTCCCTTACCCACTCTAAACCACTGTTTGGACACTTGATCCTCAGTGTTTTGGAGGACAAGCAGCCTAGAAGGGTCACTAGACCTGTTGTTGCTTGATTTCCTTTGTACTCCTTTGTACTCACTCACTCACTCACTCACTCACTCACTCACTCACTCACTCACTCACTCACTCACTCACTCACTCACTCACTCACTCTCCTTACTTTCTTTCCCCCTTCTCTCCACGCCCCCAATTAAAGACCCAAGAATGATGTAAACAAAATAGCAAGTCATATCCCCAACCTTGTAAGGGTGTAAATAATGGCTGGGTGCCGGTTCCCAGACTTTTATCGGGTGGGACTGCTTTCGGGGATTTTTACGTTGGTCCGGAGTAGCTTTTAACCCTTTCTGTACCGGCGACGTGTTTTCAACTTTATTCTGGCTACTATGAGACGATTTTATTTAGTTTCAAAGGGTCCTCCAGCAATTATTAGGCTTCGAACTATCTCACTGTTTTGATGGTGTAATGGTTAGTGTTTAAAAATCTGTGTGTGGTAACGCAGGTTCGAATCCCGGTGGATCACATGCTTTCATTAATTTCATAGGTGGTGTTTGGTGTTGGAGTAACATTAATAGAAATAGATGTTTTTTGGTGTTGGAGTAAAATTAATAGAAATAGATCAACCCTTTATACTACCACAGATCCTTCTTAAACTGCACACAATTGTCTAAATATAGCTAGAATAAAATGAAAAAGACGTCGCCGGTGCAGAAGGGGTTAAGATGATCGGCGACCGCTATTCAGGATTCGGGGATGGCTTGTGTTATGGTGCTCTTGCAATATGTATCTTGACATAATTTGCTCGTGAAAAATCTGCTTCCATTAAAGGGACGCAGACTGTTTTTTGGCCTATAAATTCATTCATTCATACATTCTTAGTTTCCTCGCTAGACATCCCTCAAACTTAGAAAAACATCCCCTAGACCCCCCCCAAGATAAATTTGTACATTTTTCGGTAGAAAACTCTTGCGGCCAAAGGCCGGTTCCTTTTACAATTACAGGTTCGCTATCGCTCTCTAGGAAAAAATCGACGCCTAAATAGCATGATAGGTCTTCAAATGTATAACGAAATAGGACGAAAGATCGTAAAATTGCTTAACAAATGGGCCGAACGTCTACAAATCTAAACAAATAATGAGACTAAACACGAGGGAGAAAGGGGACCAGAAAACGACCGTCTCCCCTTAAGATTGGGTTGTTTTGTTGCGTGAGGGATATGCAACGTTGAGAAAATGTGCAGTTATGTTTGAAGCCTTGCATGAATCGTGAACATTTTCCTATTATGGATTTTGTATGGCTGTGAGCGCGAGTGTGTGTGTGTGTGTGTGTGTGTGTGTGTGTTTGTGTGTTTGTGTTTGTGTACGCGCTGTGTGTTTGTACGTGTGTGTGTGTGTGTGTGTGTACTTTTGATTGTGGATATACTGTATATGCTGGCTCGTTACCGCTCCCCAAGAAAATATTAACACCTGGATGGGGGTAAACGTCTTAAAACAGTAGGCTGAATGGGGACGAATGGATACGAGCCAAAGAGAGAGGGAGAGAAAGAGAAAAACAGCGAGGTGGGCCCCCTTAATCTATATTTTTTATTAATTTCACCACAACACGCCTCCAATGAAATTAATGAAAGCATAAAATTATATGTGATCCACCGGGATTCGAACCCGGGTTATCACACACAGATTGTTAAACACTCTAACCATTACACAACCAGGACGAAAGACGTTTAGTTGGCAGAGTCTGAATATATAGCCATGTAAAACACTAATTGAATCTAACACCCACTTGCTCGTTACATGCACTTGAAACACTAATTTTTTTTTTTTTTTTTTTTTTTTTTTTTTTTTCTTTCTTTCTATATTCCAACTTACTTCCTCTCGGGCATAGGCTGAAAGCCTTAACATTCACCGCTTTACAATGAACAGTGAAGCCCGTGAGGTCTTGTTCCAGTCTAGGGAGTGAGACATGTGAAGCACGTAGAGTACAACGAGCACCTGCCATCTTGCCTTCACATGAGGCACGGTGCTCACTCATGGCCCGAAACGACCCCATCTCTGAAGCCACCTCGTTCCCGTGCTTCACTGTCTCACTCCCTACACTCGGACTCTCACACTTACACACACACAACGCCACCTGTTGAGCAGATAACTCACCAGGCATTGCACCCCTATAGCATATTTTGAATATGGGAATATTCATACAGTGCTATTTAATCAGGGAACAATGAGGGTATTTTATTGACGTTTCGGTGGGCTTTGTGGTAATGCACTGATACTAGGTACAGCACAAATTCCATCCCAATAATATCTTCCCATTGATACATCGGGATTTGAACCCGGGACCTTTGGATTACCAGGCCAGTGGCAAGACCACTCCTCCACACCTCCCCTTCGGTAGTAAATCACCCACTTGCTCGTTACATGCACTTGAAACACTAATTGTATCTAACACCCACTTGCTCGTTACATGCACTTGTAACACTAATTGTATCTAACACCCACTTGCTCGTTACATGCACTTGAAACACTAATTGTATCTAACACCCACTTGAAACACTAATTGTATCTAACACCCACTTGCTCGTTACATGCACTTGAAACACTAATTGTATCTAACACCCACTTGCTCGTTACATGCACTTGAAACACTAATTGTATTTAAGGGGAGATTTCCACTTGCGGGATTTTTTTCTTGGCTCCTTTCTCTCTCATGTTTAGCCTCATTGTTTTTCTAATTTTAAGACGTTTGCCCCATTATTTTGACGATTTTAAGAACTTCAACCCATTTCTGTCAATTTTAAGACCTTTCGTGCCATTTAGGTGTCGATATTATCCTGGCGAGCGATAGCGAGCCTGTAGTTTAAGAGGAATCGGCTTTCAGCCGGGAAATTTTACTACCGAAAAATGTACACATTTATCTTGAAAGGGGCTCATGGAAGTGTAATCTTAAGCTTGAAGGATATCTAGGGACCAAACTAATAACCTCCCCTTAACACCCACTTGCTCGCTACATGCACTTCCATTCTCGGGATTCGAAGCCAGATATATAATAATGTTCTCCCCGGAATAAATACATAGCTAATGCTGCGAAGTATACCGCTGAGATACAGGATGATTTATGGGATACAAGTCCCTCAAAATGTGTGCGCGGTAGCTACCTCCCTTTCCCACACAGAGAGAAGTATAAATCAAACTATTATATGTAAGACAAGGCACATGTTTTTTCTCTTAGGCAAACAAATTGTAGATGTTTACTTAATTAAAATATCTACTGAATGTTCTCTCTTAGGCAAACAGAATGTACAGTAGGTATTTACTTTATTAACTTAATTTAAATCTTTTATGTGCATGATTTACACTTATTAAGTGTAACAAGTCACAACATTTCATTGTAACTAAATTATTCTATATTCTATTGAGTAAATTTTAAACTGTGGCAAAATTTTAAGACATGAGATTAATGTTGCAATGGAGTGTAACAAGTCATAACATTTCATTATACCTAAATTAGTTTATATTCTATACGGTTCATGTTTTAGCACCTTTTACAAATATACAGTTATTTGCCAAACCCAGATAGGACACTGTATTCATGGAGGGAGAGATGCTTGGGTTGTATTAGTTGTTTAAGGGGGTAGTGTTTTTTTTGTTTTTGTTTTTCGCTAGACCTCCCTCAAAGTTAAGGGGAGATGAGCCGTTTTCTGGTCCCCTTCCTTCCTCATGTTTATCCTTATTAGTTTTGAGATTTTAAGACGTTTGCCCCATTAGTTTGTCGATTTAAATACCTTTCACCCTTTTCTTTGTTAATATTAAAACCTTTCGTGCCCTATAGGTCTCTATTTTTTTCCTGGCGAGTTATAGCGAGCCTGTAATTGTGGAGGTGCTGGCCTTCGGCCGTGACATTTTTCTACCAACATTTTTCAAATTAATCTCGTAGGGGGATCCAGTGGATGTTTTTTTTTTTTTATGTTTGATGAAGGTCAAGGGAGGAAACTAAAGAATAAATGAATATATACATAAATAGATACCGAATTATAACCACTGTCCCCTAAAATGTTACAATGGAGAACAATGGTGATATAGTCGTCTGAGGGACAATTTTTATGAAATATGCGATACTTTTACTAAATTATATTCTGCAGTGGCGTTACACTTTTTAGGGCTTACATTAGTGTGTTTGATGTAGAGTAACGCAGGAATCAGGGTTATATCAATTTTTCATGAACCTTTGGACTCCCACAGATGCTTCCTAAAGTTGATAAAATCGTCCAATAATAACCAAAATTTAATTAATCCCCCCCCAGACACATTAACTTACGTAAGATAGGGGTTGCCCGAGTGCCCGGTATTTCCCCCACAACAGTCTTTCTCACACTGAGGGACCGTTAGAAGTCTGAGGAATTTGGGGTTTCCACCAATCGACAGACTCTGATCTAACTTACCCAACTTACTGAGCTCAATATGACGCAAAAGCGTCCTATAACTTACTTATTGGCGGGTGCCCAACCCCGAAAGGGGTTGAAATAGGGGAGCTATCCCCCCGCCAAAGGCGGCTTTCTAGGGCCTTTTCTAGCTGATGCTGAGAGGATTGGGTTCTAGTCATGTGGTGATGGGCTGGTCTATCAGAGTGAGAACTGAACGATCTCTGCCATACCCATAGCTTACTCTGACTGTTCCTTTTACTTATATATTTTCTAGATCTCAAGTGACGGCGTCTCTAACGTGGATTGACCTCCCAATCTACCAAGATTGGAAGCCAAAGCGTCACATTTTTCCCTTGCCCCTCAACTTTCTCTTCATAATTGCTGAGGGGCACAGGGCCGTGGGTGGGGCTTTGGTTTCCCGAGCGTTTCCGCACCCTCCTCAAGCTCCCCGCCATGGAGTGGCTTCGGTCACCCAGGCTTTATTGTGGTCGGCGGGGAGGGTTCTGTGGGGGCGCTAGGTTATGGCCTTGGCCTTGCTCGGGGCCCTGGGGCTGTTCGGCCAGGCAGCTTGGGGAACAACAACAACAACAACAACATCAACATAACTTACTTATTGAGCTATTTCACTAGGTTCATATGACGCGGAAGCGTCATATGATACCTTTGGGGAATACCGCCATATGACGTGGTCGCGTCATATGTGATGGAGAGGGTTAAGAAAACCGTCTTCGTCCTGAAGGGATTATCACCCTAACTTTCGCTCGCCAGGAAAACAAATCGACACAAATGACACGAAAGGTTTTGAAATTGACAAAGAAATCGAACAAAGGGTCTTAAAATCTCCAAACTAATTGGGCGAACGTCTTAATATCTCCAAACTAATGGGACTAAGCATGTGAGAAGGAAGTCCAGAAAAAAAAAAAAAAAACATAAACCGTTGTTAATTTGTGTGAAATCCAGAGAGGAGCAATACCTCTACACTACGTTAATTTGAACACAAGGGTTGTCAATTAAAATTGCTAATCACATTAAATTGTACAGTTTAAAAGTAAGATTTTTTCTAACTAGTTATTTTAACTGTACTTTGTTTTAGTTAAATCAAATCAAATAATGTTTAGCCATAATATGATGGCAATAAATTTGTAGTTAAATCAAATCAAATAATGTTTAACAAGAATATAATGCCAAACGACCTACTCGTCCTGTAGAGACGGATGTAATTATATTTACTTATTTATTTATTTGTATTATTATTTATTTATACAATATATATATATATATACAGTATGTATATATATATGTATGTATATATATATATGTATGTATATATGTGTATGTATATATATATGTATGTATATATACAGTATATGTATGTATATATATGTGTATGTATATATAACTAAAGTAAATCAATCAATCAATCAAAAGTTTAACATGGACAACACTAGTATATTCTCAACAACCTGGATCAAATAATATTATCTTAAAATAACTTTATTTACAGGTATAACGCATGGGTTGTTATTGTTAGGATAAATAGCATGTTTTTAACTAAAATTATTCGCGTATAATTTTACTGACGCAAGAATATAAGCGATATTTACCGGGACATGGAAAGTAAAAGCTAGTATATTCGGGTTTGTGTTGTAATCTTAGCCGACAACTTATGGTACGCTTAGCACACCCTATTAAAAGGTGTTATTCGTGTTGAAGGGGTTAATTTGCGATGCACTAGGTTCCTTTTGTGTGATTAAGGGGAGGTAGTCGCTTTTTATGGACCCCCTTCTCCCTTGTGTTTAGTATACTAGTTTTGACATTTTAAGACGAACGTTCCATTAGTTATATGGTTTGCGATTTTGAGACCTTTCACCTCATTTTGTTGTTCAATATTAAGACCTTTCGTGCCATTTAGGTGTCGATTTTTTCCTGGCGTGCGAGTGAGAGCCAGCAACTTTAGAATGAACGGCCGAGATTTGCCTACCGAAAAATGTACAAATTTATCTTGAAAAGAGGTGAAGGGGGGTGGGGTGGGGGGGGGGGGGGTTCTTAAGCTTAATAAAGGTCTAGCGTAGACACTCAATAATAAATTATTAAATAAATACATAGACCAAAAAACAAGCACTACCCCCTTAATACCACTCCGAGCAGGACAATTATTAACTAACGCCTTTCCCAAACTTTAATTAACAAGCGTAAATGTGTCGATAAAGTGCTTCTCCTCAAATGGTGCTTTTATCTCGAAGTTCGCCTTTACATTATGAATTGCATCAATATGACTAAATAAGGGCTAGCACACTTACGCTGAAGAATACTTTACAAGTAAATCAATTCCTCAGAAACTTTTAGTAGCCATCCTATTTTGTCACCAATTTGAATTATTTACTTGTAGGTAAGGCAAAAGACCCGTCGACAAATGAGGAAGAGGAGTTAGTGGTAGTGCAGTTAAAACAAATATAAAATAGGGAAGGCAAAAGACCCGTCGATGAATATGAGGAAGAAAATGAGGTAGTGGTAGTGCGGTGAAAAGATACTTAGCAGGGTCCATCATAGCAAGTGGTGGCAATACAGTGAGGTGGTGAGGTAATGACTGTGGCTGCTGTGAAGTGACCCACCCTGCAGCCAATACCACCACCAAGCAACACCACCCACCTCCCTACCACCATCACCAAATAACTTCCCCCCCCCCCCCTCTCACCAAGTAACACACACCCTCCCCCCACCACCACCAAGCAACACTACCCACCTCCCAACCACCATCACCAAATAAAACTCACCCCACCACCACCAAGGAACACCCACCTCCCCACCACCACCATCAAGTAACACCCTCCCCACCAACACCATCAAGTAACACCCTCCCCACCAACACCAACACCAAGTAACACCCACCCCCCCACCAACACCAAGTAACACCCACCTCCCCACCAAGTAACATCCTCCCCACCACCAAGTAACACCCTCCCCACCAACACCAAGTAACACCCTCCCCACCAACACCAAGTAACACCCTCCCCACCAACACCAAGTAACACCCTCCCCACCAACACCAAGTAACACCCTCCCCACCAACACCAAGTAACCCCCCCCCCCCCCCCCCCCCCCCACCATCACCAAGCAACACCCTCCCCACCACCACCAAGTAACACCCATTTCCCCACCACCACCATCACTGCAGCATATAAAGTAGATGGACAGCTAATGTTGCCCTCGGGAGCCGAGTCGTCTATGTGGAATCGTTGGGCCATCTTTGTTATTATAGGGAACTTGTAGACATATGCAACAGATACAATGGTATGAGTTGTGACTCAGAATAAATTCCTTCACTACTACTGCACGTTGGTATAGTAGAATCTTATGTTCATCCACGGTAACGAAAACAGCGTCATTCTTACCTAATTTTCAAGAATATTTAAATTTGGCGTCTTACTGGTATTTGGTAGCCTACTTTCAACCATCGCGGATTTGGTTCTTTCAACCATCGCGGAATTGCTGATGATTGGTTGCTTTAGATTGCGAAATGTTACTAATGCAGTATGAAGTAGTTAAATTAATAAATTGACCAATAGTACCATAAAATGTTGTGCTGGTATTCTGGTAAATATATCCTACTCTTATGTTGAAAACTGTATGCCTCGTGCCCTGTCCTCTCTTCCGTGTTCCATGCCTCATGCCCTGTCATCTCTCCCGTATGCTATGCCTCATGCCCTGTCCTCTCTCCTGTGTTCTATGCCTCGTGTCCTGTCATCTCTCCTGTGTTCTATGCCTCGTGTCTTGTCCTCTCTCCTGTGTTCTATGCCTCATGTCCTGTCATCTCTCCTGTGTTCTATGCCTCATGTCTTGTCATCTCTCTTGTGTTCTATGCCTCGTGCCCTGTCCTCTCCTGTGTTTTATACCTCATGCCCTGTCCTCTCCCCCGTGTTCTATGCCTCGTGCCCTGTCCTCTCTCCTGTGTTCTATGCCTCCTGCCCTGTCCTCTCTCCTGTGTTCTATGCCTCCTGTCCTGTCATTTCTCCTGTGTTCTATGCCTCGTGTCCTGTCATCTCTCCTGTGTTCTATGCCTCGTGCCCTGTCCTCTCTCCTGTGTTCTCTACCTCATTCCGTGTCCTCTCTCCTGTGTTCTATACCTCATTCCCTGTCCTCCCCCGTGTTCTATGCCTCGTGCCCTGTCCTCTCCCCCGTGTTCTATGCCTCGTGCCCTGTCCTCCCGTGTTCTATGCCTCGTGCTCTCTCCCGTGTTCTATGCCTCGTGCCCTGTCCTTTCCCCCGTGTTCTATGCCTCATGCCCTGTCCTCTCCCCTGTGTTCTATGCCTCGTGCCCTGACCTCTCCCCCGTGTTCTATACTTCGTGCCCTGTCCTGACCTTTCCCTCGTATTCTATGCCTCGTGCCCTGTCCTGTCCTCTCCCCTGTGTTCTATGCCTCGTGCCCTGTCCTCTCCCCCGTGTTCTATGCCTCGTGCCCTGTCCTCTCTCCCGTGTTCCATGCCTAATGTCCTAACCTCTCCCGTGTTTTTTGTCTCATGTCCTATCCTCTTCTGTTCTATGCCTCGTGCCCTGTCCTCTCTCCTGTGTTCTATGCCTCGTGCCCTGTCCTCTCTCCTGTGTTCTATGCCTCGTGCCCTGTCCTCTCCCGTGTTCTATGCCTCGTGCCCTGTCCTCTCCCGTGTTCTATGCCTCGTGCCCTGTCCTCTCCCCCGTGTTCTATGCCTCGTGCCCTGTCCTCTCCCCCGTGTTCTATGCCTCGTGCCCTGTCCTCTCCCCCATGTTCTATGCCTCGTGCCCTGTCATCTCCCCCGTGTTCTATGCCTCGTGCCCTGTCATCTCCCCCGTGTTCTATGCCTCGTGCCCTGTCCTCTCCCCCGTGTTTATGCCTCGTGCCCTGTCCTCTCCCCTCCCCCGTGTTCTATGCCTCGTGTCCTGTCCTCTCCCCCCCGTGTTCTATGCCTCGTGCCCTGTCCTCTCCCCCGTGTTCTATGCCTTGTGCCCTGTCCTGACCTTTCCCTCGTGTTCTATGCCTCGTGCCGTGTCCTCTCCCCTGTGTTCTATGCCTCGTGCCCTGTCCTCTCCCCCGTGTCTATGCCTTGTGCCCTGTCCTGTCCTCTCCCCCGTGTTCTATGTCCTCTCCCCTGTGTTCTATGCCTCGTGCCCTGTCCTCTCCCCCGTGTTCCATGCCTTATGTCCTAACCTCTCCCGTGTTCTTTGTCTCATGTCCTATCCTCTTATGTTCTATGCCTCGTGCCCTGTCCTCTCTCCTGTGTTCTATGCCTCGTGCCCTGTCCTCTCCCGTGTTCTATGCCTCGTGCCCTGTCCTCTCCCGTGTTCTATGCCTCGTGCCCTGTCCTCTCCCGTGTTCTATGCCTCGTGCCCTGTCCTCTCCCCCCCGTGTTCTATGCCTCGTGCCCTGTCCTCTCCCCCGTGTTCTATGCCTTGTGCCCTGTCCTGACCTTTCCCTCGTGTTCTATGCCTCGTGCCGTGTCCTCTCCCCTGTGTTCTATGCCTCGTGCCCTGTCCTCTCCCCCGTGTCTATGCCTTGTGCCCTGTCCTGTCCTCTCCCCCGTGTTCTATGTCCTCTCCCCTGTGTTCTATGCCTCGTGCCCTGTCCTCTCCCCCGTGTTCCATGCCTTATGTCCTAACCTCTCCCGTGTTCTTTGTCTCATGTCCTATCCTCTTATGTTCTATGCCTCGTGCCCTGTCCTCTCTCCTGTGTTCTATGCCTCGTGCCCTGTCCTCTCCCGTGTTCTATGCCTCGTGCCCTGTCCTCTCCCGTGTTCTATGCCTCGTGCCCTGTCCTCTCCCCCGTGTTCTATGCCTCGTGCCCTGTCCTCTCCCCCGTGTTCTATGCCTCGTGCCCTGTCCTCTCCCCCGTGTTCTATGCCTCGTGCCCTGTCCTCTCCCCCGTGTTCTATGCCTCGTGCCCTGTCCTCTCCCCCGTGTTCTATGCCTCATGCCCTGTCCTCTCCCCCGTGTTCTATGCCTCGTGCCCTGTCCTCTCCCCCGTGTTCTATGCCTCGTGCCCTGTCCTCTCCCCCGTGTTCTATGCCTCGTGCCCTGTCCTCTCCCCCGTGTTCTATGCCTCGTGCCCTGTCCTCTCCCCCGTGTTCTATGCCTCGTGCCCTGTCCTGACCTTTCCCTCGTGTTCTATGCCTTGTGCCCTGTACTGTCCTCTCCCCCGTGTTCTATGTCTCGTGCCGTGTCCTCTCCCCCGTGTTCTATGCCTCGTGCCCTGTCCTCTCCCCCCGTGTTCTATGCCTCGTGCCCTGTCCTCTCTCCCGTGTTCCATGCCTTTATCTCCTAACCTCTCTCCCGTGTTCTTTGTCTCATGTCCTATCCTCTCATGTTCTATGCCTCGTGCACTGTCCTCTTCTGTGTTCTATGCCTCGTGCCCTGTCTCTCCTGTGTTCTATGTCTCATGTTTTATGCCTCATGCCCTGTCCTCTTTCCCGTGTTCTATTTCTCATTGACGACTACACACCATAGTATACAGTTTAAGAAGTGTAAAATAGCGAGTATTATAGGCAAATTGTTTATTTAGTCATACACAAAAAAAAAAAAAAAAAAAAAAAAAAAAAAATCTGAAGGTTTTGTGAAGCCAGCGACTACATTCAGATAATTTCACCTAAAATACAGTTTCACGTATACTAAGCAATCCTAACTATCTGATATTAACGCATAAAGAGCCTATAAGACTATACTTGCGGAGGTAGACCGCTAATGGTAGTGTGGCTGTGCTTGAATACATAGTTTCAACCCCCGGCGCTAATGACCCCATATGCAATGCAAATGAGCGGGTGCCGGACCAGGGTTACCAAATCAAGTCCGCTAAACAGTAAATATATGCCGAAAATCGCTAACATAACAATATCGCTCTACAGTGGCTCAAATCTCAACAATATCGCTCTACAATGGCTCAAATATCCAGGAATATCGCTAGAATTCACGTCGCTAAGTTTTAACAAAATAGTCGCTAGATCGCAGTAAGCACCTCTAGATCAAGCGAGAAAGTAGCTAAATTGGCAACACTAGGTGCCGCACGACTCATTTTCTTTATTTTATTGCCGTGTAGCGCCCCGGTGCAGAGGCCGTTCTTTATGCCTTGTAAGGGTTTTTTAAAGGGTATACTTATCTGTGGCTTGCAGCGCGACCTGCTAGGAATATCAAGAGGGCTTTGCAGATGGGCGTATTTATTTCCTAGTGTGTATATATATACAGGGTGTTCAGAAAACATGTGTACAAAATGAAATGGGTGATAGGGAACACAGAATTAAACATTTTGTACTCCATGGAGGTATGTCCATAAATGCTTCCTTGCGGTGCTACAGGGTAGACAGTTTCAACGTAATTTCCCTAAATTTGTACCCTAACTTCTCTGTGAGTAATCCGTTTACATACAAACATGGTAATTTAATGTACACAACAGTATGAACATTACTTTATTAATGTCAGTACATTGCAAAAACAAAAGAACATTAAATTGGAGAGAAGATTAACAATCATTAATCATCAGTCAGAACTGTTTACTGAACGAAGATGTCTTATGTCATACTGTTGTGTACATTAAATTACCATGTTTGTATGTAAACGGATTACTCACAGAGAAGTTAGAGTACAAATTTAGGGAAATTACGTTGAAACTGTCTACCCTGTAGCACCGCAAGGAAGCATTTATGGACATACCTCCATGGAGTACAAACTGTTTAATTCTGTGTTCCCTATCACCCATTTCATTTTGTACACATGTTTTCTGAACACCCTGTATATATATATAGAGGTTAAATCACAAATACGTGTGATCAAATTATGTAATAAAACTCGCTAGGAAAATTGAAACAATGGAACACCAAGCTTTCGTCTATTCTCTCAAGACATCTTAAGGGGTGCCAGCCGAAGGCCGGTACCTCTTAAATTACAGGCTCGCTTTCGCTCGCCAGGAATAAAATCCACACTTAAATAACATAAAGTCTTAATATTGACACATAAATGGGAGGAAAGGTTTTAAAATCGACAAACTTATGAGCCGAACGTCTTAAGATCTGAAAACTAATGGGGCCAAACATGAGGAAGACGGGGGACCCGGTCCGTTCTTTATGCCTTGTAAGGTGTTTTTAAAGGTTATACTTATCTGTTTTCTTCGGTAAGTGGCTTGGAGCGCGACCTGCTGTGAATATCAAGATTTTTGACCACTGATAGAATGCTTACGTGGAGAT
The DNA here is from genome assembly GCA_032716605.1 of Paralithodes platypus. NCBI lineage: Eukaryota > Metazoa > Arthropoda > Malacostraca > Decapoda > Lithodidae > Paralithodes > Paralithodes platypus. Next base: position 60,651,315 of record CM064521.1, on the reverse strand, counting down.
GGGCGTATTTATTTCCTAATTTATATATATACCCGGTATATATATATTTATTATTATATTAGTTTCCTCCCTAGACCTCCATCAAGCTTAATAAAACACCCGCCTAAGACCCTCCTTCAAGATAAATTTTTATATTTTTTCGATAGAAAAATGTTCTGGCTGAAGGTCGGTTCCTCCTAAATTACAGGCTCGCCATCGCTCGTCAGGAAAAAGTCGACACCTAAATAACACGAAAAGTCTTAATATTGACACAGAAAGGAGGAAAGGTTTTAAAACCGCCAAACTTGTGAGCCGAACGTCTTAAAATCTGAAAACTAATGGGTTTAAGCATGAGAGATAAGGGGGAGCAGAAACACGGCCCATCTCCCCTTAAAGATTATACTTCTCTGTTTTCTTGGGTAAGTGGCTGGCAGCGCGACCTGCTATGAATATCAAGAGGAGTTTGCTATGGAAATATTGAGACTATTATTGAATATCAAGAGGAGTTTGCTATGGAAATATTGAGACTATTATTGAATATCAAGAGGGGTTTGCTATGGAAATATTGAGACTATTATTGAATATCAAGAGGGGTTTGCTATGGAAATATTGAGACTATTATTGAATATCAAGAGGAGTTTGCTATGGAAATATTGAGACTATTATTGAATATCAAGAGGGGTTTGCTATGGAAATATTGAGACTATTATTGAATATCAAGAGGAGTTTGCTATGGAAATATTGAGACTATTATTGAATATCAAGAGGAGTTTGCTATGGAAATATTGAGACTATTATTGAATATCAAGAGGGGTTTGCTATGGAAATATTGTTACTAATGTTGAATTTTGACCATTTTGATATTAATTGTGTGTTCACCATTAAAATATTGACACTGTAAATAACTAAACATCATGTGGGAAGTATATTGCTAACACTACGTAATGATATCGGGCGGCGAGGTCTGTGGTCTGTGTATCTCTGTAACTTGCTCTCTCTCACTCACTCACTCACTCACTCACTCACTCACTCACTCTCGCTCACTCACTCACTCTCGCTCACTCACTCACTCTCGCTCACTCACTCTCGCTCACTCACTCTCGCTCACTCACTCTCGCTCACTCACTCTCGCTCACTCACTCTCGCTCGCTCACTCACTCTCGCTCGCTCACTCACTCTCGCTCGCTCACTCACTCTCGCTCGCTCACTCACTCTCGCTCGCTCACTCACTCTCGCTCACTCACTCTCGCTCGCTCACTCACTCTCGCTCGCTCACTCTCGCTCGCTCACTCACTCTCACTCACTCACTCTCGCTCACTCACTCACTCGCTCACTCACTCACTCACTCACTCACTCACTCACTCACTCACTCTCGCTCGCTCACTCACTCACTCACTCACTCACTCACTCACTCACTCACTCACTCACTCACTCACTCACTCACTCACTCACTCACTCACTCACTCGCTCGCTCACTCACTCTCGCTCACTCACTCTCGCTCACTCACTCACTCTCGCTCACTCACTCACTCTCGCTCACTCACTCTCGCTCACTCACTCTCGCTCACTCACTCTCGCTCACTCACTCTCGCTCACTCACTCGCTCACTCACTCACTCGCTCACTCACTCACTCTCGCTCGCTCACTCACTCTTGCTCGCCCACTCTCGCTCGCCCACTCTCGCTCGCTCACTCTCGCTCGCTCACTCTCGCTCACTCACTCACTCTCACTCACTCACTCTCGCTCGCCCACTCTCGCTCGCCCACTCTCGCTCTCTCACTCTCGCTCGCTCACTCTCGCTCGCTCACTCTCGCTCGCTCACTCTCGCTCGCTCACTCTCGCTCGCTCTCGCTCACTCACTCACTCGCTCACTCTCACTCTCACTCACTCTCACTCTCTCTCTCTCTCTCTCACACACTTAGTCACTCTTACACACTTACTCTCTCTCACACTTACTCACTCTCACACACTTACTCACTCTCACACACTTAATCTGTTTCTCTCACACTCACTCACTCTTTCTCTCACACTCACTCACTCTTTCTCACACACACACACACACACACATCGAGTAAGTGGAAAACCCATTGTAATGCGTGTCTCTGAACCCCATTGCTCGGTAGTATATGATGGAAGTTACGTCGCGCACCGTTGACAAGAGCCATCCATCTCTGACACAGTCGCATCACTTTGCCTTTAAGGGAGATGGGTCGGTTTTAAGACCTTTGACCCCATTTGTATGTCGCTATCAAGACCTTTCATGCTATTTAGCTGTTGATTTTTTTTCCTGGCGAGCCTGAAATTTAAAAAAAGAAAAATGTACACATTTATCTTGAAAGGGGGTCTAGGGGATGTTTTTAAAGTTTGATGGAGGTCTAGCGAGGAAACTTTAAACAAAAATAATAATAAATCAATATATAGGCCATAAAACAAGCACTACCCCTTTAAGAGGGGATGAGCTTATATATTTGCTCATTTATGTATCTTTTTATTATTATTTTAGTTTCCTCCCTAGACCCCCATCCAGCTTAAATATAACACCTGCCCAAGACCCTCCTACACGAGGAGGAAAAAGGGGCGACCAGAAAAACGGCCCATCTCCCCTTAATAGCGAAGTGTGTGTGGGTTAAGGGGAGGTATTTAGTTTGTTCCCTAGACCTCCATCAACCTTAAAATTACACATATAAATTTGTACATTTTTCGGTAGAAAAATGTCCCGGCCGAAGGCCGATTCCTCTTAAATTACAGGCTCTCTATCGCTCGCCAGGATAAAATAGACACCTGAATTGCACGAAAGGTCTTAATATGGGGTGAAAGTTCTTAAATCGCTAAACTAATGGGGCAAACGTTTTATAATATCAAAAGCAATGGGGCTAAACATGAGGGAGAAAGGGGTCAAAAAAACAATCCCTCAGGTGGAGACTTCCCCTTAACACAGCCAATACCACTGTGGGTGCGTCTGACATGCTTCTGAATCAAGTTAAGGGGAGGCAGACCGTTTTTCTGGACACCCTTCTCCCTAATGTTTAGCCCCACTAGTTTTGAGATTTTAAGACGTTGGTTCCATTAGTTTTGGGATTTTATGACTTTTCACCCCATTTGTTTGTCAATATTAGGACCCTTCGTGCCATTTATGTGTCGATCTTTTCCTGGCGAGCGATAGCGAGCCTGTAATTTTAGGAGGAATCGGTCTTTGGCCGGGACATTTTGCTACCGAAAAATTTACAAATCTATCTTGAAGAGGGTCTAGGGGGTGGTTTTCTAATCTTGAAGGAGGTCTAGGGAGGAAACTAAAAAAATATATGAATAAATGAATTAATAGACCAAACAAACAGCCACTGTCCCCTTAATATCTCTTATCGTATCAACTTATCAAGGCTTGTTTGTTGACGTCAGGCCTCGTTAATGTTGTTGCCAGCACTCCGGATTGTTGGCTAATGGGATGTTCATAGTGAGTGGCTTCCAGTGAGCAGGAGTATAATCGGGTTTAATTTAGCTTTCGGTGGATGGAATTATGATGTTTTATGGGTAGTGGGTAGGTTTGTGTGTGTGCGTGTTTGTTTGTTTGTCTGTAGTGTGTGGGTGGGGTGTGGGTGTGTGGGTGCAGGGGCGGGCGGTGGTTGGTTGTGTGATTGTTACAAGTGTAAGGTGCCATTTGATGTATCGTTATACAAGTTAGAAAAATGTCCCGACCGAAGGCCAGTTTCTCTTAAATTACAGAAGAACCGGCCGAATTTTCTACTGAAAAATGTACAAATTTATCTTGAAGGGGTATTTGTCTAAGCTTGATGGAGGTCTAGCGAGGAAACTAATAAATATATTAATAAATAAATGGCTTGATAGACCATAAACCCAGCCACTAGCCCCATAAATCAGTGTAGCTGGATGGCCAAGGATAGTTATTATGCTGTCATTTGAAGTCTTTGTGAGGTGTCTAAATAAGGTGCTGTCATCTTGACCGACATAAAGTAAACTACAACTAGACTACAAATTGTCTTTACAAACTACTGAAGAGCTTATAATACCGTGGTTGAGAGAATAATATAATTTATTGGTTTCACTCCCAACACCATCAAGACAGTTAAAGGTTAAGGACGCTTTTATATCCATTTATCGAATACGGGATATCAATCTAATCATGTACTCATACCCAACTGCACACTGAATAGCCTAATGTTTAAGTGAAAGGAAAGAACAATAAAAAAAGGCGAGAGTCGAGTATTCAATAGTGGTGTTTCTGTCGACCATCAGAATAAATACCTCCTTCTTGCTCTTTTTAGGGGTGTGTCTGGAATTGGTGACTATAGTCTATTTATTACAGGTAGGCAAAATAACGTGACCAACAACTTCTATAACTAAGAAACGACTGGAGTAAGCAATCTAATATTTCTATCATTTGGGAAGAGTCAGCCAGGGAATAGGTGTGGACATTCACAGACCATTAAATGCTCTAGCCCTTTTTGAGTTACAGAGGTTAGGGGTTACGATTTTCTGGCCTACCTATAATGGATGGACTATAACAAATATAACCTTTGGTTATGCGATAGATCGAAGCGTTTCTTATAGTGCTCTAAAACGTTGCCTATGATTTTTTAGTTAAAAGACCGAGAGCATTTCTGTATATTGTGTTCGATATCACAATCTTACCTAATCGTCCAGGTGATCTCTAATCTTACCCATCATGAATTAAAGAACAATGTGTATATGTGGCCAAAATATGACCTCTCTGAATTCCCAAACGTCTCTTAACTCCTCCTGATTATCACTACCGATATTGACACGATAGTGCTAATGAAGTGCCTACTACACGATAAAGTGCCCGGGCTTCCTTTATTGGCAGCTTGAGAAGTAGCAAGTCTCTCTCTCTCTCTCTCTCTCTCTCTGGGTTGTATCCATTCGGCCCCATTCAGCCTACTATTTGAAGACGTTTATCCCCATCTAGGTGTCGAATTTTTCCCCAGCATATTTTTATTTTTTATTTTTTTACAGCAGGCTAATTTTTAAATTTTTCGATAGAAACATTTCTCCATTCAATGCTGGCTCGCCAGAAAATTTAGACACCTGGATGGAGATAAACGTCTTAAAACAGTAGGCTGAATGGGGCCGAATGGATACAAACAAGAAAGATAGAAAAGCAGGTAACTCCCCCTGATACCCCGATTATTACTACTGATGTTGACACGGTGGTGCTAATTAAGTGCATACTACCTTTATTGGCAGCTCAAGATATAGCCAGTCATGGGGGGAGACATTCACTTAAATCTATTCTGAACGAGGGATGGCTTTTTTGGGGACATTAGTGGGTAAATTTGCACTATAGCGCCTTTTTACCTTTGATTTTGGCTAAAATTCAACGATGTTATGCAGTTTAAGAGGGTTTATTGAGTCCTAGAGATAGAAAATAAGCTAACGCAAATCGTGCAATGGTAACCAGAATGTTATTAAAACTATGAAATCGTGCTGAAGCGTTTATAATCTACTGGTTGAGTCAAGTCACCGCCCTCTTTGGTTATGGCGACTGGGAAGAGTATATATATACTGTATATATTAGTTTCCTAACTTTCCTTCCTAGACTTCCATCAAGCTTAAAACAAAAAAGAAAACTCAGAGACCTCCCAGCGAGATCAATTTGTTAATTTTCGGTATAAAAATGCCCCGTCCAAAGGCTAGGCAACTACAGTCAATATATCAAATTCAGAACATACTGAAGAAAATGCTGTTATTCGACCTAATCGACCTTTAGCTCGTGTGATTGTCTAATCATATTAATCACAAGAATTGTCAACACCAGGATCTCAAAAAATATGGAAACTGGTCGCGGATTCCAGACTCCAATACAATTAGCCGCTGACACCAATCTTCGTGTGATACAGTATTGATCCCATTGTGTTTTATTTTATTTTTTCAACTTCCTTGGTGTAGCTTTGATTCAGGAAGCACTTTATTTTATACAGTCAAATTATACGTAAAATATATATGCTAAATTGCCACAGAAAGCCAGACTTTTACAACTTCCTCGGTGTAGCTTTGATTCTGGTAGCACTATATTTTATACTTGCTTGTAGCTTAGAATTCGCATGGTTTTGGCAGAGAAATTCTGAGTGTCATCCTCCTCATTCATCCCCCCCATTGAAAGTATATTTTGACGTCTGACACAGTTCGACTCCTTGGGAACCTGAAGATAGTGTAGCACATTAGCAAGATCGCGCCGCCTGACCGAGTTAAGTGAAGGGTGACTCGTATATTTGGACTGGAACTCGTATATTTGGACAGAGACTCGTATATTTGGACTGGAACTCGTATTTTGGAAGACAGGACTGGATAAGAAGAGGGGTTACAAGATTGTGCCGAAGGACCGAATGAAGTGGATTAAAACTCGTATAATTAGACTGAAACTCGTATATTAGTAGACAGGACCGTATAAGAAGAGTTATTGACTAAAACCTATAATTGGATTGAAACTTATATTTGACTAAGGACCGGGTAAAAGCAGAAGTTATTGATTGAAACTCGTATAATTGGACTGAAACTCGTATATTTGTAGACCGGACTGGATAAGAGGAGTTGTTATTGACTAAAACTCGTATAACTCGTATATAAAGTTAAAAAGACGTCGCCGATAGAGAAGGGGTTAAATCTAACTCTTCATGGCTCTTTTACAGATTTTGATGATAACTGTTGAACTCTCTTGCATTTGATTGTTATTTTCAAGACCCCCTTCTTTCGTGTTGATCCCCATTAGTTTTTAGGACGTTTGCCCCAATAGTTTGGTGATTTTAAGACTTTTCACCCACCATGTTCCCCTGTGGGGTCAAACATAATATGGATGCATTTCGGGCACAATTAGGGCTGGCGATTTCTACATGACAAGCGATAGCGAGCCTGTAATTTTAGGAGAGAGAGAGAGAGAGAGGAAGAGAATGCGTGCAGAGAGAATCGAGGCTGTTGGAGTAGGAGAGGGAGGAGAGGTGGAGTTCTGAGAGGGAGGGGGGGAAAGGTGAGAGAGGGGACGAGAGAAGAAGAGATGCGAGAGAGAGAGTGGAGGAGGATCGACTGTTGGATGCGAGAGGATGAGGGGGGATGAGGGGGTGAATCGTGGATGAGAGGAGAAAGGGGTCGAGGTGAGAGGTGGGAGGAGGGAGAGAAGAGGGATGGAGAGAGAGAGGATGGATAGAGCACGGAGAGGAGGGAGGAGGGGGGATGAGGGAGAGATGAGAGGGAGAGGAGAGGGCAGGAGAGAGGAGAGATGGAGATTTTGGAGAGAGATGGATGAGTAGGAGGTGAAGAGAGGGTCGAGAGAGAGAGCGGAAGGTGAGGAGAGGCGTAGGGCGGGAAGGGAGGGATCGAGAGAGAGTGAGGAGGGGGAGAGAGAGGGAGAGACGGAGAGGAGAGATGAGATAGAGAGAGCGAGAGATGAGCTGGATTAGAGGAGCGAGAGAATGGCGGTTTTTTTGAGTGAGGATGAGAGAGAGTGGTAGGAGGTCGAGCCGACGGGCGGGACGCGGGGAGAATGGGGAGGAGAGCGAGACGAGAAGGAGCGAATCGACTGACAGAGACTGTAGGAGGGGCGGATTGCGGCAGAGACGGGAGCGCCGGAGTCCGCGGCGAGAGGATGATGAGGAGAGAGGCGAGAGAGCGGAGAGAGAGAGTGATCTGGTGAGAGAGAGGAGCAGCGAGAGGTGCGATTGAGAGGGGGGAGAGCGGGGGAGAGGAGTGAGGGGCACCCCCAGATGGAGAGAGTGAGATGAGAGAGAGGAGGACCGGAGGACTGAGAGAGAGAGAGAGGAGAGAGAGGAGAGGAATGGGGATGGGATAGGGAGGGGGTGGCAGAGATGAGAGAAGAGACAGAGAGACAGGAGGAGCGGAGAGGAGAGAGAGAGAGAGCGAGGGAGACCAGATGAGAGAGGCGAGAGTGAGAGAGGGATTGAGGCTAGCGAGAGAGAGAGAGAGAGGAGAGCGAGATAAGGGGGAGAGAGACGAGAGAGAGAGGAGAGAGGAGGGAGAGAGAGGCGACGAGGCAGAGAGGCGAGTAGAGATGAGAGGACGAGATAGGACGGTGAGAGAGAGGAGGGAGATGGGGGAGAGGGCTTCCCCGAGACGAGATGGGGAGAGAGACCGACGAGAGGATGCGGAGAGATGAGAGGAAGAGTAGGCCGGTGGGGCGAGAGAGAGGAGGATGAGGCAGGGAGAGACACCCAGACAACCCGTGGGAGAGAGAGAGGAGAGGCTTTTCCGGGAGAGAGAGTGGTGACGACCGCGATGAGCGCCGAGGGAGTTGGGAGAGCCTGAGTGTCGTGTGTGCCGAGAGGGGTTCAGACGTCGAGATGTCCCTGTGTTGTTGGGTTGCAGGGGAGAGAGAGGGAGACGGGAGATGAGGGAGGAGGGAGAGCTGGGGCATGGACGGGGGAGGGGATGAGAGGGGGCGCGATGGGGAGCGGGTTGGGCCTGGGGAGAGAGAGAAGAGGATAGGATGAGACGGGAGGAGAGGAGAGAGAGAGGGGGAGAGGCGAGGAGGGCAGGAGAGGAGCGAGAAGGAGGTCCGAGAGGACGAGGAGAGAGAGAGATGATTGGGAGAGAGAGGAGGAGAGGGAGGTGGAGAGAGAGAGGGAGAGATAGATGAGGAGAGGAGGAGAGAGAGAGAGAGGAGAGGAGAGAGAGATGAGAGAGAGGAGCGAGAGGGGAGAGATCCCTTCCCTCACCGAGGAGAGCCGGAGAGAGAGAGACGAGGGAGGAGAGACGAAAGGAGAGAGAGAGAGAGAGTAAATAGAGCAGCCATATAGGAGGGATCAGAGGTCATATAGCTTCACCATATTACCACTTTGCTATTCCATTTACGGCTGTCCAGGCCCAATATTTCACGTGTAATTTGCTGGCGGAGAGGTGGGGGGGGGGGGGATTTAACTAGTAATCTGCTAAGAGATGGATAGGTTGGGAGATAGGGGAGAGGGAGCGACATTTTCACTAGTAATATGCTGATAGTGATGGGGGGGGGGGGGCGCGACAATTTCACTAGTAATATGCTAAGAGATAGTGATGGTGAGGGGGGGGGGGGGATTTCACTAGTAATATGCCGAGAGATAGTGATGGGGGGCGGGGGGGGGGGGGGACGACAATTTCACTAGTAATATGCTAAGAGATAGTGATGGTGAGGGGGGGGGATTTCACTAGTAAAATGCCGAGAGATAGTGATGGGGGGGGGGTGTGGGGGGGGGGTGCGGTGCGCGACCAATTTCACTAGTAATATGCTAAGAGATAGTGATGGTGAGGAGGGGGGGATTTCCCTAGTAATATGCTGAGATATAGAAAGGTAGGGAGATGGTGGGGAGGGGAGGGTTTAGAGAGAGCTGGAGAGAAAAGGATAATTGGAAAGCTATGAGCTGGAGAGGTAGAGCTGGCGTGCTGGAACCGGTGATGGAAGAACCTGATAGAACGCCTGTAAAATTCTCCAACCTGAAGCTAATTAAAGTCACAGATATTCATAAAGATATAGATAATAGTAAACATATATAATAACAATAGCTTGCTAGATAGATATAGTGCCCTCTCAGTGTAATTTAGCGAAGGTGGTGATGGGAGGACCTATAGAACGCCTGCTGATTTAACCAACCTGACGCTATTTCTAATGAAAGATTCGAGTACAAGTAAGGATATAGATAATAGTACAAATAGATAGATAGATTGATAGATAGATATAGTGCCCTCTCGGTGTAATTTAGCGAAGGTGGTGATGGGAGGACCTTATAGAACCCCTGTTATTTTATCCAACCTGATGCTATTTCAATTTAATGATTCGAGTACAAGTAAGGATATAGATAATAGTAGAAATAGATAGATAGATAGATAGATTGTTTGATAGACATCATCCTCACCCTCTCAGTGTAATCTAGCGAAGGTGGTGATGGGAGGACCTGATAGAACGCCTGTTAATTTATCCAACCCGACGCTATTTCAATTTCCCACGGTTGTAAAAGGGCAGGCCAATGAATGTCCGGCCGAGCGAGACTGTTTTACGCAACCCTGATGCGGATGGTTTGCGAGACTGTTTTGTGCAACCCTGATGGGGATGGTTTGCGAGACTGTTTTACGCAACCCTGATGCGGATTGTTTGCGAGCCTGTTTTGTTTAACCCTGATGGGGATGGTTTGCGAGACTGTTTTGTGCAACCCTGATGGGGATGGTTTGCGAGACTGTTTTGTGCAACCCTGATGGGGATGGTTTGTACAGACGGTGGAGATTCCCAGCTGATTCCGATTAAATGTTAGTTGTCCGATTTTGTTTATTATTTTCTCTCTCTCTCTCTGTCTCTCTGTCTCTCTCTCTCTCTCTCTCTCTCTCTCTCTCTCTCTCTCTCTCTCTCTCTCTCTCTCTCTCTCTCTCTCTCTCTCTCTCTCTCTCTCTCAAGGGAAGGCTTGACCTCTATCTGCAGAGGGCTGGGGTGATATGAAAAAAAACAAAAAAAACAAAAAAAAAATTATGTAAGTGTATGTGTGCACTGTACAGTATGTGTATATATACTGTATATATATATGTGTATGTGTGTATATGTGTGTACCGGTGTATATATGTATATATGTATATATGTATATATGTATATATACATATATAGTTTGTAAGGCCAGACTGCCTAGTAAGGACCTTGAGGTCTGTGTGGTCTGTGTATATATGTAGCTCTATGTAGCTCTCTCTCTCTCTCGTTCCCTCTCTCTCTCTCGCTCATATCTCTCTCTCTCTCGCTCATATCTCTCTCTCTCTCGCTCATATCTCTCTCTCGCTCATATCTCTCTCTCTCTCGCTCATATCTCTCTCTCTCTCGCTCATATCTCTCTCTCTCGCTCATATCTCTCTCTCTCGCTCATATCTCTCTCTCTCGCTCATATCTCTCTCTCGCTCATATCTCTCTCTCGCTCATATCTCTCTCTCGCTCATATCTCTCTCTCTCTCTCGCTCATATCTCTCTCTCTCTCTCGCTCATATCTCTCTCTCTCGCTCATATCTCTCTCTCTCGCTCATATCTCTCTCTCTCGCTCATATCTCTCTCTCTCGCTCATATCTCTTATCCTCATATCTCCCTCACCCTCCCTCCATCTCTCTCTCCCTCTCCCTCCCTCCATCTCTCTCTCCCTCTCGTTCTCTCTCATTCTCACTCACTCTCACCCCCCCCTCTCTCTCTCTCTCTCTCTCTCTCTCTCTCTCTTTCTCTTTCATCTCATCCCAATTCATTCCCCCCCCCACTCTCTCTTTCTTCTTTTCCTCTCATCCCTAGTTCGTCCCCCCCCCCCCCCCACCCCTCCGGAGGTGCCGCCAAGGGTCAACAAGTACCACCGGGGGGGGGGGGGGGGGGGCCCGGTTTATGAGGGGGAATAGGGGTATAAAATAAGGGCCCTAGGACCATCCCCCCACCCCCAAAAAACCACCCAAATTTCTGTTTAAAGTGCCGACGTAACAGAAACTACCTTCACCCACCCCCCACCAACACCTTGCAACCTGCATCATCAACATCGGAACAACTTTTAAGGGAAGTGACCACTCCAACATTTTGTACCTTTCGTTTTTGCAAATTCTCCCTCACTAACCCCAAATCATGGCACCGATCAGAATTAAATGCCCCTCCTGTAACAAGAACTACTACAAGGAATGGTATCCACGTCATGGGTATCCAAATGCCAAGTGTTTTATGTGTTTAACTGGTGAAAACTTTTTGCTCTTGGAGTGCACATTAGAAGCACACAAGGCACAGGCTGACGAACTGAAGCGAGATAATCTCACACTAAAGGTGTACTTTCGCATCAAAATTTCTTACTAAAAGAGCGAGTAAAGGACATAGAGAGTAAGCAAGTCGACGTTGTTAAAAATCTTCAAAAAGAAAACCCATCCAATGATCTATATCAGACAGTAGTCAACAGGCGTAACAAGAACAAATCCCAAGGGAATGGGAAAGCGACACCAGGTATCCCTATCAAAAACAGATTTGCTGTTCTCGCCGAAAACAAAGAACACGAGGTAACTGACCACGTGAATGGGAATGGGAAAGCGACACCAGGTAACCCTATCAAAAACAGATTTGCACACGAGGTAACTGACCACGTGAAAGCAAGCTCGAAAGGCAAGAAAATTCCTGACGGGAAAACAACGAAACCATCAAATCACGGAGTCAGCGGGAAGGAGAAGCTAACCCTAGTCTATGGTGACAGTCTCATGCGAGGTCAAGGAGCTGCCTTTGCCACCAAGAACAGAGGAAAAAGGTCAGTAAAGGTCATTCCAGGCGGTAAAGTCGAACATATCTTGAAAGACATAACTAACTCCGCCATACCAGAGGGCACCTGTGTAGTCGTCAATGTTGGCTCAAATGACTGCTTTGACGGAGGTAAGGCCCCAATTAAGACCATAGAAAAATATTTCGAGAACCTAATTAAAGTCATGAAAAGGAAGACCACGAAATGTGTGGTAAGCGGCGTCATACCCCGGATTAAAACAAGCTCATTCGGACAAAATAGAGCCATAGAAATTAACAGCGCAGTCAAGGTCATGTGCGAACAAGAGAAGGTACTGTATGTGGACAATTGGACCACCTTTGTAGGGAACTCGTCCCTGTACAGCGGAGATGGCATTCATTTATCAGAAAAAGGCGTTCAGCACATGAGTGACACCCTAAATCAAGCAACCTACATTGCCCATGAAAACAACGCCAGTCAGGACCGAGAGATAACTATGCTAATAGACTCCTCTGAGTATTGACATCGCTACCCCCGGAAAAGCCCTCCCACAACCCCACCAAATCAAACTCCACCCGCACAGTGAAGAGAAATAAATAACCCCGCCCAACCCTTCCAAGTCCACCACAACCATTTAAACGAAACCGTCAACCCCAATGGCCCACAAGTTGCGAAAATTTACCTACCTGAACCACAAAACAAACTAAACAACCCCACCCAACCCCATCCAAGCCAACCCAACCAACTGAGTGAATTTGACAACCCGCCGTGGCTGCAAGTCACAACCCCAAACCCATCCCCACCAATAAGAAAAAACAAATCCAGCGCATGCAGAGAGAAATGATATAAAAATAATATCCATAAATGCCTGCTCAATAAGAAACAAAATAGAAGAGAACTCAAATGTCTGTTAAATGAGAAAGTTGACGTTATTTGTAGAACGGAAAAAACACATCTGAACCTTAAAAATAAAAGATTCTACTTCATGAATATCACATAGACGCCATATACAATTTCGTTCCATAAAGGACCGTAACAATGGAAAAACAAAGAGGGGGGGGTTGCAAATGACCGTTGCAACCTAATTAAAACCCAGTTGAGGTGAACTCTCCCCCGAAGTAATGCAGAAAATAGTTGTGCGTCAAAATAAAATTACAAAAAATATGAAACTATAAATATCCACTACAGCACGTACCGACCACCGAGACTAACTGTTGCGACGATGATACCATTTTTTATGAAATACTAGAGAAAACCCCTTAATTCCGAACGAAACAGTTCGAAACAGCTTTGTTTTACTAGGTGACTATAACCTCCCCCTAATTGACTGGAATACAATGACCGGAGAAAAAAATGCTGAGTCACGCCTAATGACAAGCTTCATCCAGGATTTTTTTTTGCACGCAACACGTTAAAACAGCCGTCGCGAGACAGGAATATCAGTAGACCTCGTAATCACTACCCAAGAAAATTATTATCAAACTTGGATGTAGGTGAACACTTCTGGCAACGTCCGATCATTAAAACCCCATCTTAAGAATCAACGTTATAAGAAAATATTCCTCAGTAAAATCAACAGGAATGGGTTTCGGACTTCAAAAACGCAAATTATGGACGGACTTAAGGAATCGCTATCAAACATACACTCAAACCTTCATAAATATAAACGAAGGTAAATAAACTATGGGGCGAATTTTAATAGTGTACCAATTACAGAAGCGCGATAAAACAAATTTGTTACCCATGAAAACCAAAACGGTTCAATAACGAAATCAAGTATGCCCCCTTGGTACAGTAGAGACATTGGCAAGGCAATAAGGATAAACAATCACCTCCAACAAAACTTGTAAAAAATAACACAAAACAATGGAGCGTAATTAAAAACTTGTAAAAAAACTAGTAGAAGGGGAAGTGCAAAAAAAAAATAAATTAGGGCGAACAAACAACAAAATTACGAAATGACTATTGCCAGAGAAAGGGCCACAAACCCCAAAAAATTCTACAGTACCTAAATAAAAAATAAAACAGATCAAAAGCGGAATCGGACCGCTAATAGAAGATGGCCAGACAATAACAGGTGACAACAAAAAACACGGGCAAATCTGCTCAACAAATATTTTGGCTCAGTTTTCACAGAAGAGAATTAGCGATCATACCCCTTGAAAATAACACGTCAAAACTCATGTGATAGGAGAGGTCACCATCAGTGTTAGCGCAAAGTACAAAGCAAATGGACGTAATTTAAATGTAAAATAAGACCCCGGGACTCCGGACATGCTCCACCCGGGAAAAATAATTAAGAATGTTTAAGGACGGAATAGCTAAAACCCTGGACACAACTATTTACAGTATCATTACTACAGGGGATTTGTTACCGACGTGGTTGGAAAAGATTGCGAACATTACGCGCGATATACAAGAAGGGTAGCAAGGCCAAAGCGGAGTAATTACAGACCAATTACGTCTAACTTTCAATTGTAGTAGGAAAAATCATGGAAAAAAAATCCTTAGAGATAAGATAGTAGGATTACCTCGAAATCAAACAACCTAATCAAAAATAGTCAACACGGCTTAGATCAAAAATTAAGTCATGCCTAACAAATTTGATTGAAAATTTTATAACAAACTATTCACATATAACGACATGACGAAATCACTAGGATATAATCTTTCTTGGACTTTCAAAAAGCTTTCGACAACGGTGCCCTCACCGAAAACTATTGGCTCTCCTAAACTGGAGAGGATAGGTATCAACAGGGGAAATTCATTCTTGGATTATAAAAAATTGGCTTACAGACAGAAGACAGAGAGTGGTTGATAAAATGGAGAGTGGGAATCGGAGGGGCGGAGCCTGTCACTAGTGGATGTTCACACAAGGTTCAGTCCTTGGAACGGTCCTGTTTCTAATTTACATTAACGATAATATGATGTAGGGGTAGTACTAAACAACCCTATTGCCCAAATTCGCCGACGATTACAAAAACTAGGGAAATTACAGTCCTGAACGAAGATGATAGAAATGCGTTGCAATCTGATTTTAAACAAGATATCAGAGTGGTCGTAAACCAAAAAATGGCAGATGCCCGTTCAATGATCGATAAATGTCAGGTGCTGCAGGTTGGTAGCCAGACAATATGAAATACAACTACGAACCCCATGAATGGCAAACAAATAAAAAACCGCAACGGTAGTAAAAACACACTAGGTGTACTAATTATCTGGACAAACCTAAAAACTTCCGACCCAACTGTATAGCAGCTGCAAATAAGGCAAACATAGCATTGGGCTTTATTAAACGAAAAATTTACATATAAACATGAGAAACGTAATAGGGCACTGTTCAAAAGTATGGTGAGGCCCACCTTGAATATGGTGTGCAGTTCTGGTCACCTTATCTGATCAAGGACATTGTAAGACTCGAGTCAGTACAGGCGTTAGAGCGACGAAGATGATACCCTCACTTAAGACCAATAAACCATATGAACGAAAGGACTTTAAAACAATTGAACCTGTTCTCATTAAACAAAGAGGAGGTTGAGCCGGGGTCAGCTTATTGAGTGCTTCGAGATACTAAAAGGTTTTGACAAAAAGTCGATGTAAATGCACTATTTCACATTAAACAATACTAATCAACACTCGCGGAAATGGAATGAAATTAAAAAACAAAAAGGCAAACCTAGATGTCCCCACGAGTTTCTAACACACCTACAAGTGTGGCGGACAGAGT
>CM064521.1:60597883-60635297 GCA_032716605.1 Paralithodes platypus | reverse complement strand
GTTGGGTGAAGTTGGAAATGCAGGTGATAACAGTGTTGTCACAGATGGTGGGCTGGGTGGGATCGCGGGAGGATGATCAGTTTCGTAACGAAAGGTAGACTGGTGATCACAAATGACACAATAGGTTAAGTAACAGATTGGTAGGCTAGACAAATAATGTTGGAATGGTTATTGTTGTGTTGCTCTGTCTCGTTGAAGCTAGTGGTTTATAATTGCTTTATGTAAGCCACGAACTTTTTGTTTTTGTTTTGAAGGGAGTAAACACAAATATTTTCCTTACTTCTTCTCTTTTTCCCTTTCATATTCTCTCCTTTACCCTCTATGCTCTCCCTCAAGTGAGTTCCAAGATAAGTAACTTCCACGTTTTGTCTATGTGTATGAAGGATATAACAGAGAAAGCTGCCTGTAACGAATGTCCCCAAAATAATCTTAGATTGACAGAGGTAAAAGCAAGGTACGTTCAATTAAATATGACGGCTTGCAGCTCCTGCCACTAATCTATTAACGTCTATTACATACATACATACCTGACATTTTAAGACTTAGTCCTCCGCACATATGTGCAGTTTGTCTCTTGTCCTAATGGACAACCAGGCAACCCTATTAAGAGCTTCTTCACTTGTCAAGTTTTTGGATTTGAGATCGGCACGTACAGTCCGATCCCAGGTCTTCCTCGGTCCACCCCTTGGTGCAGCTCCCTCAACAATCACAGACCCTGCATTTTTTCACCCAATGTTGTTTATCCATTCTCTCCACATGTCCATTCCATCCCAGTCTACTTGTACGCATCACCTCGCTAATACTCTTTATACCAAAACATCTCCGCTCATCATTTTTTATTCTATCCTGCAGCCTGGCCCCACTCATCCATCTCACCATTCTCATCTCATATCGTTCCATTCTGTTGACATTCTCTACTTTAACGGCCCATGTTTCTGAGGCATTTGCCATTGCACTTCTAACACATGAGGCATACACCTTTCCTTTCAGGGGGAGAGGCATTCTTTTCATGGGCAGAATTGGCAGCAGTTCTCTGAACTTCCCCCAGCCACATCTAATTCTAGCGACACCACAGCCTCGGCCCCACCACAGGCAGAGATGGTATCTCCTAAGTAACAAAACTTGTCCACCAGCTCCAATGACTCATTTCCAAAATTCACAGCCATAGGATCATCACTTAACACAAGCTCGCCTTTGCACATTACGCACTCAAATTTCTCTATTTCTGGCTTATCTTTCGGCAGGGCTCCTTTTATTCTACTACAGTGCTTACTCCCATGATGCACCCAACATCGACAGATGCTACATCGAATTGAGTTAGAGCCCACACCCTTTCCACACACTGCACATGGGTATGCACCGCTCTTTTCCTCATTGCCTCGTCTCAATCTACAATGCATAACCTTGGTTTTGTTAATATTGACTCTTAAACCATTCCTCGCCATGCTCTCTCTCCATCTTCTATATTTGGCCTCAGCATCTTGCATATTGTCAGCTAATAGGACTATATCGTCTGCATAAAACAGTTTCAACAGGAGTCTGCCTCTAAAAACTCTAGACAGTGCCTCCAGGACCATAATAAAGAGGAGGGGGCTTAACACTGAACCCTGATGAACACCAACACGGACTGTGAACTCATCACTCAGTGCCCCTTTCACCCTCACCACAGTTCGCGAATCCTCATACATCTTCATTATCACACGCACCAGCCCCTCTTCTACATCAAGTTTCCTCATAGCCCACTGCACAACATCTCTAGGCATCCTGTCAAAGGCCTTCTCCAGGTCTACAAACACAAAGTAAAGGTCCCTGCCTTTTAGTAAGTATCTTTCCTGTATCTGCCTGACTATGAAGATAGCATCGGTTGTACCACATCCTGGCATGAAACCAAACTGCATATCATCAATGGAGATGCTTTGCATGATCAAACCCTCAAAGACTCTCTCACAGACCTTCATGATTTGTTCAAGCATTTTCAGGCCCCTATAATTACTTCTATCTAGCGCATCCCCTTTTCCTTCGTATAGAGGCCTATTTACTATTACACTTTTGTGCCAATCCTCTGGGATTTTCTCATCTTTAATAATGGTGTTTATCAACTCGGTGACTAAGCTGACACCAGTCTCCCCTGAGACTTTTATAATCTCAGCGACAACGTCAGAGCACCCTGGAGCTTTACCGTCCTTCATTATATTGCTTGCGTCGCTCACTACAGCTGGTGCTATCAAAGGAGGGGGTCCATATATTGGGTTTTCGATACTAAGCTGTTCCTTATCCCATTCAAACTCTACATTTAGCAATCATTCATAGTGTGATGTCCATGCTTCTCTGATTTCATTTTCTGCATACACAATCTTTCCATTACCGGTTCGAACACACAGTTCACCTATAATATCTCTACTGTAATTTTTAACTCGCCTAGCTAGGTTGAAGATCCCATTGGGATTGTCTGTTACACACTTGTTCGAGGACCAGGTCCTTAATGTTTTTTCTAGCATTGTAAATAACTCTTTTGGCAGTTCGTTTAGCTGCCTGGTATTTCTCCTTGCTGCCTCCCTTCTCCCATGCTTTGTAGCATCTCCCTTTCTCTTTCACAGCATGTTCTACCTCATCATTCCACCACCAGGAGATCTTATTCCTGGGGTGACCCTTTGTTTTCTCACAGACTTTGTCAGTGGCAGCGAGAAGGCTATGCTTAAGAAAATTCTATTGACTATTTACAACGCTAGGCCTAGCTTCCTTATTTCTATTAACCCGGCAAGCGCGATAGGCCTCACGGCTTCCTATAGGGAACGCAATAGGCCTCACGGAAGCAAGACCATAAAAAAAGCCTTCCAAAAAAAAAAAGGGCCTATCAAAACAAAGGATTTTGTCTCTAGGTGAGATAATTCCCCTCTAGTACTCATCCATGTGTTTCTCACCCCTCCCCCTCCCCTCCTTCCCCACCTTATTCCCCCCTCCTCAATTATCACCTATTTTTCCTCTTATTATCATCATTTATCGGTTATTTTTCTCTCCCGCGATAATGTAGCAGAAGTGGGTTGCATAAAAGATCGTTATGCAACACCCAGACACCGGCACACACCGCCCCGCTCGTCTCAGTTGACTCCCAGACAGCGAGAGGGGAGGGCTGCCTGTGGCTCTCTCTCGCCTGAGATTATGACCGGGTGGCCAATATCTTCGTTTTTCACCACCCAAATGCTTTTCCCACTTATTTTAGCACTCTTGAAGGTTCATATATACATCATATATGTAAAATAAAAGCATACCGAAAACAAATAATGCTTTATATTGTAAATATAACGAATTCTGTCAGAATCCAGGGCTAGAAATGCACAAATAACTACCCTAGCCCCTAGGTCTATATCGCGCTTGTCAGGTTAATGTCCTCCAGTTCACTATGAAACCTATCCCTAACTTCCTTGTTCTTCAGCGGCCACACTTTCCTTTTGGGCATGTATACCTTTTTGCTCTTAGAATCTATGTATAAGCTCATGTCGCACACAAGTAGCTTAAGCTGGGGGATACATTCTTCGCTCTGGATGACCTTTACATCCCGAACCAGTTTCCAGTCTATCCTGTTAACCAAGAAGTAATCTATCTGGCTACTGGAGACCCCAGAGGTATATGTGACCAGATGGCTCTGTCTTTAATAAACTATTGAAATATCCAATGAACTATTGTTATAAAGTGCGGTGTTTTAACTTTATTATAATACTGAATTTCAAATCACACACACACACACCCACACACACACACACCCACACACACACACACACAAACACACACACACACACACACACACACACACAAACACACAGGACTCATAACTTTGCTCCCAGTAAGTCATAAACATCCACAAGAGGTTACAGAGTCTCAGTAAAGTGCCCTCTGTGGCAATCATAATACACTGTCTCACTAAATGGATTAACGTCTCTTTCTGTAATATGTGGGCAAAATGTATATTTTGATCTGGAGAATAATGTGGATGATTATTAGGTGATTATTTGGATGGTAATGCAGGAGACTTTTTTTATCGGGCTTTGCCTTACATTTTTGTTTAATTCCGTTTATTGTTTCGAAAGTTAAAATTGTGTGACGCGATGTTTAACAGAACATTTCTATCTATGTTGATCGTAAGTAAGCATCTTAGTATATACAATTCACCTATTCCAAAATTAAAAAGTTGTATTTATTCCTTTGTTATCCATACAGGAAAACGAGAATAAAATTGAACAATTAAGACGCTTTAATATTGTTGTCCTCTAATCATTAATATAGACCTATAATAATTCTAGTCCATTATTTAAGCAGCTGTCGTCTCCTGCAAGTTATATTTGTCCTTTCTCAACCTTACTCCTCATGTCTCACCTTGCTTTACAAGTCAGCCTTGAACCCTTGACTGAAATAAAATGACATAGGGGAAGTAAATGTCACTAGTCTACATGAAAATGTCATTAAAAAAAATGTTTTACTCGTTTCCTTATTTGACTGCATCTTAGGTATTTCAAATAGCAGTTTTGTACCGTAGATTATGTCATCATTGTTGTGTTTTAAAGTATTTGATGGAAGCAATATATAATAGTGGAGGATATAATATATGGTGATTACTGTGATGGAGGCTGTGTATATACCGTAGACTTGATCAATGCTGAGAGGTCATTAGCAACCACACACACACACTTCCCTCTCCTCACCTCTCATGTGTTGGTGAGCGATGATTATGAGGAAGGTCGACAGGTAAGTGCTGGAGGGGAACGAGGGAAACTACTAAGATGGGATAGCTAGCATATCAAAGAGAGAGAGAGAGAGAGAGAGAGAGGGGTGGTGGGAGGGCATACGATTCATTACATAGAGCTACGAAAAAACGCAGACGACACAGATCTTATACTAGCTACTATGAAGTTTGGCCTTAAATGTAAACAAGTTGGCATGCCACGACATAGGACACAAATACCGATAGTAAGACCTTTCATGCCATTTACATTAGTGTTTGTTTATGGCGAGCAATAACAAGCCTGTAAATTGGAAGAAACCGGCCTTTGGCAGGTACAATTTTCTACCGAAAAATATACACCTTTTTTTTATCGAAGGGGTGTCTTGGGAGTGTTTCTTAGAACTTGATAGAGGTAAAGGAAACAATATATGTACCGGTATATATATATATATATATATATATATATATATATACAAAACAAATAAAACACTTAAATACATTATGTATTACATACAATACATTATGTATTACATACAATACATTATGTATTACATACAATACATTATGTATAACATACAATACATTATGTATTACATACAATACATTATGTATTACATACAATACATTAATGGCTTTATTATATTATTGTATAGCTCCTCTAACCCTCCAATTTTAGTATTTCGGGTTGTATACCCGGTACTCATTATTTGTCGTTCTTTTACGTGTTTTTTCTTTCCGGCTCATCCATGCATGTTTTCCTCTTTAGAATGTATGCCAATGGTTATGGAGCTGACATCAGGAAGAGACTTAACTCTCTCTCTCTCTTATAACCAGAGAAAATTAGTGTTTTGGTGGTAGTATCACGTGCAGTGTATTTCTTTATCGGATCACACCGTTAATGGGAGTCTGAAAGGAAGGAGCAATGTATTCCTTCTTTCTTCTCGTACTTGTTTTATGTCTCTCTTTCTTTCATTCTCTCTCATCCCTCTTTCTAGATTCTTTCTTGCATCTCTTTCCTTCGTTTATTTTCTCTCTTTCGTCCGATATCCTGTCCTTCCACCCATTCGGTCCTTAATTTGTCTGTTTTATCTCCTTTGTCCTTAATTTTTCTTTCCTCCCTCCTTCTGTTATCTCTCTTCCGTCCATCTATTATCTCTCCTCTCTCCTTCAATTCTCCCATCCTCTTTTCTACCTGGGATATATAAACAATCAACAAAATACTGCTCTTTACCATCACGTCAATTAATATGCCATCAATACGTATCTCATGTTATTTTAATGTATTAATAATTGTCTGTGTGCAATCATTGTTTCTATTTCTGAATAGAGTAATAGTGAATTGATCATTATGCCATTCATATTGTTATTACCAAGCTAATCTGTCACACCGATAATACAATGTCTTTGGTGGCTGTACTTCACTATAAGTTATATATCACTTAATGCAGTTTCCAATTACTCTTTGCAAGAATCATGCTATTTTTTCGATATTAAACCTTGTTTACCGGTATGCGATAACAAAAGTGAAAAACAAAAATATATATATAAATGTTCCATTATGTTACCGTCTTAGATAACCATAGCTCCCCGCCATGGAGTGGCTTCGGTCACCCAGGCTTTATTGTGGTCGGCGGGGAGGGTTCTGTGGGGGCGCTCGGTTGTGGCCTTGGCCTTGCTCGGGGCCTTGGGACTGTTCGGCCAGGCAGCTTGGGGAACAACAACAACAACAACAACAACCATAGTGAGCGAGAGGATGAAGGAATAGAATGGACTAAATGAACTGGAGAGTCTTTTAGGTATGAACTACTAAGTGTAACTCCTTGTAACTCTCACAGTTGTCCTACTAGTGTTACAGCCTTCCCCCAACCTCCTTGACACCTCACCATTGTCAGGGAAATATCTCATCTTTCACTCTAACACAATTTTCTCTCTCAGGGTCATTATCTTGAATTGTCTGGTTATCTCCCCAACACTACAGTTGTTGTTTATTATATGCTGATCTGTGTTTTTCTGAATGTAATACAAGTGAAATCATATATATCATGTAAAGTGTTCAATAAAGTTGGTCAAACGTTTGTGTGGTACTTATAAAGAGATGATAAACTTTTGGAGTAAGATTTATTAAATATGCATCCTCCTTCATTATCTTTATCTTCCTCCTTCATGATCTTTATCTTCCTCCTTCATTATCTTTATCTTCCTCCTTCATGATCTTTATCTTCCTCCTTCATTATCTTTATCTTCCTCCTTCATTATCTTTATCTTCCTCCTTCATGATCTTTATCTTCCTCATTCATTATCTTTATCGTCCTCCTTCATTAAATTTATCTTCCTCCCCCCAAAACGAGGTGTGGGGGGGGGGGGGGTATGGAGGGGGGGGGGGGGGGGCAGGCATCACATGATCTAGCCTGGGGTGGCGGACCTTCAACACAACTGTTCTAAACATATGATTCACTGGATATAACCTAACCTTACCTAACTTTGTGTTATGTTATGTTATCATAGGTTAAGTTAGGCTATGCAATATCCACAGTAATAATAATGGTTATTTGGATACTTTTTAGGTAAGGCTAAGGTTATGTTGGTTATGTTATGTTAGGTTAGATCATATGCAATAAAATTATACATTGTAATAATGAAGGTAATATGAATAATGTATTTTTTAATCCTTATATAGTATATTTGTATTCAATGTTGCGGGGAGAATCTTCAAACGAGGCTGAGGGTTGGATCTTAACCCTTTCAGACTCATATGACGCAGAGGTAGCCAGATTAGCAATAAGAAATAGAGTTCTCTCACTCTTATAATTACCTCTCCAAAATTAGTGTTCTGCCCACAGCTAACTCAAAGACAACTGCAGAGGTTGAAGTAACTAAACTAAAGGTTTCTAAATACCCCTGATGGTATCAAAGGTTTTAAAGAGTCCCCAATAGGCGTCATTTATCGGAGAGGGTTAATGTAAGCGCGACTGGCGGGGAGGGGGGGGATGGTCTCTCTCTCTCTCTCTCTCTCTCTCTCTCTCTCTCTCTCTCTCTCTCTCTCTCTCTCTCTCTCTCTCTCTCTCTCTCTCTCTCTCTCTTCTCTCTCTCTTATCTGTTGTATACACTTATGAGCCTTTTTACTCTCACCTTAGGAATACATATGTATAAAACCTAATTTCTCGCGCGTGTGTGTGTATAATATTATAATAATAAACGGTTTATTGATAATTGCAGCCGTAGGGTGAAAATGTACAGAGGAACAGTTTTTAGCTTAACTCTAACTTATATATTATCTTATAATAAGGACCAAAGCATGAGGTTGTATAAGAGCTGTTTGACGAGATCAATATTATGTACTAGGTTGCCAGATGATATTCCAGATTGAGATAATAGATTGCATAGGAGCTGTTTGACCAGTAAATATTGTGTACAAGGTGTGTGTGTGTGTGTGTGTGTGTGTGTGTGTATATATGTGTGTGTGTGTGTGTGTGTGTTAATGTGTGTGTGTATGTATGTATGTAGATGTGTGTGTGTGTGTGTGTGGGTTAAAGTGTGTGTGTGTGGGTTAAAGAGTGTGTGTTAATGTTACTCAGTTACTTGTTCGTCAAGGGGAATCCACGCAATGTGAGCTAAGCTCATTATTATCGCGCCTCCTTAACTGGGAATGTATTGCGTGAAATGCATGTTAAGTGTTTTATGTACTGTTGGAATGGCTGTGGATGTGTGTGTAGTCTGTATTTAGCCAATTGGCGACATCGGAAACAAAGGCTTAGGGTGGATCTGTATGGTACCATTCTCACTATAGACGGTACCGTCTCGCCCGAAGGCTTAGGTAGCCATCAGCTTAGGTGAACCATATGATACCCATCTCGCCTTGTACCATTTTTGCCAACCCCAGATGGGACGTCACAACGTCGTCCACTTATTCCAGATACCTATTTACAGCTACGTGAACTGAGGCTAACACATGAAAGGAGACAAGCCCAATTTGTCTCCGCCCGGCCGGGGATTGAACCCCCGACCCCTCGTGTGTGAGACGAGAGCTCTACCTACTAGGCTACGGGCTGTGTGTGTTTGTTGTGTGTCTGTCTGTCTGTCTGTCTGTCTGTCTGTCTGTCTGTCTGTCTGTCTGTCTGTCTGTCTGTCTGTCTGTCTGTCTTATTTAATGTTGCAAGTTCCCCCCAAAAATCAATCCAGATAGTTATAATTGCACAAATAAAAACCTGGGGGATCCACTACTTCTTTTGAGTGGGTTAAAGACTGGTATCCGAGTGTAGTACATGGGGTTGGCGAAACAATGTGAACTTCTAAGCGTTCGTGCGCTAAACAATTAAACGTTCAAGTATATTATTTGTCCATTTTGATAACCCTCATTTGCGGCTTCGGTTATTGCCTCTACTCTTTAATTGTTCCTCTGCGACGCCTAGGGGGACTTAAGGGGGTAGTGCTTGGTTTTTCGTCTATATATTTATTCATTAATTTATTTTTGAGTTTCCTCACTAGACCTTCATCAAGCTTAAAATAGCACCCCATACCTAGACCCCCTTCCAAGATAAATTTGTACATTTTTCGGTAGAAAAATGTCTCGGCCAAAGGCCGGTTCCTTTTTAAAAATACAGGCTCGCTATCGCTCGCCAGGAAAAAATCGACACCCAAATGGCACGAAAGGTCTTAACATTGACGAAGAAATGGGGCGAAAGGTCTTAAAATCGACAAACTAACGGCACGAAAATCTTAAAACCCTCAAAACTAATATGTTAAACATGAGGGAGAAGGGGGTCCATAAAAAGCGAGTACTACCCCCTTAAAGCGAGTACTACCCCCTTAAAGCAACATGGTTTTAATTTTCTCCATCTTGTTACGTGTCAATTTCTTTTAGTGTACTTCGTGGCGTAGAAAATGTATTTCTTCCAGATTCGTTTTTTTTCTAAATTATACACACGCACACACATGCAGTGGAATGTACAGTCAAAATCTATATTTCGTCGATAATTTTGAGGATAATTTGAAGATAGCAAGGTTATGGTCTTTGAAAAGGGTACAGCCACAGTGTGTGAGGTGAGGTTGAACGGTCAGGCTATGGAGAATGTCGGCTCATTTAAGTATTTGGGCAGTGTGTTGAGTAAAGATGGGAGTATGGATGAAGAAGTGCGGGAAAGGGTGCAACAGGGGAAGAGGGTTGTAGGAACACTGAAAGCAGTAACAAGAAATTGGGTGGTTAGCATGGAAGTAAAGAAGTCCTTGCATGACAGTGTGGTAATCCCGACATTGACTTACGGGAGCGAAGCATGGACGTTGGTGAAGAGACTCAAACCAAGAGTGAGAGCGGTGGAAATGAGTTACTTGAGAAATGCGTGCGGAATTACATGGAGGGATAGACAGACGAATGAGGAAGTACGAGAGAGTTGTGGTGTGGATATAGATGTACTGGAAATTGTGAAAAGGAACACCTTGAGATGGTTCAGCCATGTGGAACATATTATGGGAAGCGAGAGAATGACTTCTAGAGTGTACGAGAGTGAGGTGGAAGGACAGACAGGGAGAGGTAGACCGAGTGAGAGGTGGAAGGATGGAGTTAAGAAGTACATGAGTGAAGGCGGTGCTGGTTGGGAGGAGGGGCGTCGACTGACTGGGGACAGAGGTGCATGGGGCCGATTCGTTCATGGCCACCCTTTCGGGGATCACGGCGTCCGGCAATAGATAGATAGATAGATAGATAGATAGATAGATAGATGTGTGGAATATAGAGAGAGAGGTAATACCTCGAAATTTACTAGTACGTTAAGGGGGGTGACCTGTTTTTGTTCTGTCCTTTTCTATCTTTCTCTGGCTTGTATCCATTTGGCCCCATTCAGCCTACTGTTTTAAGACGTTTATCCCCATCCAGGTGTCAATTTTTTACTGGTGAGCGGTAGCGAGCCAGCATATTTTTTATTTTTGTTTGACAGCAGGCTACATTTGTACATTTTTAGATAGAAAAATTTCTCCGGCGAAGCCGGATTTCTTTTTATAATGCTGGCTCGCTATCGCTCGCCAGGAATAAATCGACACCTAGATGGGGATAAACGTCTTAAAACAGTTGGCTGAATGGGGCCGACTGAATACAAGCCAAGGAAAGAGAAAAAAGGAGAGAAAGATAAAAAAAAACTGCTTCCGCTAACTTACTAACCCCACAAATGCTAACACTATCTACCAATCACCACACACCACAATCTCTTAACAGTTCCCGTACCTAACTTAGATTAATGTCCAGTATTCGATAAGTGGATATTAATCGTAATGTGCTATACTTATAACTGCCTTGAACTGTCATGGTCATCTGTATGTGGTAACCCAGGTTCGAATCCCGGTGGATCACATTCTTGCTTGCATTAATGTCATTGGGAGGTGTTTGGTGTTGGAGTGAAGTTAATTGAAGGGGAGACTGGCCGTTTGCTTGGTCTATTTATTCATTTATTCATATATTTTTTTAGTTTCCTCCCTAGACCTCCATCAAGCTTAGAAAAACACCCCCTAGACCCCGCTTCAAGATAAATTTGTAAATTTTTCGGTAGAAAAATTTGCCGGCCCAAGGCCGGTTCCTCTTAAAACTGCAGGCTCGCTATCGCTCGCCAGGAAAAAATTGACACCTAAATGGCACGAAAGGTCTTAAAATTGACAACGAAATGGGGGAAAAGGTGTTGAAATCGCCAAACTAATGGGCCGAACGTCTTATAATATCAGAACTACTGGGGCTAAACATTTGGGAGAAGGGGGTCCAGAAAAACGGTCTGCCTCCCCTTAAACAGATTACTACACCACAAATTCTAACGCGTGTCGGATCCACCTTAACACACCCCAATTTCTAACGCCCTCCGCCGCCGCTAACAAGACCCCCCCCCCTCCCCCCCCTCCTAGCTCGGTGCTGCTCGGAGGGACAAGGTAATAACAGACCGCCTGCCGAGGATATAAGCTACATACAAACACACACGCACGCACACACACACACACACACACACACACACACACACACACACACACACACACACACAGACACACACACACATACATACACACACACACACACACACACACACACACACACACACACACACACACACACACAGCCCGTAGCCTAGTAGGTAGAGCTCCCGTCTCACACACGAGGGGTCGGGGGTTCAATCCCCGGCCGGGCGGAGACAAATTGGGCTTATCTCCTTTCATGTGTTAGCCTCAGTTCACCTAGCTGTAAATAGCTACCTGGAATAAGTGGACGACGTTGTGACGTCCCATCTGGGGTTGGCAAAAATGGTACAAGGCGAGATGGGTATCATATGGTTCACCTAAGCTGATGGCTACCTAAGCCTTCGGGCGAGACGGTACCGTCTATAGTGAGAATGGTACCATACAGATCCACCCCTAAGCCTTCGTTTCCGATGTCGCCAATTGGCTAAAATACAGACTACACACACATCCACAGCCATGCCAAACAGTACATAAAACACTTAACATGCATTTCACGCAATACATTCCCAGTTAAGGAGGCGCGATAATAATGAGCTTAGCTCGCATTGCGTGGATTCCCCTTGACGAACAAGTAACTGAGTAACACACACACACACACACACACACACACACACACACACACACACACACACACACACACACACGAACCCCCTTGCGTTGTGGCTCTTAAAGGGAGGTGTTATTGTTATTATTATTATTATTATTATTATTATTATTATTATTATTATTATCATCATCAGTTTTTATTATTATTATATATTATAATTAGTATTAGTAGAAGTAGTAGTAGTATTTTTAGTTTCCTCTGGTGTTTTTTTTTTGTTTTTTTTTCTTTTGTTTTTTGTAGACATCCATCCAGCAGAAGATCTGTTCCTCCTAGAATTACAGGGTCCCTATCGCTGGCCAGGAAAACGTCGACACCTAAATGGCACGAAAGGTCATATATTGACAAAAAAATGGGGCAAAAGGTCTTAAAATCACCAAGCTAATGGGGCGAACGTCTTAAAATATCAAAACCAATGGGGCTAAACATAAGGGGGAAGGGGATCCAGAAAATAATTCTTAAGTGAAAATCTCCCCTTAAATTGAATTGTGGGTTTGGTGGAGATAGTGGTGGTGTAGATAGTGATGGTGGAAGTAGTATTGGTGGAGATAGTGGTGGTGGAGGTAGTGGTGATGAAGATAGTGGTGGTGGTGGTAGTGCTGTAGGTGGAGGTAGTGGTGATAGAGATGGTGGTGGTGGAGGTAGTGGTGGTGGTGGAGATAGTGGTGGTGGAGGTAGTGGTGATGAAGATGGTGGCGTTGGAGGTAGTGGTGGTGGTAGTGCTGTAGGTGGAGGTAGTGGTGATGGAGATGGTGGTGGTGGAGGTAGTAGTGGTGGAGATAGTGGTGGTGGAGGTAGTGGTGATGAAGATAGTGGTGGTGGAGGTAGTGGTGGTGGTAGTGCTGTAGGTGGAGGTAGTGGTGATGGAGATGGTGGTGGAGGTAGTGGTGGTGGAGGTTTGGGTGGAGTATTGTTAGCAGGGCAGTGTTAACCTGGGTGGGGCAAGGGTGGATGTTAGTCGTTGGTGGAGGTAGTGGTGGTGGTGGAGGTAGTGGTGGTGGAAGTGGTGGAGGTTTGGGTGGAGTATTGTTAGCAGGGCAGTGTTAACCTGGGTGGGGCAAGGGTGGATGTTAGTCGTTGGTGGAGGTAGTGGTGGTGGTGGAGGTAGTGGTGGTGGAAGTGGTGGAGGTTTGGGTGGAGTATTGTTAGCAGGGCAGTGTTAACCTGGGTGGGGCAAGGGTGGATGTCAGTCGTTGGTGGAGGTAGTGGTGGTGGAGATAGTGGTGGTGGTGGAGGTAGTGGTGGTGGAAGTGGTGGAGGTTTGGGTGGAGTATTGTTAGCAGGGCAGTGTTAACCTGGGTGGGGCAAGGGTGGATGTCAGTCGTTGGTGGAGGTAGTGGTGGTGGTGGAGGAGTATTTATGGATGAACAAATATTTAATTATAATATAATAATTAAGATAAGCAATAATAATAATAATAATAATAAACTTTATTCTAGCTACTATTAGACTATTTAAGTCAGTTTAAAAAGGGCCTCCACCAATGAACAGACTTCGAACTATGTCACTTAACCCTTTTTACTACAACAGATCATTATTAAACTGCTCAAAATCGTCTAAATATAGCTAGAATAAAACTAGAAAGACGTCGGCTGTACGGAAGGGGTTAAGGGAGCCCACCTCGCTTTTTTTCCCTCTCTCTTTGGCTTGTATCCATTGGGCCCCATTCAGCCTACTGTTTTAAGAAGTTTACCCCCATCCAGGTGTCAATATTATCTTGGAACGCTTTAGCGAGCCAGCATATATATATTTTTGTTTTGACAGCAAGCTAAATTTGAAAAAAAATCGATAGAAAAATGTCTCCGGCGAAACCGGATTTCTCCATACAATGCTGACTCGCTATCGCTCGCCAGGAAGAATTTGACACCTGGATGGGGATAAACGTCTTAAAACAGTTGGCTGAATGGGGCCGAATGGATACAAGCCAAGGAGAGAAAGATAACAAAGAAGCCGGTGACCCCCCTTAATGATGGTTATACAGGTGTGTGTGTGTGTGTGTGTGTGCGCGCGCGCGCGCGCAGTGGTTGGGTCATGGGAGTCAAGAGAAGGATCTGATACGAGTAAGGTGAGGGTTAAGAATAGCTGAAGGAGGAAAATTGTTTGTGTGGGTGTGTGTTTGGGGGTAGGTGAGTGTGTGGGTGGGTGTGTGTTTGGGGGTAGGTGAGTGTGTGTGTGTTTGTGTGTTTGTTTGTGTGGGTGGGTGGGTGGGTGGGTGTGTGTTTGGGGGTAGGTGGGTGTGTGGGTGGGTGTGTGTTTGTTTGGGTGTGTGTCTGTGGGTGTTAAATTCGTAGAGGGCTTTCCGAAACTCAATATGATGATCTAATAGTAGCCAAAGTCAATACCGTTCTGGTGGTTATTTACGGACGGCGAAGGGATCTTGTTACTGAACAGGTCTCCAGTTCCAATCCTGATGTGTCAAGGGAAGGTATTATTGGGATAGAAAGTATACTGTTATACACCCATTTATGTAAGTACCGTACAAAAACGAGAGAATTCATACCATTATTATATACTCGCCCACCCAAAATAAAATATATATATATATATATATATATATATATATCTACAGTATATATATATATATATATATATATATATATATATATATATATATATATATATATATATATACAGTATAATTAGTAAATATGAACAAGATAATAATATAATCAACCTTGATATTATTATAGGCAATACAGGGTGTTCAAACTGGGGTAAAACTATGGTCGGTGAAATTCAACATTACACGAAATAAATGTAGTTTACCGGCTCTTTGAAATCATATTTATCGAAATAAGGTTACTTTAAATATAGAATTGCTCAAAGTTAAGTTAAATTTAAACATGAGTTTCTAAATATCATGGTTGATAAATATTATCGTTGCTCGATATCATGCTTGGATAA
This sequence comes from Paralithodes platypus, assembly GCA_032716605.1. NCBI lineage: Eukaryota > Metazoa > Arthropoda > Malacostraca > Decapoda > Lithodidae > Paralithodes > Paralithodes platypus. Next base: position 60,620,085 of record CM064521.1, on the reverse strand, counting down.
ATCAGGTTTCGTAGACACTAGGGTTGTTCAGAATGAGAGCTGGTCAAACAAAAAATTAGGTCGAAATCATAAGAGCTTAAAATCATGCATAACATTGGTGATCTTGAAATAATCGGTGGTTAATATTAGGATGTGTCTGCCGTAATTCGTGGATAATAAAAATGATATATACTGTAGGTATATTAATTTTCATTGTGGGCTCTCAAAATCAGAATAGGTCAATATCAGGGTTAGGTAAATTTTGGATTACTAAATTCATGATTGCACGAAATCCCGAGTGATAAGCCAGTTATGTTTAGTTCTGAGAAAGGTACCTGGACATTCTTAGTAGGGGCGTCACTGCTTTGTTCCCTTGGCCCCTCCTGTCGACCCCCTCCTTTCTTCCCTCGACCTCCTGTCAACCTATTATGTCTTCTCTTTTCTATCTATCTTTAGCTTATTTCTTCTATCTACCTTGTCTCTTACTTAATTCAACCTATCCTTTCTTGGCCCTTTCTATCTTCCTTTAGTTATTATCTTGTGTCTGCCTTCCCTCTTTCATGAATTTCCGCCCCCCTGTGTTTTTGTCTATTCTCCTCTCTTTCTTGATCCCTCATTTTATTCCTCAACCTCCTAGTTCAACCATAATCATTCGGCCCAATTTATCCGCATTCAATCACATGGCTCAATTTGGTTGCTCATATGTCTTTGTAATTAAATATGTATTGTATATAATATGGCTAAATAAAACATTTCAATTAAAAAAATCATAGCAGTTTGAATGAATATACTGTAGGTGAAATAGATGGCAGAGACACGTGCTCAAGTGAACACTCTTGTTGTTATTATATTATTAAGTCATAAAACAAACATTGAAATTAGAAACATAATATATAGAAAATGTGTTCTCCTCCTGTCACCTCCTTTTTCTTTCTTGTGTCTCTTCCTGATCCTCCCTACCCCTTATGGGAATATGGTCTGGCTACTGACTGACTGACTGATTGACTGACTGATTGATTGACTGACTGACTGACTGACTGACTGACTGATATAATGGAAGTATAAATTTGAAGAACATGGGTAATGTTTTTGAATTAGAATACTGTGGTCTACCTGACTCTGACCTGCCTAACCCCTTGCTGCCTCACCCCTAGCTGCCCTACCCCTGCCCGCCCTACCCCTGCCCGCCCTACCCCTGCCATACCCTACCCTTGCCGCCCACATCTGCTTAGAGCCCTCACAACATGGGCATTATGCAGCCACGCCCATCATTACTCTCCTTAGGGCTGGGCAGGGGAGGGAGTATGGGTAGGGGTGTGTTATGGGCAGGGGTGTGTTATGGGTAGGGGTGTGTTATGGGTAGGGGTGTGTTATGGGTAGGGGTGTGTTATGGGCAGGGGTGTGTTATGGGCAGGAGTGTCATATGGGCGGGGGTGTCGTATGGGTATGGGTGTCGTATGGGTAGGGGTGTCGTAGTGGTAGGGGTGTCGTAGTGGTAGGGGTGTGTTATGGGCAGGGGAGGTCGTATGGGCCGGGGTGTCGTATGGGCAGGAGAGTGTCGTATGGGTAGGGGTGTGTTATGGGTAGGGGTGTGTTATGGGTAGGCGTGTATTATGGGTAGGGGTGTCGTATGGGTAGGGGTGTCGTATGGATAGGGGTGTTGTAGGGGTAAGAAGTGTTGTAGGGGTAAGAAGTGTCGTATGGGTGAGAAGTGTCGTAAGGGAAAGGAGTGTCGTATGAATAGGGGTACGTTCGTATGAATAGTGTGCCATAAAGGTAGGGGTGTCGTATGGATAAGGAGTGTCATATACATTGGAGGGTTTCGTATACTTAGGAGGTTAATTTGGATAGGTATGAGGACAGGGGTAGGGTAAGGGAAAGGGTTGAAGGTAGTAAGAAATGAGGGGTAGTAAAAGGGTTGACATGAACAGGAGGGGTATAATGGTTCAGGATAAAGGTAGGTATGATAGTTAAGTGGAGATGTGTGTTTATTTTTGCATTTATTAATTTTTCATTATTTTCTTTAGTTTCCTCTGAAGACTTCCATCAAGCTTAAATAACCTCCTAAATTACAATTAGTACTGTAGGGTTGAGGTCGTTATTTTTATTATATTCGTAATAGGATTAGAGTATATTAGTACAGTTTCGCAGGGGCCATTTGTAAACTGCGTATCATCGTCTAATATGAGTAAGAATATATGAACATGACACCATTTAGATATATATTCTTCTGTTCATTCCAAAAGGGTCATTCATAAGGTACATTCAGATACCGTAGTCCCTCTCCCACTCATAATAATTCGTGGACTTCAAGTATTTATAATTATGGAAGTATATAGCTGGAAACGAATTTATGAGTATAATTGTCTATACATTAACTGCAAAACTATATGTACAACTTATTGAAAAGCAAGGTATATCCAAAACACAATCCAGATAGTTATAATTGCATCAAGAAAAACATACGGGGTCCACGAATATTTATGAGTGGGCTAGAAACTATGGCATCCGAGTGTACAGTAGCGCTAATAAGTCATGGTTCAGCTGTCATTATGTTTGGCTCGCTCTGTGCTTTATTAATGTCTGTCAGATGTTGAATAGGGTGGGTAAGCGTAGGAACATGTTCTTATATCTCCCTCGAAACTAATAAATCAAGTTTTAGATATTGCTGATACAAATTATTGATCAAAAAAATACTTTGGTGCCGAGACTTCATTTATTAGGCCGACTGTACCTACAACCGTCTAATATTAGCCAGAATAAAGTGAACAAGGCGGCCATCGTAGTTATAGTCTATTTGTTTCCAGCTGATGGTAAATTGTCATGTTACTATCTTGGTTACTCAGCTATTACGTAGATTTTATAGCGAAATGCGTAGTTAATTATGAAAACTTGGCATTAATACGACGCAGAGACATAGTGGATTCACATTTTTCCATTACGTATCGAGAAATCAGTTGCTGCATCCATCCATCCATTTACTCCAGCCATCCATCCATTTACTCCATCCATCCATCCATTTACTCAGGCCCATTCCCCATTTTTTCTATATATTTTTTTTTTTCCCTTTGTTCCCCCCCCCCCCTTTTTTTTTACTGGGGGTGGCCGACTCGAGACAGAGCCCGAATAGGGACGAAAATTAAAAATCGGCCCATTCCCCATTTTTTCTATATCCTTTTCTTTTTCCCTTTGTTCCCCCCTTTTTTTTTAGTGGGGGTTGTGTTAAGGGATACAATTTACCATCTACTGAAATTTAACCGACCATAGTGAGGTTGCGGGGCGTGGCAGACTGAGGGTCCATCATGCAAAATACCCCTTTATCTCGTCCCCTTTTATTCTCTACATAATATAGCATCGTAAAACAGGACACGCTATAAACATTTTACCGGCGCATATTAACCCTTTCAAGATACGATAACGCATTTCTTTTGTGTGTGTTTTTTTTTGTTTTTTTTCTATGAGTGAGGGAGACAAAAGGCAGAACTGCCTGTAGTTGAAAGAGTGACGGCTAAAATCAAGGGACGTTCGATCCAAAATACCTGGACACACGGAGTTTGAAGCAATTTAAGTCATAGGAAGAGGGAAAGGCTGGTTCTGGGAGAGAGTTCCAGAGTTCAGCTGTTGAATAGAAGATTGAGAATAACGTTTCACTCTTGAGTTGGAGAGTAGCACAGGGGTGGTATTGTGTTGCAAGTATCAATTGAACTACTAGAGAGAGAGAAGGGGGAGTGCGTGTGTGCTTTGATGTGTGTACGTCTGTGTGTTGAAAGGAGTGTGTAAGTTTATATAGTCAGTTTTTCACAATATATGCCTGTGTGTTTGACTGTACAATCGGTGTAATAAGCGATGTCTCGGCACCATTTATGTGTTGATCAATAATTGGCATCAGCAATATTTGCACATGATTTCTTCTTTTTGAGTGAGATATACAAACATGTTCCTACACTTACCCACCCTATTCAACATCTGACAGACATTAATACAGCACAGAGCGAGCCAAACGTAATGACAGCTGAGACATGACTTATTAGCGCCACCGTACTCCGACAATACTTGGTTTCATTTCATCTGACAGTAAATTGCAAAGTTCCCATCAAGATTTCGAAGTTATTTGATAGATTTTGTAGTGAAATATGATGCTAAATATATAAACTTGGTCTTAATATGATTCATAGATATAGTGGCTTCATATTTTTCCTTTAATTATCGAAAAATTAGCTGCTAAGGGATTCAATTTATCGTCAGATGAAATGAAACGGAGTATAGTTTGCGTGAGAGTATTATGAATTTATTGTATTGTAGTTATGTTGCGTTTATCGTTATTGTAGTAATGTATTTTTTGTAATTAACGTGAACAATTGTGTGATTATGAAACTCAACGCTAATGTACAGTCGGCCAATAAGTGATGATCGCGGCACCAAGTATATTTCGATCACTAATTGGTATCAGCACTATCTAAGCATTAATTCATCGTTGCGAGTGAGATATACAAACATATTCCTATATTTACACACCCTATTCAACATCTGACAGACATTAATACAGCATCCAGCCAGCAAAACGTAATGGCAGCGGCTTATTTGGGCAAACGTACATGGTAGAATCCTTTATTCAGATTAATTAATCTTTTTGGTGCGGGTTAAGTCTATTTTTATTTATTCTAGCTATATTCAGACGATCTTTAGCCTCTTTGGAAGGATCTGTAGTAGCTAAGATGGTTAATTGAGATAGTTAGTAACCTATTTTAATGCTAGAGGTCCTTTCTAAACTGAATACAATCATCTAGTAACACCCAGAATAAAATGAAAAGACGTCAACCGTACTGAAGGGGATAAGCCAAGTGATACAATGTCATGTTCACAGAAAACGAGAGATATTTGGCCGTCTTGGCTGGGTACCCGGATAGGCAAATCAAATCACCTTCCTTATTTAACTCTAGGGGATCGTCATAATTATTTTCACTATCCATAAACAACCTTCATGTTTTGACTTAGCGGTGTAATAGTTTAGTTGATTTTTAAGCCGCGTGTTTTTGTTATAGTATGCAAGTGTCCAGGTGAAGGACTATAGACTCTCGCTTGATTTCCAGAGGCGGCGACATTCGGTAAAGACGTATTACTCTTCCCGTACTTATTTTTGCTTTTTGTGCGCGATATTCGGGTGCCGGAAGTGCGGAAAGTGTCTGAGGTGGCGTTTGAGGAATAGCGGACGGTCTGGGAGGAGAATCGGAAGGAAATAGGCTGAAATAAGGTGAGAAATGAGTGATATAAGTAACCCCTTCAGGATACGATGATGCAATCTTTTATGTTGTTCTGGCTACTATTAGACAATTTTATGCAGTTTAGGAAGGACCACTAGGAATGAAATGGGTAAAAACTATCGTAATTAACCCTTTGAGAGGATTATGACGCGTTTTGACAGTAAAGGCTGGCTACTAATAGACGACTATATTATAATGGTGTGTGGTAGACTCCCCCTTCCCTTCATCTTACATTTGCAATCCCATCAGACAGTACACTATAGGTAGCGCCAACGAACTTGACAAAAATCTCGATCCTTGACCTCTTCATAACTCAAAAGGGCCAAGAGCAAAGTGGCTGTAAATATCCACGCCTATTTACTGGTGGACTCTTCCCAAATTATAGGGATTTCAGCCCGATTGCTTTCATTCATTTTGAGTTATAAGAAGTTAAGGGGTCAAGATTATTGTCAAGTTCGTTGGCGCTACCTATAGGACCATACGGCTGGGAAAGTGTAGATAGCAGAGGAGAGATGTTGTAGATAGAGGACGCTGTTGGAGTGGCTTTGTTGTGTATGTCATTAGACTGTATACCTCTCCCACCATCCTTCCTCTACCACCACCCTCCGTCTGTAAAGCAGGCAAAAAGGCATCAGAACATCTCGGGTTGGTCTTATAAGGCCTTATTAGCTTAATAAAGGCGTCTTATAATAACAAGAATAGACGGAAAGTTCATCTGAATAAAAATGCAAGCTTGGTATTTCCATTAGTGTTTTCTTTAATCTTGCAGATAACCAATCATAAGAACATGGAATTTATGTTTTCAGCAATTATCTAGTTATTCCAGCTATCATGTATATTTCGTTTTCTCTAAACCCATTCTTCCCAACCAACACTGTGCTTCGTTATCAATCGCTCAAGTATTCGTTCATCGTGCTGAGTATCTTGAGCTCGTAAATGAATGATTGTGAAAAGTGACAAATGTAGATGAAATCAAAAGCACATCTAGCTATAGGATGCAGGTGCCGAGTTACATATTAATGTTATTATTCCGTAATAATTATAGTTTAAAAATCATCCATAAAAGATAATTTACATTTGATGAATTGTTTCTATTTATGTGTAATACTTAATTTAATTGTTCGGGAACTCTATCGCATTGCCATTAATTCGGCGTTTAAAGTATGAAAGAGCAACATAAGCTTGGTTGTTGCCGTGAGCCTGTCCAGCTGAACAGGGGTGCCAACATACTTGTAATTCACTCCTATATTGCTTAGTGCACACTTCTCATATATACGATATCACAGACACGTTTAAGTTGTTAAATATGTATCCAATTGGTGTACTCTTTGTGTATGTTTATTTCCCAACTATACTCTAATCCCGTTACTGAGTTATTGATGGGGTAGTAATATAATGCTGAGGTTTGTCATGCTGCACTGCCTCACCTCTCCCCCACCCCATCTTCACAGCTCACTCGAGTCAGTGCAGCTACATACACCGTCGCACCATTCACTCTCGCCGGCGTCTGTGCGGATAGTGTTTTGTTGTGTTCTATTCCCGGTTATGTGTGCGTGTTTGCGGGATTTTGAAGACTGTCAATGATGGGAGATTAATCTAGACGTTAACGGATCATTGGTGGAGTCCTGATATCTTCATCACCAGTGTGGGAGAGATGAGGGAAGAATAGAAGACATGAACTCGGCCCTACGCTTCCTCCCACCGCCTCTCTCAGGTAAAGGCATCATTCTGTAGGTTTCAGTTGTGGCCATATAAACAATTGTGAAATTTGTAGTGGTCGTTGTTACAATCTGCCTTGGTTTGGAGGTCCGCAGTTAAAACACCAAACACTTATCCTTCCGCTCCCACCTTTCCCTATTCCCGGACTGGCTGCGTTTGTGCCCGAGTAATGTGAGCGTTTCAGTATCGTACACAGTACTAACATTGTTTCTAAAGCCCCGTCCACACGATCGAGCACTGCCCGTCGGACACGGGAAATGTCCGTCATGGGGAAAATTCAGCGGGCAAAGCAGGGGAATGACCGCGGCGGTAGTTGAGCGAAATCACCAGACACTGCCCGGTAGTTTGCCGGTGGATATGGGGGTATATATTAAGCAAACCACCCACCAATTTTCATGACAATTTTGAAATGCATGTTGGAATCCCTATAAACTGTACTTAATTTTTATGTAAGTTTGATAATTTGGAAAAATCGATTAAGGGAGAAAATTAACATTGAAAATGATGTGTAAAAAGTCTCCCATAAACGGCGGCCCGCTATGTTATTGTAGTTTGCGGCCTAATTTCGTCTGTTAATTAACTTTCTCCTTAATTGGACCCCCTATGAAGTACAACAGATTATGATGACATAAGTGACGGGTGTTTAGAGGGGGCAGAACTCCCCCTTCAACATATTACGTGTCTCACAGTAACTTCTATTATATAAACAACCCAAGAATTTTCACAGATATTTTAAATTTCATTTAGGATGTAATATAACCTATACTCCATGTTAAAATAAGTGTCAACCCTCGAAACGATATTTGTCCAGGGTTCTCCTCCCCATAGACGGCACACAACACGACTCGGCGGACCTCTTTCCCCCTACCTTTCAGTCTAATTAACACTAGGAATTTACCTAATTTTCTATCCAATGTACTATCCAACCAGCGGGGGTGTGGGGGCGGCAGCCCCCACCCATAATACTAGGTTAGGTTAGGTAAGGTTGGTAGGTTAGGCTAAAATCTTTAATGTTGGATAATGAGCTTACTGGGTAAGTTCATTTTCTATCCCATGTACCATCCAACAACTTTTGCCAAAACTTGATTTTTTTTTTCATTTTGGGGGTTTCTTAAGTTGAAAAACAAGAAAACCTGAGCCAACTTTTGCCAAAACTTGGCTCGGGTTTTTTCATTTTGGGGTTTTCTCAAGTTGAAAAACAACAAAACCCGAGCCAACTTTCATCATAAAAGCCATTATATCGCCTTTTTATGTCTTTAACCCCACATTTTCCCTGATCTTCATAGCCCTCCCCACTATCGGGCGCCGTGTCTTAAGATCGTTGGATAAAGGGGAAAACGATTTTTGCGGAGGTTGAAACTAATGTCAATCACTATATATTGATGCAAATAAACGAAAACTAAAAAAAAAAATATAATAATAATTGGTGGGTGGTTTCCTTAATATTTTCCGATATGGGGATAAAGGGGGCCTGTGGAAGGAGGAGAGTAGTGTGTGGTTTGATCTTTAATTATCAATTATATTTTATCCTATTATTTTACGGATGTTTATCAGGTAAATCTGGTGGAAGAAATCCAGGATGTAATAAGATTACATCCTGGAATTCTCAGTGACCGTTATTAAAGTGCTTGCACTTTATTAACGGTCACTATTGGTATGAATTAAGTCTTACCTTTAAAATATTGTATGGGTAGCATCCCTATTTATATAGACGCTATTATTTGTATACCGTAGATATTGTTTGATTAATATTCTTATGAGTATTATTATAAATATTATTATTAATCTTATTATTGTGAGGAAGCCACTCCGCCTTGATCTTCTGGGTAGCATTCAAGGAGACTACTGCAGGACTCTTCTTCTTCTTCTTATCTCTGACCGGGTATAGGCTATCCTAGTGTTTACTACCCTATACCCCTTTGAAAGGACATTAGCCTACCTAACAACCTTACCTAACCTAACCTAGTATTATAGGTGGGGGCTGCCGCCCCCACACCCCCGCTTTGACTTAGATTTTTGGTCTATTTGTCTGTGAAGTGGGTATTTTTCAATTTGTTGATAACGAAAATCCTCCATGCGGATTATATGGAGAAAAATATGGCGAATCTATTGGTGCCTATTTTCCCTAATAAATTGTTTCTCATAACGTCGCACTAGTGTCCTTGAATATTATCATCTTCTGCACTGACTATTGATTTAATGTTAGTTTAACGTACGTATGCTGACCATATCAGCAAATCGCGTGATGATTGAAGCACTATCAGAAATTATATTATAGGATAAATTCATATTTTTTCGCCAACCAACTTTACTTCTAAACTCAATGAAATCAACAAATGCATGTGGCACTCCAAGGACTCAAACCTAGGATACTCACACCCATAGGTTAAGCTTATCAGTGCATTACGTATATAGTGTGTAAGACAGCATCAGAGAGAGAGAGAGAGAGAGAGAGAGAGAGAGAGAGAGTGTGTGTGTGTGTGTGTGTGTAATTGCAGCTCTAACTTACGGTATGTTGAGAGTTCACTCTTTTATTGGTACCGGTATATGATCTTTTATTGGTACCGGTATATGATCTTTTATTGGTACCGGTATATGATCTTTTATTGGTACCGGTATATGATCTTTTCAATGTGTTGTTTTTTATCATGTTGACGTTCATTTCATATTAAAGTATAACCCATTCCCACGTAATTTATATTGTTGGATAATTAGGCCTATATGGTTATTTTAAACGTCACTACTGCAGCGTTATGAGAAACAATTTATTAGGGAAAATAAGCACCAATAGATTCGCCATATTTTTCTCCATATAGTCCGCATGGAGGCTTTTCGTTATCGACAAATTGAAAAAATACCCACTTTACATACAAATACACCCAAAATATAAGTCAAAGATGTCAAACAGCGGGGGTGTGGGGGCAGCAGCCCCCACCCATAATACTAGGATAATTTAGGTAAGGTTGTTAGGTTAGGCTAATGTCCTTTCAAAGGGGTATAGTAAACACTAGGATAGCCTATACCCGGTCAGAGGTAAGTCCTGCGGTAGTCTCCTTGAATGATACCAATTATATTATAAGAAATAGGAATCTGATGAAATAAATTATTTATCTTCAAACAACTTTCTTTTCTTTTCTCGTTTGCAACATAGCAATTATTATGCTACACATCACTATACATCTCTCTTTAACTGCCCTGCCGATCACCTTGTCTGACCACAGACAGACTCTGACTGGCCAGTCACGGCCGTGTGGACAACACCACAAGCGTGTTCGACAGACTTTGCCCTGTGAGGGGGCACAGCCTGCCAGACACTGCTCGATCCTGTGGACGGGGCTTAAACCAGTCTTTCTGGAGCTGAAGCATTTTAGTTGACAGTTGGCAATTGTTTTTTCAAGCAGCCTAGTAAGGACCAATAGGTCTGTTGTTGCTTGCCTTCCGTTGTACTCTCTCTCTCTCCCTCCGCAGAAATGTAAACTCTCTAATTATTCCTCAGGTATATAGAGTGTAGAGGGAGCGGGCCAGGTGCCATATACGTTGCTGAGTTTACACAGGTCACAAGGATAGTTCTCTCTATCTCTCTCTCTCTCTCTCTCTCTCTCTCTCTCTCTCTCTCTCTCTCTCTCTCTCTCTCTCTCTCTCTCTCTCTCTCTCTCTCTCTCTCTCTCTCTCTCTCTCTCTCTCTCTCTTCTCTCTCTATACTCTCTCTCTCTCTCTCTCTATCTATCTCTCTCGCTCTCTCTCTCTTTCTCTCTCTCGCTCTCTCTCTCTCTCTCTCTCTCTCTCTCTCTCTCTCTCTCTCTCTCTCTCTCTCTCTCTCTCTCTCTCATTAATCTCAGCCATGCCGCCTCGCTACACCAGTTACCTTCCCTCTCTCTCTCCCCCCACCGCAGAAAGGTAAACTCTCTAATGATTCCCCAGGTATAGAGTGGAGAGGGAGCGGGCCAGGTGCCATATACGTTGTTGCGTTTCCAGCGGGGGGGGGGGGGTCAGAGGTTAATAGCCCCTTCACACGACCGTTCTTTTAGGTATTTGTTCTCACCATCTTCGGTCTGGTAACCTATTCAATCCCAGCTCTTTAATAGTTTCTACTAACTTTATCAATCTAGCGCCAGTATATAAGAAGTTCCCGATGAAATAAAGACCCGAAATTGCTGCTTGCCCTCTTCATCATCATCATAATTCTCTCTCTCTCTCTCTCTCTCTCTCTCTCTCTCTCTCTCTCTCTCTCTCTCTCTCTCTCTCTCTCTCTCTCTCTCTCTCTCTCTCTGAACAACGAACATACATCATACAAACTGGCAGTAAGAATGACGTCCGAAAATAACAACATGATTAGTATAAAGGAAAACAAAAACGACAAATGAAAAATATGAAAATATGACAATCGTTCCTTTCTGATCAATGAAAATTAATGTGGTAAATCTCGGTTTAATTATTTGTCTTGCATCTTCGTCATTGTCATCTGTCAAATTGGTTTTATCTGATCCATACTGTGTGTGTGTGTGTTTCTTCTATTTTTACTTCAATATTTTTTCAGTTAAGTGGTAGTGCTTGTTTTTTAGGTTTGTGTATTTATTTATTAATCTAAGTTTGAGTTTCCTCGCTAGATTCCATCAAGCCTAAAAAAAAACAAAAAAAAAACACACCCCCTAAACCCCCTTTCAAGATAAATTTTTACATTTTTCGGTAGAAAAACGTCCCGGCCGAAGGCCGATTCCTTCTATAATTAGAGGCTCACTTTCGCTCGCCAGGAAAAAATAGACACCTAAAGGGCACGAAAGGTTTTAATATTGACATAAAAATGAGGCGAAAGGTCTTAAAATTGCCAAACTAACGGAATGAACGGCTTAAAATCTCAAAACTAATATGCTAAACTTGAGGGAGAAGGGGGTCCAGAAAAAAACGACTACCTCTCCCTTAAAAGGCTGAATACGAATTTAGGAATGTATGATTAACCAGCAAAAATAGTGTTCACAATATTTCTATACATGTTTAGTATTAGTATTATTTGGGTGATTTCTAGATGTTTCGCCCCATTTCTTTGTCATTTGTAAGACCTAAAGTGTCAATTAGGTGTCGATATTATCCTGACGAGCGATAGCGAGTCTGTAAATTATGAGGAACCGGTCTTCGGTCGGGAAAGATTTCTATCGAAAATGCACAAATGTATGTCGAGGGTGGATTTTTTTTTTCTTTTGTTTTTGTTAAAGCTAGATGGAGGTATACGGGGTCAAACTTTGAAATAAAGAAAAAGAAAAACTGTGTATGGATAATATGACAATATATGATTAACCAGCAATAATAGGAGAGTCCGTAAAATATTATCGTTTATTCATATTTTTTCACCAACCCACTTTACTTTTAAACTCAATTAATGAAATCAACAAATACATGTGGCACTCCAAGGACTCGAACCTAGGATACTCTCACCGAAATTCCGCTCAGTTATGCATTACGCTATCAAGACAGTTAGTAGCTACGTAAAAATAAACATATATGTTTTCCTTTTATTATTTATATAATCTAATTAATTTGTAAAAAAAAAAAAAAAAAAAATATTCTAAATTATAAAAAAATATTTTAATTATTTAATCCTTTCGTACTAAAATAATCTTATATTTAACAAAAGAATGTATGTATGTATGTATGTATATATTCAGGCCTAATCCCACTATTCTTTTTTTATTTATTTATTTATTTTATTTTGTTTTTGAGGGGGGGGGGGGGGGGGGCGGGGGGGCGACTCAAGACAGAACCCGAGTAGGGACAACACACCAGAAAACAACAAACACATAGTAGCTACATAATAAATGGAAAATATATTGATAATAATTAGAAGAGTCTGGGGAGGGTAGATTAGTGATTGGGTTGTGTGCGATAAGATCAGTGATTAGATCCGTTAAGGGGAGTTGGTTGATTCTTCTGGCTCCCCCTTCTTCCTCATGTTTAGCATTTACGTTTTTGAGATTATAAGACGTTCGTTCCGTTAGTTTAGCGATTTTGAGACCTTTCGACCCATTTCTTTGTCAATATTAAGACCTTTCGTGCCATTTAGGTGTCGATTTTTTCCTGGCGAGCAATAGCTAGCCTTTAATTTTAGGAGGAATCGGCCTTCGGCCAGGACATTTTTCTACCGAAAAATGTACAAATTTATTTTGAAGAAGGGTCTTGGGAGGTGGGTCTTTAATATAAGATTGGTGGAGGTTTAGGGAGCAAATTAAAAACAAATAATAATAATGAAACAAGAGACGTAAATGAGGAAACAAATCCCCCCCCCCCCCATTAAGGCTTATATATGTAAATAGCCCTGCCTATTAGCATTAGATATTCGGCAGATTATGTAGTTATTTATGCTGATTACCTGTTCGCATAAGGTAGCTCATATTAACTATACCTGTTGACATTAATTATGAATAGTAATGTTCCGGTGAATATATTTGCAGGATCCGGTTTTTAGGCTGAATAACTGTGCTGCACAACTTGATTAACCCTTTCTGTACCGGTACCATCCTTTTACACGATATTATTCAGCTTAAAAAGGTCCTCCAACAATTAACAGGCTTCGAACTATCTCACTTTACCTATGTTAGTACCACAGATCCTTTTTAAACTGCACACAATCATTAAATATAGCTATAATAAAATTAAAAAGACGTTGCCGGTACAGAAGGGGTTAACAGGCTTCGAACTATCTCACTTTACCTATTTTAGTACCACAGATCCTTCTTAAACTGCACAAAATCGTGTAATTATAGCTAGAATAAAATTAATAAGACGTTGCCGATACCGTACAGAAGGGGTTAACTAAAATGTGTCATTTCGGACATACAGCAGTGTGCTTACCTTATTCTGTATTTCACTATTGTATTAGTTTTAGTTTTTAACCCCATCTGAACCGGCGACGTTTTTTAAAGTTTATTCTAGCTATATTTAAGGGGAGATCTCCACTTGAGGGATTTTTTTCTTGACCCCTTTCACCCTCATGTTTAGCCCCATTGCTTTTGATATTATAAAACGTTCGCCCCATTAGTTTAGCGATTTTAAGAACTTTCACCCCATATTAAGACCTTTCGTGCCATTCAGGTGTCGATTTTATCCTGGCGAGCGATAGCGAGCCTGTAATTTAAGAGGAACCGGCCTTTGGCCGGGACATTTTTCTACCGAAAAATGTACAAATTTATCTTGAAAGGGGCTCAAGGGGGTGTAATTTCAAGCTTGATGGAAGTTTAGGAAACGCACTAAAAACCTCCCCTTAAACGATTCTGTGCAGTTAAGAAGGATTTGTAATAGTAAAAATTATAAAACAAATAGTTCGAGACCTGTTAGCTGCTGGAGGTCCTTTTTTGACTGACTAAAATCGTCTCATAGTAGACAGAATAAAGTAAAAAAACAAAATAAAGATAACGTCGGTAGAGAAGGGGAATTGTAAATAATTGTATGAGAAGGTCACTGGAGGATCCTTTATTGACTGACTAACAATAGTTGTCAAAACACATATAATATTCATAATCGATAGGAGAAGGGGTTAATTGGTGTACCGAATAATTGTATGATGTTTCTCTTGGTCACTTGCTTTTGATGTTTAGATATTCTATATATATTGTGTTATAACTCTACTATAGTTGTAACTGTCTTCGTGGTGTAATGCATAAGGTGTTGATATTCGGTGTGAGTGTCCTGGGTTCGAATCCACGGACTTCCACATGTGTTTGTAATATTTCATTAATCGATTTTAGGAGTAGAGTTGGTTGTTGGATAGTACAGAATAATAGGTTCAGTCCAGTGAGTTTTCCTTCTTTCCTTCTTTCTTGTTTTTTGTTATATAATTTGTTTAGTTTCCTCCCTAGACCTCCATCAAACTTTAAAAAAAACATCCATTAGATTCCCCTACTAGATTAATTTGTATATTTTTCGGTAGAAAAGTGTTCCGGCCGGTTCTTCCAAAATTACAAGCTCACTATATCGTTCGCCAGGAAAAAAAATCGACACCTGAATAGCACGAAAAGTCTTAATATTGAAAACAAAGGTCTTAAAATCGACAAACTAATGGGGCAAACCTATTAAAATATGAAAACTAATTGGGCTAAACACGAGGACGAAGGGGGGGGGGGGGGGACCAGCCAAACGACCCATCCCCCCTTAACGCCTCGGCAACAAGGGACGCAAAACCCCACCACTCCTTTTTCGCACACACCACACATTTGGGTTACTTAATCGCCCTGCCAACACCACTGTGGTTCGGATTTTTCAGTGGGCCTAATATGTTTGGGTTTTTATTATTTTTGTTTACGTCTTTGTTTACTTGATTTATATAATTATTAATGTTATTATTTTTGTCAATATTTTCAATTTTATTTGCTTCTTTCTAATTTATTTGTCTTGGTTTCGTATTTTTGTTTACCTATTTGATTACTTATTTTGTTTACATAATTTTGTTTTTAAATATATTCAACTTGGTTAGGTTCTCTCTCATCGAAGGAATCAGAATGTATTTATAATATTGTCCTTTCGAACCATTATAACGTTGTATATTAAGTAACACCCCGTTCTGGACATTAAGCATCCATTACAAACCCCAATGTACTTGAATAAACTAATGGTAGCATATGGTTCTCCCTGAATTCGAACTCGGGACACCATACCCAGACCATAAGCATCTAAACCATTACACGTCCAACACATACAGTATATACTGTACTGTGTGGGTGTAGGGAACCAATCATATGAACGGTACTGTGTGGGTGCAGGGAACCAATCATATGAACGGTACTGTGTGGGTGTAGGGAACCAATCATATGAACGGTACTGTGTGGGTGTAGGGAACCAATCATATGAACGGTACTCTGTGGGTGTAGGGAACCAATCATATGAACGGTACTGTGTGGGTGTAGGGAACCAATCATTTGAACGGTACTGTATGGGTGTAGGGAACCAATCATATGAACGGTACTGTGTGGGTGTAGGGAACCAATCATATGAACGGTACTGTGTGGGTGTAGGGAACCAATCATATGAACGGTACTGTGTGGGTGTAGGGAACCAATCATATGAACGGTACTGTGTGGGTGTAGGGAACCAATCATATGAACGGTACTGTGTGAGTGTAAGGAACCAATCATATGAACGGTACTATGTGGGTGTAGGGAACCAATCATATGAACGGTACTGTGTGGGTGTAGGGAACCAATCATATGAACGGTACTGTGTGGGTGTAAGGAACCAATCATATGAACGGTACTGTGTGGGTGTAAGGAACCAATCATATGAACGGTACTGTGTGGGTGTAGGGAACCAATCATATGAATGGTACTGTGTGGGTGTAAGGAACCAATCATATGAACGGTACTGTGTGGGTGTAGGGAACCAATCATATGAACGGTACTGTGTGGGTGTAAGGAACCAATCATATGAACGGTACTGTGTGGGTGTAGGGAACCAATCATATGAACGGTACTGTGTGGGTGTAAGGAACCAATCATATGAACGGTACTGTGTGGGTGTAGGGAACCAATCATATGAACGGTACTGTGTGGGTGTAAGGAACCAATCATATTGAACGGTACTGTGTGGGTGTAAGGAACCAATCATATGAACGGTACTGTGTGGGTGTAGGGAACCAATCATATGAACGGTACTGTGTGGGTGTAAGGAACCAATCATATGAACGGTACTGTGTGGGTGTAGGGAACCAATCATATGAACGGTACTGTGTGGGTGTAAGGAACCAATCATATGAACGGTACTGTGTGGGTGTAGGGAACCAATCATATGAACGGTACTGTGTGGGTGTAAGGAACCAATCATATGAACGGTACTGTGTGGGTGTAAGGAACCAATCATATGAACGGTACTGTGTGGGTGTAGGGAACCAATCATATGAACGGTACTGTGTGGGTGTAGGGAACCAATCATATGAACGGTACTGTGTGGGTGTAGGGAACCAATCATATGAACGGTACTGTGTGGGTGTAGGGAACCAATCATATGAACGGTACTGTGTGGGTGTAGGGAACCAATCATATGAACGGTACTGTGTGGGTGTAGGGAACCAATCATATGAACGGTACTGTGTGGGTGTAGGGAACCAATCATATGAACTGTACTGCGTGGGTGTAGGGAACCAATCATATGAACGGTACTGTGTGGGTGTAGGGAACCAATCATATGAACGGACTGTGTGGGTGTAAGGAACCAATCATATGAACGGTACTGCGTGGGTGTAGGGAACCAATCATATGAACGGTACTGTGTGGGTGTAGGGAACCAATCATATGAACGGACTGTGTGGGTGTAAGGAACCAATCATATGAACGGTACTGTGTGGGTGCAGGGAACCAATCATATGAACGGTACTGTGTGGGTGTAGGGAACCAATCATATGAACGGTACTGTGTGGGTGTAGGGAACCAATCATATGAATGGTACTGCGTGGGTGTAGGGAACCAATCATATGAACGGTACTGTGTGGGTGTAGGGAACCAATCATATGAACGGTACTGTGTGGGTGTAGGGAACCAATCATATGAACGGTACTGTGTGGGTGTAGGGAACCAATCATATGAACGGTACTGCGTGGGTGTAGGGAACCAATCATATGAACGGTACTGTGTGGGTGTAGGGAACCAATCATATGAACGGTACTGTGTGGGTGTAGGGAACCAATTCATATGAACGGTACTGTGTGGGTGTAAGGAACCAATCATATGAACGGTACTGTGTGGGTGTAGGGAACCAATCCTATGAACGGTACTGTGTGGGTGTAGGGAACCAATCATATGAACGGTACTGCGTGGGTGTAGGGAACCAATCATATGAACGGTACTGTGTGGGTGTAGGGAACCAATCATATGAACGGTACTGTGTGGGTGTAGGGAACCAATCATATGAACGGTACTGTGTGGGTGTAGGGAACCAATCATATGAACGGTACTGCGTGGGTGTAGGGAACCAATCATATGAATGGTACTATGTGGGTGTAGGGAACCAATCATATGAACGGTACTGTGTGGGTGTAGGGAACCAATCATATGAACGGTACTGTGTGGGTGTAAGGAACCAATCATATGAATGGTACTGCGTGGGTGTAGGGAACCAATCATATGTATTTTAAATATATACAGTATTTGACATGATACAGATTTATATATTTAATATATAAAAGATGAACAACCAAAAATCAGCGTTTATAGATTCTGTATATTTGCATGATACAAACCATATTTTTTTTTTTTTTTTTTTTTTTGTATTCATCTAGTAATGTATTTATTTATTATTTATATATTTATTTAGTTATATATTGTTGTACAATAGACGATACTAAATGCCCCAAGTCAGTTGAAAATGAAAGTTGAGAATGAAAGAGCATACGAAATCCCCTAAGTTAGTCGACAAAGTAATAGTGTTCCCCCATCACAGATCAGCGCCTTAACTTTACGACCCAGATAAGGCCCGATTCGGACTTGCCTTATTGCAGGTCGGGCTATCAATCGGACCAGTCGGACCTGTCAATCGGTTAGTCGGCACCCTCGTCTGGTTCCTGGTTCTGATTGGCTTCAAGATCCGAGTTCGTGGAGGGGGGGAGGGAGTAAAGTGTGTGTGTGTGGGTGGGTGTTTGTGTGTGTGAGAGAGAGAATTAAAGATCAGCTTCTCTCTCTCATTCTCAATTAATTCCGTGTGTATTATCTAACCTACAAGTACCACCTTCCAACTATCCCAATTTCAGTTTTCCGTACAGGCTTTATATCTCCATATCTCGCCACCTCATCCATTTCCATCTTCCCTGCCACTCTAGATTGATATGCCTTCCCATCTCATTGCACCCTTCATAATCTCATTGCACTTAAGGGGAGATTTCAACTAGAGAGATTTTTTCCCGACTCCTTTCTCCCTCATGTTTAGCCCCATTGCTTTTCTAATTTTAAGACATTCAACCCATTATTTTTGTCGATTTTAAGAACCCTCGACCCATTTCGGTCAATTTTATGACCTTTCGTTCCATTTAGGTGTCGATTTTATCCTAGCGAGCGATAGCGAGCCTGTAATTTAAGAGGAACCGGCTTTCAGCCGGGACATTTTTCTACCGAAAAATGTACAAATTTATCTTGAAAGGGGCTCAAGAGGGTGTAATCTTAAGCTTGATGGATATATAGAGACCAAACTAAAAACCTCCACTTAAGGGTAAATATATATTGATTTATTTAGTTATTATTTTTAGTTTCTCCCCCTCCATCAAGCTTTAAAAAAATATATATATATATTAATAAACAAGATCCCCTTTCGTGATAAAATCGACACCTAAATGGCACGAAAGCTAATGGGGCGAACGTCTTAGAATCTCAAAACTAATAGGGCTGAACATGAGGGAGAGGGCGGTCCACGTAACAAATATATATACATAATTCATCCACTCACATACACCACACTTCATCGCCTCTCCTGTTACTTGTGTCCCTCCTTTGATGGTCTTATTTACTGATATATAAATACGGATTGCTTGTGTATACTGTATATAGAAAAGCCATTTATTGTGGACATGATTATAGGACTGATTGTGTTACTTCCTCTTCCAACACCACTCCCCTCCCCTACCTCCCTCCCCACTCCCTCTCCTATATCTCCCTCCCCACTCCCTTTTTCAACACCGCTCCCATCCTTCCCCACTCCCTCTCCCATCTCTCCCTCCCCACTCCCTCTTCCAACACCACTCCCATCCTTCCCTCCCTCCCCAATCTCTCCCTCTTTCAACACCACTCCCATCCTTCCCTCCCTCCCCACTCCCTCTTCCAACACCACTCCCATCCTTCCCTCCCTCCCCAATCTCTCCCTCTTTCAACACCGCTCCCATCCTTCCCCACTCCCTCTCCTATCTCTCCCTCCCCACTTCCTCTCCCAACACCACTCCCCTCCTCTCCCTCCCTCCCCACTCCCTCTCCCACCACTACTCCTATTCCTCCCTCCCCACTCCCTCTCCTAACACCACTCCCATCCCACACTACACACCCTCCCAATTCCCCTCTTACCATCACCATTTGAATCACTCTCTCGAATTGGGGAGATTGTAGGCACCAATCGAGCAGGGGACGCCACATAGGCATATGATAAGGAGTTGCTGGAACTCCTTTTTAATTTGCCTGGCTTCCCCCACTGTTTCTGTTGTGCTTCACCTACACAGAGAGCAATCCAGCTAACTCTCACAAACGCCTCCTCCTCCTATTCATTTCATTACACTTTACAAGCACACCATAATTCTTTCCCACACATCTAAATTTCCTCTTATGTACACTCTGTCAAAGAAGTATCTGCACCCCTATGCTGATCATATGGTGTGTACAGCTCGGTAGGGTTGGCACCTCTGCCTGCAACTATATCCATGTGTCAGAGACGATCGTCTCTGACACATGGATATAGTTGCAGGCAGAGGTACCAAACCTATCAAGCCTGTACACACCAGATGATCAGCGTAGGGGTGCAGAGACTTTTCTGACCGAGTGTACCTTTATTTTTGGTCTTTACCACTCTTTCAACCTTGGGGGCGACATCTGTTACAGGCAGGTTTGCCCTTTGTCTCCTTCTTACACATAACAAAAGGTAGGTAAAGAGAGCAAGAGGTCCCCCTTTACCATTAATTACGAGTGACATATTTTTTAGTTTATTCTAGTTCTTTATAGAGGATTTTTATGAAGCTTAGGAAGGATCTGGGGTAGTTTAAATTAAAATGGGTAATTGAGATATTTTGAAGCCCCGTAATTGCTAGAAGTTCTTCCTAAAGTGAATAGAATCGGCTAATAGTTGCCAAAATCATATTTAAATGATAGTGATGGAGGAGGTGGTGTGGTGGCGGTAGTCTCTCTTCTCTACCCCAACCCATCTTGCCACTGATTCTCCACCATTCCTCTCCCTCTCTCCCTCCCTCCCCACTCCCTCTCCCAGAATGCTATCTCCCTCTCCTTCTCCCAACACCACTCCCCCTCTCCTCACTCCCCACTCTCCCTACCATCACCACTATCACCATTTGAATCACTTGTGCCAGGCAGGTAAAGAGAGCGAGAGATCCCCCCTTAACTACCTGTTGATAGTGATGGAGATGGTGTGGTGGTGGTGGTGGCGGCGGTGGTTTGCTTTTAACACCACTCCACCTTGCAACAGATTCTCCTTAGGCAGCTTTTTTATGCAACCGAATTCAGGCAGGTTGTACACTCGTGCAAGTATAACTACTGTATCTGGCTTGATTTGTGGGTAGATTTAGTTTTTTCAATAAATAGTTTATATAATTTTGATGTATAGAATACTACATTCATATATTCGTGTCCAGAGATGTACTTCCATTAATAGATGAAGTCCACGAATATTTATGAGTGGGTCAGAGGCTATGGCATTTGCGTGTACCAAGCGCCCCATCTAGGTTGCACATAGTAAACTCTCCTCCAGACCTCCCCAATGGGTGCCTCTGACAAGCGCCCCATCTAGGTTGCACATGATAAACTCCCCTCCCGGCCTCTGCAATGGGTGCCTCTGTTGGACTATATTGCACCCAAACGCCCCACCTAGGTTGCACATCATAATCTCCCCTCCGGACCTCTGCAATGGGTGCCTCTGTTGGACTATATTGCACCCAAGCACCCCACCTAGGTTGCACATCATAATCTCCCCTCCGGACCTCTGCAATGGGTGCCTCTGTTGGACTATATTGCACCCACTTAGAGCCGCTTAGACCCGCTTGAGCAGCCTTCAAGTGTGATTCCGTGGGGTGTGTAGGTGCGGGCGTGCTTGTAAACTCATACCTGCCAGCCCGGTGAAGAGCCCCTTACGCCCACACGCCCATAGCATTCACACAGGATTCTCGATCTTACTGCCCTTTGTGGATTAGCACTTTCGTATCGCCGTTTGGAAATCTCGGGGGCGAACTCGACGCGATGGCTTGTAATTTGTAATTGTAAACTTGAAGGAGGGGGTTGGGGTGGAGGGAAGAAAGTAATATTTCTTTAGCCACCGGAATACATGAATCCTAATATCCAATTAGGAAACAATAGGAAATGGATTGAGGGGCCTTATGGTGGCTGGTGTGAGAGAGCGAGAGCGACCGAGCCTGCAGTAATTGAGATCGGTCATCTGTTGCGTGAGTCGCCATTTTGGTGCCGAAACTATCAAAGAACCGAGTGATAGTGTTCTTTTGATGATGCAGAGTTTGTATCCAAAGACCAAAGTATACAGTATATCCCTTACCAGTATTACCGATCGCTTGTC
>CM064521.1:60538951-60597783 GCA_032716605.1 Paralithodes platypus | reverse complement strand
CGAACTTGACAATAATCTGGACCCCTTAACCGAACTTGACAATAATCTGGACCCCTTAACCGAACTTGAGAATAATCTGGACCCCTTAACTTCTTATAACTCGAAATTAATGAAAGCAATCGGGGTGACGTTTCTATCATTTGGGAAGAGTCCACCAGGAAATAGGTGTGGATATTTACAGCCAGTTTGCTCTAGGCCCTTTTGAGTTACAGAGAGGTCAGGAATCGAGATAATTGTCAAGTTCGTTGGCGCTACCTATAGTGACTATAGCATCCGAGTGTACAGTGGTTTGTTGCGAAATAGTATTGTGGATTTTAGTCGTATTATTCCTCCTCTGGTATGACTTAACCCTATTAGGTGCAGGGCGGGCCAATTTTCGATCATCCATGTTTTACTCCATTAGTTTGTAGATTTTAAGACGTTTCACCTCATTAGTTTGGCGATTATAAGATGCATCAACCCAATAAGGTGTCAATTTTTCCTGGGCGAGCGATAGCGAGCCTGCAATTTGGGAGAAACCGGCCTTTGGTCGGTAAATTGTTCTACCGAAAAATTTACATATTTAGCTTGAATGGGGTCTGGGGAACGTTTTTTAGTTTGAAGGGGGTTTGGAGAGGCGTGTTTCTAAGTCTTGGGGTAAACTAAACACACATTGTTCAAAAATGGCTAAAACAATTCAAACCCTCAATAATAATTAAACAAAATATAATAATAACCCCCGAGACATTGCACCAGCTAGTGTTAAGATCCCCATGAGTTACATAAGTATAACTTCACACTATATCACAATTTATAACTCCACCACATACTCAACCCTGCATTTCCTTTCCTTTGCTCTATAAAGCACGTCTTAACTCCCCTGAACGCCCTACCCCCGCCCCTGTAAGTGCCCATTGTAGCTGCCCTTATCCCGGTGCCCATCTGTGCCCCCCCTAGTGTCCCCCCGCGACCCCTCCCTTACTTCTCTTGTTAATGTGTTCCTAATACTGAAGGAGTTAAGGGGAGGTATTTAGTTTGTTCCCTAGACCTCCATCAACCTTAAAATTACACCCCCTGGAGTCTCTTTCAAGATAAATTTGTACATTTTTCGGTAGAAAAATGTCCCGGCCGAAGGCCGGTTCCTCTTAAATTACAGGCTCGCTATCGCTCGCCAGGATAAAATCGACACCTAAATGGCACGAAAGGTCTTAATATGGGGTGAAAGTTCTTAAAATCGCTAAACTAATGGGGCAAACATTTTATAATATCAAAAGCAATGGGGCTAAATATGAGGCATGTGAACCAATATTGCATTATGTCTCCTAAACCTCAGTAGGGTGCTTGGTGAGGGGTATGGATGGTGTTAAAGGGCGTAGCAATATCCTTTTCCATATTATCACTGTCTAAGGCTTGTTAAAGCGTGATGGATAGTGCGCAGTTATCTTGGTTTACCATACATTTTATTCTAAAATAGTAAACAAAGCCATGCAAAATATTTTAAGCTTAGAAAGTTGATGGCAGTCCCTGTCGCCTCTCCCTTGTGTTAGTGATAAAGGTATGTGACCGCGAAATATTCAAAGGGTTATTATTTGAATGGACATCTGTGTGTGTGTGTGTGTATGTGTGTGTGTGTGTGTGTGTGTGTGTGTGCTGTGTGTGTGTTTTATTTTTGTGAAAGTATGGACACAGAAACCCACGCTACCATTATTATGAAACACAATATAACATCGCCCTCCTCATCAGTATGCTGAGGAGGTAATACCAGTTTGATAGTGAAGGTGAGATAGCATTCATTTGACACGATTAAGATTGTGTATGATAATTCGTTTGGCATATTTGTCTTTCAATTTTGTGTGCTAGCAATTAAGTGTCATTTTGTGATTTATGAATGTATATAGTTTATAATTATATCCCTCTCTCTCTCTCTCTCTCTCTCTCTCTCTCTCTCTCTCTCTCTCTCTCTCTCTCTCTCTCTCTCTCTCTCTCTCTCTATCTATCTATCTATCTATCTATCTATCTATCTATCTATCTATCTATCTATCTATCTATCTATCTATCTATCTATCTATCTCCTATCTAATGAAGGAGTCTAGAAAGGACTTTAGGAATGTATTGAAACAAGTTAAACAAAATGAGTCTCAAATTAGAACAAATAAGTTAGCTCAATCTCTATCTAATAACAATTTGAAATCATTTTGGAAAGAGGTTAGACAAATAAAGAATAATAAAGTGTTTGTAAGTATGAAAATAGATGGAGAATGTGACCCAAAATGTATTGTAGAGAAATTTTCCAATAAGTTTAAACATGTATATGATGATTGTAAATGTCAGAATGATGATGACTTCATGATAGATAAATTGGTGAAAAATGTACGTGACGGTGAAATATTTGGTAAGGTAAATAGTCATGATGTATCTACAGCAATATATGACCTCAATTGTGGTATTGGCCCAGATAATATACATTCTTTTCATTTAAAGTGTTAAACAAACGAATAGGTGGTAACAATTGCAAAGTTGATTTGTTCTTGAGTTGTACATGGTTGTAGGCCTCTAAGAATGAACTTTGGAATTATGGTACCCTTATTGAAAGATAAATATAAAGATAATACATAACTTGATAATTATAGATCAATTCCGTTATCGCCAATATTATTGAAGGTATTTGAATACTGCTTGAAGTACAAAATTTAAGATATGTTAGTTTAAATGATTAGGCCGCATGGATTCAGAGCGAGGTATTCTACTTCTACTGCATGTTTAATTCTCACGGAAACTGTTTTACGGCACATCATTGAAGGATCTAATATTTATACATGTTTTATTGACCTGACAATGGCATTCGATAAGGTGAATAAATTCAAACTTTCAAATAAGCTTTTAATAATAGGAGTACCGAATATGTTGGTTAATATAGTGTTTTACTTTTTACAGAAACCACATGTTGTTGTCAAATTTAAGGATTCAATTTCAAACGAATGGACTATGAAAAATGGAGTGAGACAGGGTGGGGTTCTATCTCCCTTGTTATTTTCAATTTATATTGATGATTTATTAAGTTAGCTATCTGCATGTAATGTAAGCTGTAGACTAGAGTTACAAGTCAGCAATGTGATCGCCTATGCAAACGATGTTGTAATATTGGCTCCTTTGGCTAGAAGGCTGCAAATATTGATAGATATTATGAAACATGAAATAAAACAAATTGACTTATCTATTAACTCTGCAAAATCAGTATTCATGATCTGTTAATATTAATATGGACAGGAAATTAATCCTTTCATATATTTAGACAATAACAAATTAAATATTGTTTCTGAATACAAATATTTGGGTTTTATAATCGATTGTAATCGTAATAATGACTTGGATATGATAAGATGCAGAAATAAGTTTTACAATGAGTTTAATTGTCTTTTAAGAAAGTTTAGCAACACGAGTACTGAAGTATTTTTAAATTTATTTCAAAGCTACTGTTTGAATTTTTATGGCGCTGAACTTTGGTTTAATAATAGAAAATGTTATATACCGTTTAAGCAGTTTTCCATTGGATACCACAAGGCAATAAAGAAAATATTGAATATGAAGTACTGGGAGAGCAACCACAGTGCTTGTAGAGAATGTGGAGTGATGGTGTTTAGGCATTTGGTTAACTGGATGAAAAATAAGATTTGTATATAGAAATCTCATAAAGCCATGTAGTTTTATAGAGAAGAACAGGTATTACATGTTACATAGATCTCGTCTTGTAAAGGATGTTGAAAAAATAATCCTACATGAGTATGGATTTACTAACTTATTGCTAAATGATATCAATGCTATCAGATCAAGAATTGTTTATGTACAGAACACAGAACCAACTATGCGCTAAGGACGTTTAGCTTAATGTAGATTACGTAAATAACTCTGTAAAAAGTGTATGTATATGTCTTTTTATGAAATAAAATTATGACTGACTGCCTGACTATCTATCTATCTATCTATCTATCTATCTATGTATCTATATATCTATCTATGTATGTCTCTCTGTCTCTGTCTATCTATCCTATCTATCTATATCTATCTATCTATCTATCTATCTATCTATATCAGTCTTTTTGTGAGAGTGTGTGTATTAAATAAAGCTATATGCAAAATATCCTCAATACTATTCTATATTACATAGTTAGTAAGAATTGAGTTACCTGAAAAAAATGCAACTTCAGAATGTGCCGGCGTGGAGAGAGAGAGAGAGGGAAAAGGAGAGAGAGAAAGAAAGAAAGAAAGAGAGGAAAAATAGAGAAAAGGAGATAAAAGAGAGCATAAATAAGAAAAGGAGATAAAAAGAGGAGAGAAGAGACAGAGAGAAGAAAGAGAGCATAGAGAGAGGAGAGAGAGAGAGAGAGAGAGAGAGAGAGAGAGAGAGAGAGAGAGAGAGAGAGAGAGAGAGAGAGAGAGAGAGAGAGAGAGAGAGAGAGAGAGACCTTAAGTCACACACACACATACAAATATCTCAAGATAAACTGAAACTCTTAGTGACATGACTCTCCCATTAGTATGCCAAGAATATGAGTCGTAAAACTTGTGAGGCGCGGATCATCACCTTGGGAAACCCTTTGCCTTTTTACTTTTGGGGTTACGTCCTTTTACTTTGAGACGATTTTAGACAGCTTAGGAAGGTTCGCTAGTCATTTAAGGGGAGGTATTCAGTTTATTCCCTAGACCATCAAGCTTAAAATTACACCCCCTTGACCCCTTTCAAGATAAATTTGTAAATTTTTCGGTAGAAAAATGTCCAGGCCGAAGGCCGGTTTCTCTTAAATTACAGGCTCGCTATCGCTCGCCAGGAAAAGATTGACACCTATATGGCACGAAAGGTCTTAACATTGACATAAATGGGGCGAAAGTTCTTAAAATCGACAAACTAATGGGGCGAACGTGTTAAAATCTCAAAAGCAATGGGGCTAAACATGAAGGAGAAAGGGGTCCAGAAAAAAATCCCTCAAGTGGAAATCTCCCCTTAAGAGGGGAGGGGCAGGTTTTTGTGCTTATTTATATATCTATTAATAATTTTGTTTAGTTTCCTCCCTTGACCTCCATCAAGCTTTTAAAAACACGTCCCCAAGACCCTAATTCAAGACAAATTTGTACATTTGGACATTACAGGCTCGCTATCGCTCACCAGGAAAAAAATCGACACCTAAATGACACGAAAAGTCTTGATATTGACAAAGAAATTGGGCGAAAGGTCTTAAAATCGCCAAACTAATGGCCCAAACGTCTTATATTCTGAATGAAACGTAATGGGGCTAAACATGAGGTAGAAGGGGGACCAGAAAAAGAGCCCATGTCCCCCTAATGAGTGATCCAGTTGCCCCGCTGTTGGTCTTGGAAATTATCGTTAGGTGGGGGGGGGGGATTAGTTGGTGAATGTGTGGAGGTACTGAGATGGAAATGGGTATGTGGAAAAAATATGTAGGCAGGGTTAGTTTAGTCTCTCTCTCTCTTTCTTTCTTTCTTTCTTTCTCTCTCTCTCTCTCTCTCTCTTTCTTTCTTTCTTTCTTTCTTTCTTTCTTTCTTTCTTTCTTTCTTTCTTTCTTTCTCTCTTTCTCTCTTTCTCTCTTTCTCTCTTTCTTTCTCTCTCTCTTTCTTTCTCTCTCTCTTTCTTTCTCTCTCTCTCCTTCATCTCTCTCTCTCTCTCTCTCTCTCTCTCTCTCTCTCTCTCTCTCTTTCTCTTTCTCTTTCTCTTTCTCTCTCTCTCTCTGTAGATAGACAGACATATATAGATACATAAATATAGCTATGTATTACTGAGTTGAGTAGCCTGAGAACCTGCCCACATGACCAACGATTTTTTGTGATGCTAAAGCCGGTATCACACGAGCGCTTTTTCCCTCAACATTTATCCTCAACACTGGTCTGGCAGCTTATGAGGTCAACATTTATACTGTTTTGCTTACCTAAAGGCATCTATCATCAGTCTAGTTTTCGATGCCAGTGCAAAATATTCCAGAAATGTTGCCAGAACAATGGTTGATCATTGAGTGTTGATTATAACAGCTCTCGTGTGATACCGGTTTAAGGGGGTAGTACTCGCTTTTTCTGGACCCCTTTCTCCCTCATGTTTAGCATATTAGTTTTGAGGTTTTAAGATGTTTGTTCTGTTAGTTTGGCGATTTTGAGACCTTTCGCCTCATTTTGTTATCAATATTAAGACCTTTCGTGCCCTTTAGGTGTCTTTTTTTTTCCTGGCGAGCGAAAGCGAGCCTTTAATATTAGAAGGAATTGACCTTCGACCGGGACCGAAAAATTTACAAATTTAACTTGAAAGGGGGTCTAGGGGGTGTTTTTCTAAGCTTGATGGAGGTCTAGCGAGGAAACTAAAAATAAATTAATAAATAAAAATATAGACCAAAAACCCAGCACTACCCCCTTAAACCATAGATGCAGCATAGAGGAGAGATGAAAGCCCCCTTGCCGGAGTGGTCGAATTCTTTTGTGGGTAGTAATCGCCGTCCATTGACACACTCGAGATACACAAATGAGCCTCGCAATGTGCCCTGCCTTGAAACCGTTGCCTCCTGCCATAGACCCCCTCGCCAGACATATGGAGCGATGGACAGATAGGGACGGGTGTTGTTGGTGGGGGGAGGGGGGCGGGGTTGATGAATACATAGCCATTTTGGAGACATAGAGCAGGATTCTTACGCTTGAGACAGATGGGGTGATGGTCAGAGAGAGACGCGGGTTGGGGAAAGGGGCCTTTAGAAGTTCAGATGAATACAGAGCCATTTTGGAGACATAGAGCCGGATTCATACTCTTGACAGAGATGGAGTGATGGACAGAGAAACACGGATTGAGGGAAAGGGCTTTAGATTAAGGGGGAACACCGGATTTGTTTTATCTTTCTCTCCTTTTCTCTCTTTCTCTGGCTAGTATCCATTCTGCCTCATTCAGCCTACTGTTTTAAGACGTTTACCCCCATCCAGGTGTCAGTATTTTCCTGGCGAGCGGTAGCGAGCCAGCATATAAATATTTTTTGTTTTGACAGCAAGCTAAATTTGTACATTTTTCGATAGAAAAATGTCTCCGGCGAAGCCGGATTCCTCCATACAATGCTGGCTCGCTATCGCTCGCCAGGAAGAAATCGACACCTGGATGGGTCTAAACGTCTTAAAACAGTTGGCTGAATGGGACCGATTGGACACAAGCCAGGGAAAGAGAGAAAAGGAGAGAAAGATCAAACCAATCCGGTGACCCCCCCTAATACAGAGTCGGATTGATAAGCATGCGAGAAGGTTGTTGGTTAAGGAAGCGCTTTCGGGAACTCTGAACTATTCGGCTAGTAGATTAAGAGGAGGCAATTGTTTTTTCTAGTCCTCCTCCCTCATGTTTAGCCCTATTAGTTATGAGATTTCAAGACATTTGCCCCATTCGTTTGGCGATATTCAGACCTTTTACCCCATTTATTTACCAATATTAAGACCTTTCGTGCCATTTAGGGATCGATTTTTTTCTTAGCGAGCGATAGCAAGCCTGCATTTGAAGATAAATCGGCCTTCGGCCGGGAAATTTTTCTACCGAAAAATGTTAACATTTATATCGAAGTGGGTGTTTTTTTTTAAGTTTTAAAGAGCAAACTAAACCTCCTTAAACCATTGAGCCGAACCAGTAAATTATGCTGCACATAACTCGATATGCTCCAGCTTAAAGAAGTAAACTTTCTTAAATTTAGTTAAAGGCAATTATTTCACTATAGCATTGTTTAAAGGGGTTACACGTGGCCTGAAATAAGTCTCAACATGCAAATACTCTGTCTCTTATGTACTAAACAATGCAAGCTCTCTAATATGAGCAGACGCTTTAACCCTTACAGTACCGGCGACGTCCTTTTTAGTTGGTTTTTGCTACATTTAGACGATTATATGAAGCTTAGTAAGGATATATGGTAGGTAAAAGGATATATGGTAGGTAAAGGGATATATGGTAGGTAAAAGGATATATGGTAGGCAAAAGGAGAATATATGGTAGGCAAAAGAAGGATATATGGTAGGCAAAAGAAGGATATATGGTAGGCAAAAGAAGGATATATGGTAGGCAAAAGAAGGATATATGGTAGGTAAAAGGATATATGGTAGGTAAAAGGATATATGGTAGGTAAAAGGATATATGGTAGGTTAAAGGATATATGGTAGGTTAAAGGATATATGGTAGGTAAAAGGATATATGGTAGGTTAAAGGATATATGGTAGGTAAAAGGATATATGGTAGGTAAAAGGATATATGGTAGGTTAAAGGATATATGGTAGGTAAAAGGATATATGGTAGGTAAAAGGATATATGGTAGGTAAAAGGATATATGGTAGGTAAAAGGATATATGGTAGGTAAAGGGATATATGGTAGGTAAAAGGATATATGGTAGGTAAAAGGATATATGGTAGATAAAAGGATATATGGTATGTAAAAGGATATATGGTAGATAAAAGGATATATGGTAGGTAAATGGAGATATGGTAGGTAAAAGGATATATGGTAGGTAAAAGGATATATTGAGATAGTCTAGCATTCCAATTGGTAGACGTCCTTTATAAGCTGAATACAATTGTCTAAGATTTGCCAGAATAAAATAAAAAGGCTGTCACTGGTACTGAAGGGGTTAAGGGGGCCCACCTCGTGTTTTTCTTCTCTTTATCTCCCTCTCTCTCTTTGGCTTGTATCCATTCGGCTCCATTCAGCCTACTGTTTTAAGACGTTTACCCCATCCAGGTGTCAATATTTTCCGCGAGCCTGTATATATATTTTGTTTGTTTTACAGCAAGCTAAATTTGTACATTTTTCGATAGAAAAATTTCTCCGGCGAAGCCGGATTTCTCCATACAATGCTGGCTTGCTATCGCTCGCCAGGAATAAATCAACACTGGATAGGGATAAACGTCTTAAAACAGTTAACTGAATGGGGCCAAATGGATAAAAGTTAGAGAAAGAGAGAAAAGGAGAGAAAGATAAAAAAAAACAGGTGATCCCCCTTAATGGCTTGCACTAAAGACGAAAATCACCCCTCATTCACCAAACTATAGACACTACAGGCCTCCATATTTCACAGCTGGAGGCCTGGCACCTTCACCACCGAGATGTAAACAAAGATGGCACAGATAGTACGTATAGAGGCATGAAAGGGGTTGCCGGAGAGAGAATAACGTGGCCATTTAGACCAGGCTAACGATAAACGATTTCTAAGGAGTCGGCCTTAACCCCTTCTTTACCGGCGACGTCCTTTTCACTTTAATTTGGATACTACTTGAGGGATTTGATTCAGCTTAGGAAGGACGTCTACCCATTAAATACCTACAGACTATCTCAATTAACCATTTTATCTACCATACATCCTTCCTAAGCTACGTAACATCGTCTAAATGTAGCCGAAATATAATACAAAATACGTCACCAGTACAGAAGGGGTTAAGGGGGGAGGGGCGTATTTATTTGCTCATTTATGTATCTCCTTATTATTATTTTATTAATTTCCTCTCTAGACCTCCATCAAACTTAAAAAAACACACCAGCCCAAGACCCTCCTTCAAAGATAAATTTGTACATTTTTTGATAGAAAAATTTCCCGGCCGAAGGCCGGTTTCTCTTAAATTACAGGCTCGCTATCGCTCGCTAGGAAAAAATCGACACCTAAATGACATGAAAAGTCTTAATATTGACAAACAAATGGGACAAAAGGTCTTAAAATCGCCAAACTAATGGGCCGAACTTTTTAAAATCTGAAAACTAATGGGGCTAAACATGAGGAAGAAGGGGGACCAAAACAAAAGACCCATCTCCCCTTAGCTGAGGCGACCCCTGCTGGGGTATCGGAGTTCATAAGTTACAATCAATTTTAGCTCAGACAACACACAAGCCAAGATAAAGAAAACAACATGTCAAAAACTACATATATAAAAAATGAAATACTAAAAAAAAATAAAGATAATAATAATGCTAATCAAATAATAATAATAATGATAATAATAATAATAATAATAATAATAATAATAATAATAATAATAAAAAAAAAAAAAAAATAATAATGCTAATCAAATAATAATTATATAATAATAAAGCCAAAATAAGAGTAAATATATACTGTATATGTCGGACTTAATACAATATCCGAATGCGTGTAAATATTTGTTAAAGTGTATAAATGGCATGTGAGGAAGAGGAGAGGGAAAAGTACTAACAATAATATAATGTATACTGTATCATAAAATAAACATGCAAAGGAAAGTAGAGAAAGTTGCATTAAGAAAATACAACCAAAAACAAGAGGAAACATTTTTAGAAAGCCGAGAGAGAGAGAGAGAGAGAGAGACACAAAATTAAAACGACAACGAAAACCCCCCCCCCCTCCCCACCCCCCACCCCACACCCCACCCCAAGATATACTGCGATAACATTATGACTTTAACGTGGGGGTAGTACTCGGTTTTTGGGATATATACCGGTATATATATATATATATATATATATATATATATATATATATATATATATATATATATACCGATATATATATATCGGTATATATATACCGGTATATATATATATATATATATATATATATATATATATATATATATATATATATATATATATATATATATATATATATATATATATATATATATATATATACCGGTATATATATATATCGGTATATATATACCGGTATATATATATATATATATATATATATATATATATATATATATATATATATATTTATGTTTTAGTTTCCTAGCTAGACCTCCATCAAGTTTAGAAAAACACCTCCTATACCCCCTTTCAAGATAAATTTGTACATTTTTCGGTAGAAAAATGTCCCGGCCAAAGGCCGATTCCTTCTAAAATTAAAAAGGACCTCGAGCAATTTACAGGCTTCGAACTATCTCTCTTAACCCGTTTTACCACCACAGATCCCTCTTAAGCTGCACACAATCGTCTCAATATAGCTAGACTAACATTAAACCGAAGTGGTCGGCACAGAAGGGGGGAGGGGGGTATTTATTTGATTATTGGTTTATCTTTTTATATTATTGGTTTATCTTTTTATATTATTGGTTTATCTTTTTATATTATTGGTTTATCTTTTTATATTTTTGGTTTATCTTTTTATATTATTGGTTTATCTTTTTATATTTTTGGTTTATCTTTTTATATTTTTAGTTTCCTTCGTAGACCTCCTCCAACCTGTAAAAAAACACCCCTTATAGACCTCCCTTCAAGATAAATTTGTACATTTTTTGGTAGGAAAATGTCCCGGCCGAAGGCCGGTTACTCTTAAAATTACAGACTCGCTATCGCTCGCCATGAAAATTCGACACCTAAATGGCACGAAAGGTCTTAATATTGACAAATAAATGAGCCGTAAAGTCTTAAAATCGCAAACTAATGGGCGTTCGGCCTTAAAATTTAAAAACCAATGGGGCTAAACACGAGGGAGAAGGGGGCCAGAAAACCAGCCCATCCCCCCTTGTTAAATAGGTGAGGTGGGTTTTAAATGCTGGGTGATGTTGGATGGTGGGTGTGTTGTGTGTGTGGGTGGGTGTGTGTGTTGTTTATATGTGTGTGTATGTTTATATGTTTATGTGTGTGAAAAAAGAGAGAGAGAGAGAGAGACAGAGAGAGAGAGAAAGTGTGAAAGTGCTTGTGTGTGTGTGCTTTATATTACTCATCCAATTGTGGTTTACATGGTTTTGAGAGAGAGAGAGAGAGAGAGAGAGAGAGAGAGTGAGAGTGAGAGTGAGTAAAAAAAAGACAGAAAAAGATATTAACAACTTGTACTAACATACGCTGCATATCACTTCTCATATTTGGTTAGCTAGGCATTAAACACGTCTTATTAAATTGTTCACCGTTTGCAGAAAGAGAAGCTAATGATTGGGTTCCTTGACAAATATATATATATAGCAAAATTATACACAGCTAAGAAAAGTTATCATATATTTCTGATTGAGTTTCCGGTTTATTATTTTGTTATATTGGGCTGTATACACGATTTAACCCTTTCAAGCTCCAATACGCGTTTGTTCTGTTCTGTTTCTGGCTACTATTAGACGATTTTATTCAAATTAGTAACGGTATGTGGAAGTCAGAGGGTTGATTGAGATAGTGTTTACCCTTTTAGTACCCACAGAAACTTCTTAAGCTGCATAAAATCGTCTAATGATAGCCAAAAAATAAACTGCTAAAACGCGTCAGAGCTTCAAAGGGTTAATTAATATGCACAAATACGAAAAATTATTATATTATTTCTGATTGAGTTTATTGTTTATTCTTATATTATTATTACGCTGTACACGACTAGGAGTTCCATCATTAAATTCATATGCACAACTATGAAAAGTTATAATTTTATTCTGATTGAGTTTGATGTATATTTTCTTGTATTAGATTGAACTGTACACGATAAGTAGTTCCAAAACGAAATTAAAATTCACAGAAAAAATAAAATGAGCATATATTTCTGATTGAATTTCCTGTTTATTATTTTATTATATTATACTGTACACGATCAGGAGCTCTTAAGATTAAATTAATATGCACAGATATGAAAAGATATTAATTTATTTTGATTACATGGGTTGTTTATGCTTTTATTAGATTGGACTGGACAC
Source organism: Paralithodes platypus (assembly GCA_032716605.1). Taxonomy (NCBI): domain Eukaryota; kingdom Metazoa; phylum Arthropoda; class Malacostraca; order Decapoda; family Lithodidae; genus Paralithodes; species Paralithodes platypus. Next base: position 60,585,158 of record CM064521.1, on the reverse strand, counting down.
GATCAGGAACTCGTAAGATTAAATTAATATACACGGATATGAAAAGATATTAATTTATTTTGATTACATGTGTTGTTTATGCTTTTATTAGATTGGACTGGACACGATTAGGAGCTCCAAGCTTAAATTAATCTGCACATGTGCAAAAATAGTAAATTACGAAGTAGAAACGGCTTTATTAAGGGGAGATGGGCCCATTTGTTGGTCTATTAGTTTATTTATTCCATTATTTCTTAGTTTCCTCGCTAGACCTCTATCAAGCTTAGAAAAACACCCCCTAGACCCCCCCCCCCCCCCTTCAAGATATATTTGTACATTTTTCTGTAAGTTCCTCCTAACATTTCAGGGTCGCTATGCTCGCCAGGAAAAAAATCGACACCTAAATGGCACGAAAGGTTATATAATTGACAACGAAATGTGGCGAAAGATGTTAACATCGCCAAACTAATGGGCCGAATGTCTTATAATCTCAAAACAAATGGGGCTTATCACGAGGGAGAAAGGGGACCAGAAAAACGACCCATCTCCCCTTTAACTAATATACACAGATGAGAAGATAGTAAATTACGGAGTAGAAACGGCTTTGTTGACCAATTTGGTATTAACCCTAATTGATCCAAGGGGGATTTTTGGACATCCCATCTGTTTCGCTGCATTGGTTTGCAGTAGCATTTGTCTTTAGAAAAATGCACAAATTTGAAGGGGGTCTGGGTGGATTTTTTTTTTTTTTTTTTTTTTTTATATATAGGCTATTATTATTTTTTTAGTTTCTAGGTCGTTTTTTTTTTTTTTTTTTTTTTTTTTTTTTTTTTAAAGCCTAGGGGGACAAACTAAAACGGAACATTGCTCGGAAATAGCTACAGCAAGGCAAATCATCTATTATTCAACACACTATCGTAATAAGTTAATAACCCCCTAGACTTCGGACCAGATAATATTAAGGGGAGATGGAATTTTTTATTTGCTAACACCTTAGTTTCCTCCCTAGACCTCTATCAAGTTGTGAAAAACACCCCTTAGACCTCCCTTCAATATAATTTTGTACATTTTTCGGTTGAAAAATGTCTGTGGTTACTCTTAAAATTACAGGCTCGCTTTTGCTCGCCAGGAAAAAATCGACACCTAAATGGCACGAAAGGTCTAAATATTGACAAAGAAATGGGGCGTAAAGTCTTAAAATCTCCAAACTAATGGGCCGAACGCCCTAATATCTGAAAACTAATGGGGCTAAACACGAGAGAGAAGGGGGACCAGAAAACCCAGGCCCCTCTCCCCTTGCGAAACGTCTCGCCTAGGTTGTTAGCAGTGAGAGTTAAGCTGGAGCCACACGAGCTATTTTTCGAGCAATTTGTACGGGCAATTATGGTCTGGCAGCTTCAAAAATTACACTTTATCATAATTCAACCGCCTAACATATTCTACCTTCAGTCTAGTTACCGATAGCAGTACAAAAAGTCCCTTAATATAACGAGAAAAAATTAGCTCATGGAAAATTGTCGGAAAAATAGCTCGTGTGACAGCGGCTTTATGCCATGGTGGTGAAGACATGTGTTATATAGCTCGTGTGACAGCGGCTTTATGCCATGGTGGTGAAGGCATGTGTTATATAGCTCGTGTGACAGCGGCTTTATGCCATGGTGGTGAAGGCATGTGTTATATAGCTCATGTGACAGCGGTTTTATGCCATGGTGGTGAAGGCATGTGTTATATAGCTCGTGTGACAACGGCTTTATGCCATGGTGGTGAAGGCATGTGTTATATAGCTCGTGTGACAGCGGCTTTATGCCATGGTGGTGAAGGCATGTGTTATATAGCTCGTGTGACAGCGGCTTTATGCCATGGTGGTGAAGGCATGTTATATAGCTCGTGTGACAGCGGCTTTATGCCATGGTGGTGAAGGCATGTGTTATATAGCTCGTGTGACAGCGGCTCTATGCCATGGTGGTGAAGGCATGTGTTATATAGCTCGTGTGACAGCGGTTTTATGCCATGGTGGTGAAGGCATGTGTTATATAGCTCGTGTGACAACGGCTTTATGCCATGGTGGTGAAGGCATGTGTTATATAGCTCGTGTGACAGCGGCTTTATGCCATGGTGGTGAAGGCATGTGTTATATAGCTCGTGTGACAGCGGCTTTATGCCATGGTGGTGAAGGCATGTGTTATATAGCTCGTGTGACAGCGGCTTTATGCCATGGTGGTGAAGGCATGTGTTATATAGCTCGTGTGACAGCGGCTTTATGCCATGGTGGTGAAGGCATGTGTTATTTGGCCAGCCTTGCATTGCCCGGCTTCGTTAAGGGAGCCCACCTCGCTTGTTTTCTCTTTCTCTTCCTCTCTCTTAGGGTTGTATCCATTTGGCCCCATGCAGCCTACTGTTTTAAGGCGTTTACCCCCATCCAGATGTCAATGTTTTCCTGGTGAGCGGTAGCGAGCCAGCATATATATATTTTTGTTTTGAGAGCAAGCTAAATTTGTACATTTTTCGATAGAAAAATCTCTCCGGCGAAGCCGGATTTCTCCATACAATGCTGGCTCGCTATCTTATCGACACCTAGATGGGGATAAACGTCTTAAAATAGTTGGCTGAATGGGGCCGAATGGATACAAGCCAGGAAAAGAGAGAAAAGTAGAGAAAGATAAACAAAAAGAGCAGGTGACTCCCCTTATTGCAAGCAGAGGTTATAACTCGTAAATCTTACGCGCGTGATTCGTCGTATTTTGCGAAGTGTATCACAGTAAATGCCACGGATCAGCAGGGTTGGGCCAATCAGCGCTCTGCAGACCCCCGTAATCCTGCGTTAATCTCTAACCGTTTTGGTAAGATGATCCTCAGGGTATTCGAGTGTTGAGCCTATAATTGGGCTTTGTAATTGGGGTTGTGGGACAGGGATCTGCCTTGCTTAGGCCAATCGGCTTTCTGCAGACTCCCATTTTCTTATGTTCTTATGTATATAGGCTACTCTGTGGGTCAATAATTGGAAGTCGTTCAAGGTATATATATATATATATATTATATGCCATAATTATAAATGATTAAAACCTAAACTTGCAAAGTCATGAATATCTCGTATTTCGTTCGTTGCTGGACGAGTATTTATAAGCTTAAATATTTCATTATTTATTTGTGAAATCATTCATCTTTTTTTCATGTACGATTAGTTTTCATATTTGGCATGTACAGTATTTGATTGTAGCACATTATAGTGTATTTATTATGGCTAGCTGAGAAATTGTGACCCCAAGGCTCTTGTAAATCAGGGAGGGAGAGAGCAAATGTCCACACCTATGTACTGGTTGACTCTTCCCAAATGGTTGAAATAGCTCAAATTCCTCAAGTCCTTTGTGAGTTTATAATCGATTGATAGTCGGAATTTCTTAGACTTTTCATGAGCAGAGACTAGAGGACATGTAACACTATACCTTGTTCATTATAGGTAGGCCAGAAACTAGAGTAATTGAGCTAATATGTTCACTATTTAGGAAGAGTCAGTCAGGGAATTTACAGCCCATTTGCTCTAGTCCTTTTATAGTTACAGTGGTTAGGGGTCACGAGTCTATAGCCTACCTAAAGTGAATGGACCTTACTGTAGGTTTGTAACAAATATTATAATGTATAACCATTTTCTTGTTCTTTTCTGGTTGATGAGTTCTTAACCCTCTCCGACATATGACGTGATTTTGAGCCTATTAGGGATACTTTAAAGCCTTTGTTACCATCAGGGGTATTTAGAAACCTTTAGTTTAGTTACTTCAACCTCTGCAGTAGTCTTTGGGTTAGCTGTGGGCAGAAAACTAATTTTGGAGAGGTAATTACAAGAGTGAGAGAATTATTTTTCTTATTGCTAATCTGGCAACCTCTGCGTCATAGAAGCGTGAAAGGGTTTACTTTCTTGCCACCAAATTTGTTTTTCAAAATATTTCATTGTCTAATAGTGTGTAATTAAGCATCATAACTACTGCAGTATTATAGCAGTATTGTTTTCGGTATTATTTGGTATTGATGTCTAATTATAATCTCGCTAAGTTGCTTCCCCTTTACGCGCGCGCACGCACTCACGCACGCACTCACGCACGCACGCACGCACGCGCGCACGCACACACGCACACACAGATATATGAGTCACTACCTTTTCGAGTCATCAGTTGCTTCTCTCTCAACCCTCCTTTGTCACACTCGCTTATGTTTTCATCTTATTTTTGTTGTTGTTGATTTTGTTGGTGTTGTTGTTATTATGCGAGTAAAAATATCAGCCAATAAACTCGCTTTATTTACATATCGTTCCTGTTGTTGTTATTATTCGAGTAAACATATCAGCCAATAAACTCCCTTTATTTCCATATCGTTCGTGTTGTTGTTGTTTTTCATGTTAATATAAGTCAATATAACCAGCTATTGTTTGAGCTACTCTATTTGTTATTAAGCCCTGTATGTAAGCAAAACTCTAGCTATAGTTGTTAATCTCTGTATGTGTTTTGGTTTTTCCTGGTTTTATACCCGCTTAAGGGGGGTGACCTGTTTTTGTTCTGTCCTTTTCTATCTTTCTCTGGCTTGTATCCATTTGGCCCCTTTCAGCCTACTGTTTTAAGACGTGTATCCCCATCCAGGTGTTAATTTTTTACTGGTGAGCGGTAGCGAGCCAGCATGTTTTTTATTTTTGTTTGACAGCAGGCTAAATTTGTACATTTTTCGATAGAAAAATGTCTCCGGCGAAGCCGGATTTCTTCATATAATGCTGGCTCGCTATCGCTCGCCAGGAAGAAATCGACACCTAGATGGGGATAAACGTCTTAAAATAGTTGGCTGAATGGGGCCGAATGGATACAAGCCAGAGAAACAGAGAAAAGGACAGAAATAACAAAAAGCAGGTCACCCGCCTTAAACAGCTAAAGTAACGTATTTTACATTATATCGGTAGCTAATAGAACTGTTGACAGCTGTATTATATATTAGTGCCCCCTTTGTGTTCAAGCCTTCATATGCCTCTGTGTTTGTTATTACAGTACTATCCCAATCGTATTCTCTATCTCCTATTCATTGCGCCCTATTCTCCATCCCTTATCCTCCGTCTTCTCTTCTATATCTTCTCTTCTACATCTCCTATTCTTCATCTCCTATTCTCTATCCCTTATTCTCCATCTCCTCTTCTACATCTCCTATTCTCTATCTCTTATTCTTCATCTCCTATTCTCTATCTCTTATTCTTCATCTCCTATTCTCTATCTCTTATTCTTCATCTCCTATTCTCCATCTCCTATTCTCTATCTCTTATTCTCCATCTCTTATTCTCCATCTCTTATTCTCTATCCCTTATTCCCCATCTCCTCTTCTTTATCTCCTCTTCTACATCTCCTATTCTCTATCCCTTATTCTCCGTCTTCTCTTCTCTTCTCCATCTCCTATTCTCCATCTCCTATTCTCCATCTCCTATTCTCCATCTCTTATTCTTCATCTCCTATTCTCCATCTCCTATTCTCCATCTCTTATTCTTCATCCTATTCTCCATCTCCTATTCTCCTATTCTCCATCTCTTCATCTCCTATTCTCCATCTCTCTATTCTTCATCTCTATTCTCCATCTTCTCCATTCTCTCCTATTCTCTATCTCTTATTCTTCATCTCCTATTCTCCACTCTCCATCTTCATCTCCATCTCTCCATCCCTATTCTCCTCTCCTTATCCCTCTCCTATACCCATCTCCTATTCTCCATCTCTTACTTCTCCATCTTCTCCTCTCCTATCTTCATCTCCCTCGCTCCTATTATCCATCTCCTATTCTATCATCTCCTATTCTCCATCTCCTATTCTCCATCTTCCTATTCTCCATCTCTATTCCATCATCTCTTCTCTATCCATTCTCCTATTCCTTATCCCTTTATTCCATCTCTTATTCTTCATCTCCTCTTCTTTATCTCCTCTTCTACATCTCCTATTCTCTATCCTTATCTCCATCTCCTATTCTCCATCTCCTATTCCTCCCTATTCTCCATCTCCTATTCTCCATCTCCTATCCATCTCCATCTCCATCTCCTATTCCATCTCTACTATTCTCCATCTCCATCTCCATCTCCTATTCTCCATCTCCTATCTTTCTTTCTCCATCTCCTATTCTCCATCTCCTTCTCCATCCTATTCTCCATCCTATTCTCCATCTCCTATTCTCCTATCTCCTATCTCCTATTCTCCATCGCTATTCTCCATCTCCTATTCTCCATCTCCTATCTCCCATCTCCTATTTCTCCATCTCCTCCATCTCTCCATCTCTTATTCTTCATCTCCTATTCTCCATCTCCTATTCTCCATCTCCTATTCTCCATCTCCTATTCTCCATCTCCTATTCTCCATCTCCTATTCTCCATCTCCTATTCTCCATCTCCTGTTCTCCATCTCCTGTTCTCCATCTCCTATTCTCCATCTCCTATTCTCTATCTCCTATTCTCCATCTCTTATTCTCCATCTCCTATTCTCTATCCCTTATTCTCCGTCTTCTCTTCTCCATCTCCTATTCTCCATCTCCTATTCTCCATCTCCTATTCTCCATCTCCTGTTCTCCATCTCCTATTCTCCATCTCCTATTCTCCATCTCCTATTCTCCATCTCCTATTCTCCATCTCCTGTTCTCCATCTCCTATTCTCCATCTCCTATTCTCCATCTCCTATTCTCCATCTCCTATTCTCCATCTCCTGTTCTCCATCTTCTATCCACTTTTCCGTCCTCCATGTCAATAACTCTTGCCTTCACTCCTACTGCCCTTTTGCCTATGTTTGTGTACTTCCCATTCTTTTACCTATTCACTCATTCTTATTTAATTACCAACCATTTAGTCTCTCTCTCTCTCTCTCTCTCTCTCTCTCTCTCTCTCTCTCTCTCTCTCTCTCTCTCTCTCTCTCTCTCTCTCTCTCTCTCTCTCTCTCTCTCTCTCTCTCTCTCTCGCTTATCTTTCTCCTTCCCAGTTCTTTTTCGTTTATCTCCAATCTCTCTTAAATAATAGGCTAGGTAGTTTAGATACAAGCAGCTAGCTAGTAAGGATCAGTATCTGTTGTTGCTTGCTTTCCTTTGTACCCCTTTGTAATCCACTTTCCCGTCAGCCACTCCCGCCGCTTCACTCACACCGTCTTGCGCCCCCCCCCCCCACCCATCACCTTATTCGGCAGCGTATTTACAACCTCTGGCTTGAAGGGGGTAGTACTCGCTTTTTCTGGACCCCCTTCTCCCTCACGTTTAGAATATTAGTTTTGAGGTTTTAAAGCGTTCGTTCCGTTAGTTTGGCAATTTTGAAACCTTTCGCCTCATTTTGTTTGTCAATATTAAGACCTTTCGTGTACTTTAGGTGTCGATTATTTTCCTGGCGAGCGATAGCGAGCCTCTAATTTTAGAAGGAATCGGCTTCGGCCGGGACATTTTTCTGCCGAAAAATGTACACATTTATCTTGAAATGGGGTCTAGGAGGTGTTTTTCTAAATTTGATGGAGGTCTAGCGAGGAAACTAAAAAATAAATGAAATATATGAATATATGGACCACAAACCAAGCACTACCCCCTTAACCCCTTCTGTACCGGCGACGTCTTTTTATCTTTATTCTGGCTACTGCTAGACGATTGTATTCAGATCAAAGAAAGGGTCTCTATCAATTAAAGAAAGGGTCTCTATCAATTAAAGAAAGGGTCTCTATCAATTAAAGAAAGGGTCTCTATCAATTAAAGAAAGGGTCTCTATCAATTAAAGAAAGGGTCTCTATCAATTAAAGAAAGGGTCTCTATCAATTAAAGAACGGGTCTCTATCAATTAACAGGCTTTGAACTATCTCGCTTAACTCTTTGTACTACTCCAGATCCTTCTTAAGGGGAGGTATTTAGTTTGTTCCCTAGACCTCTATCAAACTTAAAATTACACCCCCTTGAGTCCCTTTCAAGATACATTTGTACATTTTTCGGTAGAAAAATGTCCCGGCCGAAGACCGGTTCCTCTTAAACTACAGGCTCGCTGTCGCTCGCCAGGATAAAATTGACACCTGAATGGCACGAAAGGTCTTAATATGGGGTGAAAGTTCTTAAAATCGCTAAACTAATGGGGAAAACGTTTTATAATATCAAAAGCAATGGGGCTAAACATGAGGGAGAAAGGGGTAAAGAAAAAAATCCCTTTAGTGGAGATCTCCCCCTTAAACTCTACAAACTCGCCTAAACATAGCTAGACAAAATCTATATGACTTTGGTGGTACAGAAGAGGTTTAAGGGGGGATGGTTCACTTTTTGGTCGATTTTTTTCATTTGTTCATTATTTTTCTAGTTTCCTCCCTAGACCTCCATCGAACTCAAAAATAGCATCCATTAGATCCCTCTTGTAGATTAATTTGTACAATTTTCGGTAGAAAAAAATTCCGGCCAAAGGCCGGTTCGTCCATAATTACAGGCTCACTGTCGTTCGTCAAGAAACAAATCGACACCTAAATAGCACAAAAGGTCTTAATATTGATAAAGAAATTGGGCGAAAGGTCTAAATCTCACAAAATAATGGGGCAAACATCCTAAAATCATAAAACTAATCGGGCTAAACACGAGGAAGAAGGGGGCAGAAAAACGGCTCATCTCCCCTTAATCTGTTATTGCCTCCGTCGGGAGATGGTTTATTACTGATGGTCTCACTCTTCTTGGTGTTAGATTTGGCCGGATTCTTTTGTTTCCTTTGTGCACGAAGGAGACAACAAGCAGGCTGACTGTAACGAGTGTCTCTCCAAAACCAAAAGAGTGACACAGCCAAATTCAAGGTACAGTCGCGCTAATAAGTGATGTCTCGGCACCAAGTATGTTTTGATCAATAATTGGTATCAGTAATATATAAGCTTCATTTCTTCATATCGAGTGAAATAAACAAACATATTCCTACACTTACCCACCCTATTCAACAATAGAGGTGTTCAAAATCTTCAAGGGATTCAGCAACCTAAATGTAAGCGAATTATTTACGATGAATCAAGCAAACACGAGAAACAATGGTTATAAGATTATAGGCAAGCGTTTTCATTCTCACGAGGCGAAGCATTTCTTCTTCAACCGCGTTGTGAATAACTGGAACAGACTACCCTCGAACATTGTAAACTGTAATACTGTCGAAACATTTAAGAACCATCTGGATAAACACATGGCAAATAACCCCCGATTAACACAGTTTCTTTCAGAATAACGCGCAACGAAATGTCAAAGCATACCGCAATGTATATTGATTTTCATACATCTGTTCCCTTTCAGAATTGTAGTAAATAGAGTTAGCTTAGATTACAAATAAACTTCTTTTTTCTCCCTGTCCTGTCCGATTTTCCGTGTCAGTTTTTCAATACTACATGGTATTTTTCTTATCTGTTTCCATGCCAGCATTAGCTGGAGGGAGTGGTGGGTGGGGAGGAGCCTTCTTCTTTGCTATCCTTTTCTCTACCTCGTAGTCAGTAGATTAGTAGTTTTAGATATCCAAACTGCCCCGTAAGGACCAATAGGTCTGTTGCAGTTTGTTCTCCTTTGTATTCCTTTGTATCTGAGAGACATTAATACAGCACAGAGCAAGCCAAACGTAAGGACAGCTGGGACATGAGTTATTAGCGCGACTGTACATTTATAAAGAATTTTGAAAAGGCTGGTTGGTATGTGAGATGTTTGTGATATCCGGTAGTGTTGTGAAATAAACTTGATTAATCGAAGACATCATAACCACCACTGTGTCTATATTATGATAAAAATCCCCCCCCACTCTCTCACTCTCTCTCTCTCTCTCTCTCTCTCTCTCTCTCTCTCTCTCTCTCTCTCTCTCTCTCTCTCTCTCTCTCTCTCAGCGCTAAATCATGGCAGTAAACGTCAGAACACCGACTTAACTCCCGACTTACCCGACTTCCCCGACCCACTGGCTCGACTGATTCACTGCCGGGCTTGCTTGGTACACACACACACACACACACACACACACACACACACACACACACACACACACACACACACACACACATTCGATTAGTAGAATATTAGTTTAATGTTTATCTCATAAGGTCGTTTAATCAGAGTCATAACTAATTGTACCGTGTTGGCAGCATTGAGTAAGTAGCGTGTACCCTATCTGAGCTAACAAGTGCACCGTCATTATCACAGTCTGCACCATTAAGGGGATAGTGGATATTTTTAGCTCTATTTATTCATATATATATTGTAGTTTCATCGCTAGACTTCCATCAAGCTTACAAATACACTCCCTAGACTACCCTTCAAGATAAATTGTAAATTTTTTGGTAGAAAAATGTCCAGGCCGAAGGTTGGTTATCCTAGAATTACAGGCTTGCTATCGCTCGCCAGGAGAATAATCGGAACCTAAATGGCGAGAAAGGTCTTTATATTGACAAAGAATTGGGGCGAAAATTCTTAAAATCGACAAACTAATAGAATGAAAGTCTTAAAATCTCCAAGCTAATGGGACTAAACATGAGGGAGAAAAAGCAATTACCTCCCCCTTAACCCCTGGTATAGCCCACGTCAGCCTAATGAGAAAGGTGTGTTGCCTACCCTAGCTACTGAAAGGTACAGCAGGTGGATAATATTTAGGAGGAAGGGTTTATTGATTGGACGATATACTATATATATATAATTATATATATATATTATATAAATATATATATATTATATATTCCTCCATAGACCTCCATCAAGCTTTAAAAAATATCTCCAAGATTCCCCCTTCTAGTAGATATATCTGTATATTTTTCGGTAGGAACATATTATAAATTATAGGCTCGCTATCGCTCGCCAGGAATAAAAAAGTCGACACCTAAATTGCTCGAGAGGTCTTCGTATTGACACAGAAATTGAGTGAAAGGTTTTGAAATCGCCAAACAATGGGGCAAACGTCTAAAATATAAAAACTAATGGGGCTACACATGAAGGAGAAGGGGGGTTAGCAAAAACGACCATCCCCCCTTAAAGATTGTTGTTATGTTAATGAAGAAAACAAAAGGCGAAGCTGTCTGTAAGGAGTGTCTCTCCCAACGTTGAAAGAGTGACAGAGAACCAAAATCAAGGTACGTTGGAGTCAAAATGCCGGGAAACACGGGACTTGAAGTACTTTAAGTCATAGGATGAGGGAAAGACAGATTGAGTGAGAGAGTTCCAAAGCAGTATATTTCTGATATGGTGATGATCTTAACAAAGGCGTTAATTGTGTTCTACTTCGCAAAAACTTCAGCATCATCAAAAACTTAGTTGATCCTTTTTTTTTTTTTTTTTCTACACAAAAACAAAACTATGATCTGTTCAAAACTATTCATTTGTATTTTTGTTCAAGCACTCGCCAAAAACTTCAATTAATTAATTACTCCTTCCATTCATCTATCCATAGCCTATGATAACGCAGTTGGAAAGTGTGTACATGCTTAGATTGATATGCAGGATTCGAAACTGCATAATAAATCGTAGGCTTGTCCACCATTCTTTAACTGTCTTCGTAGCGCAATGGATAAATGCACTGAATTTCAGTGTGAGCATCCTAGGTTCGAATCCCTGGACTGCCACATGTATTTGTTGATTTAATTAATTGAGTTTAGGAGTAAAGTCGGTTGGTGAAGGTAACATAATAATTAAGCATGCAAATAATCTGTGTACCTAGAGTTAAGCATAAAGAGAATGTCTGTATACCAAAGAGTTAAGATTCGAGAACAGATTGTTAATGCAGGTAAATTAGTTACGCTAAGTTGTTTATGGCAATGTTCAGCCAGCAACTTATCAAGGTGAATGTCTACGCTATTCCTCAGAGCGACGTGTTGTAAGTGGTACTGATATATTGGTGGGTTGGTTCACTTTTTGGTCGATTTTTGTTTTCGATTATTTATTAGTTTTATAATTTCCTCCCTAGAGCTCCATCAAACTTTACAATAACAAAACCAGGATCCCCCTTCAAGATATATTTGTACATTTTTCGGTAGAAAAATTTCCCGGCCGAAGGCCGGTTCCTCCTTAATTACAGGCTCGCTTTCGCTCGCCAGGAAAAAAATAACACCTAAATGACACGAAAGGTCTTAATATTGACAAAGAAAAGGGGTGAACGTCTTCAAATCTGAAAACTAATGGGGCTAAACATGAGGAAGAAGGGGGACCAGTAATACGACCCGTCTGCCCTTAAGTGGATTGTGTAGGCTATTCCTGAGAGCGACATGTTGTAAGCGGTCCTGATATATTGGTGGGTGGTCTAGGCCGCTACTCATCAATACGCTAATTATATACAGTATCTTGTTTGTATCGCTTTGTATTGCTTATTCCTATACGCAGTTAGATTTACATCATTTGAACTTGAAGTAATTTTATATATATATATATAGTGAGTGAGTGAGTGCGTCTGTCACCTCTACTCAAAGTCTCAAAGTCATACTAACTTAAGTTAAGACGAATTCTGGGTTATATTCCTCTCATGATAAACTAAACTATAAATTGTGGATGTGTAGGAAGAACTATACTGGTGCGATTGATAACGACCCTGGCTGCTCTGTCTGGCTTATCTTAGCATGGGTTATCAATATTTATAAGGGTGTGTTTGTGGGTGTGTGTGTGTGTGTGTGGGTGTGGGTGTCACCTGCACCAGTCCTTGGTTTTTTAGTTGCCCAAATATGCCATCAACATTTCTAGTTTTTATTTTATATATTTTTAGTTTTATTTAGTTTTCCTTAAAGCCATCAATCACTTAAGTCACACAAAATGTCCTGAATTTCGAAGGGGCCCATTTAGCATTATCAACTAACATCTGTGAGAAATTTAGAAATTCGGGGTATATTTTCCTGATTATACTACTTCTTTATAGGACCCTCATAATACTCATAATTGTTCCTCATTATTAAATCCTCATATTTACTCATAAGTCCTCATATTACTTCTTCATATTTACTCATAAGTCCTTATAATACTTCCTCATATTTACTCATAAGTCCTTATAATACTTCCTCATAAGTCCTCATACTACCATCCTCATAATAATCATAATTGTTCCTCATATTAGCATCCTTATATACAGTATACTCCTAATATTTCTTCATAATACCATCCTCATAATTATGCTCATAATACTTCCTCATAATAGTTCCTCATAATATCAACCTCATACTCATAATAGTTTCTCATATTTACTCCTAATAATTCCTCATAATACCATCCTTATATACTCTCATAAAACTCCTCATATATACTCGCAGTAATTCCTCATATTATCATCCTCACGGCTCTCCTCGTAACTTGCACCCATATCCAGAGCACTTTTTGTTTTCTGTTTATATTGTTATGTATACCTCCATTGCTTCACTACGATACCTAATCTGCTACATTACCTGACTTTACTTCTCTCTTATTCAGCTACTGTTGTTCATCTGCATTCACAACAGTTTCCGCTCCTCCCTCACTCACTCACTCACATCATTACTCATCCACTGTTCGAATCACCCCTTTCTACTATCCCCTTTCCCTCCCTCCTCGTACCCACCTTTCCATTAACTCATCAGCATTCACTCCACCTATGTGTCTTATCTCTTCCCCACATAGCTATCTGGTCTTTCACTCATCCATGTATTCATCCCCTCACTCCCGCGAGATTTCCCCCTAAGATGGTACATATCCTATAATTTATGGCGTTACTGATATTAGTCACTGCCCAACCTTACTTATCCATATACAGTATAAACTAACATTAGTCACTGCCCAACCTTACTTATCCATATACAGTATAAACTAACATTACCTATTATATGTCTGGTTCCACAGTTATCAAGTCAATAAAGTTCAAGATCATTTTTTTGGGTGTGTTGTTAAATAAGCCATGAATATTTTTTTTGGTTTATTCTTCCCTCGCACCCTCAGTCCTGCACACACACACACGCACACACACACACACGCACGAACGCGCGCGCACACACACACGCACACGCACACACACACACTTACACACACACACACACACACACACACACACACACACACACACACACACACACACACACACACACACACACACACACACAGCACACATTCATCTACACCCTCACACACTCAAACACACACCCAAACAGAGGCTCCCTTCTGACCCCTTCTTCACACGTATTCTTGGGGGTGTTTGACGAGTACATTTGGGGAGTTTGGGGTAAATTTAGGAGTCTTTGTGTCTGGATCATCACCATGCACAGCAGCACACGCACACACACACACACACACACACACACACACACATATTCACACACATATTCACACACACACACATATTCACACACACACACATATTCACACACACACACTGCAAACTAACACCTACGCTATTAAATCGTCATCAGCCTTGATGATAATTTAAAAAAAAAAAAAATTTAAATAAATAAATAATATTGAACCACTCTAACCTAAACATGAATAATTAGGATTTTTCACTTGTATAATAGTTTTTCTTTTCTTGCACAAATGAAAACCAAAGTTGAAATTACGAAGCTAATACAAAACTGTTTAGCATGCCTACACACACACACACACACAGTCACTAACACACACACACACACAGTCACTAACACACACACACAGTCACTAACACACACACACACAGTCACTAACACACACACACGCATACGCACACACACTCACTCACACACACACACACTCACCCACACACACATACACACACACATACACACACACCTACCCACACACACACACACACACACACACACACACACACACACACACACACACACACACACCCACACACACACACATGGTACTTCTCATAACACGCTCCGTTGTGCCGTGTTTATCTTCGCCTGTTATTTTTCACTTTATGTCAATTTTTGCTCCTCCATTCTTTCACCTTTTGCAGATGCCTCACCTTGCCTTGCACACCACCACTATTACTATTACTATTACTACTACTTTCTCTTCCTGCAGCCTCTCTCTCTCTCTCTCTCTCTCTCTCTCTCTCTCTCTGTCTCTGTCTCTGTCTCTGTCTCTCTCTCTCTCTCTCTCTCTCTCTCTCTCTCTCTCTCTCTCTCTCTCTCTCTCTCTCTCTCTCTCTCTCTCTCTCTCTCTCTCTCTCTCTCTCTCTCTCTCTCTCCTTATTCAATAATGTTCATTCTAAACAAATCTTTTAATTGATGTTGGACGAAGGTATTTAGCTCATTTATTCATCTCATTAATTGAATGTCTCCTTGTGTTCAATTAGCAGTGGGTGTTTGTACATACTTCGTCAGTGAATATATACAGTATATACAGGTATATATATATATATATATATATATATATATATATATATATATATATATATTTATATTTACCCCTTCACCACCATGACGTAATTTTCATCATAGTCTGGTTACCATTAGACGATTATCTCTTGTTTAGTTTTCTCCTCGACTCAAATGTGCCAACACGCCCTCCGTAAACCCTCTTAGTAACACAGGTCCTTCTTATTCTACATGAAAGCGTCTGATTTTAGCCAGAATCAGAGGTAAAAAGGCGTCATCGACCTTCAACCGGGACATTTTTCGACCGAAAAATGTACACATTTATCTTGAAAGGTTGTCTAAGGGGTGTCTTTGTTCACAGGTTGATGGAGGTCTAGGAAGGAAACTAATAAACAAAAAATAATAATAATAATAAGCACATAAAAACGTCCATCTCCCTTAAGGGGAGGTTTTCAGTTTGTTCCCTAGACCTAGATCAAGCTTAAATTTACACCCCCTAGACCCCCTTTCAAGATAAATTTGTACATTTTTCAGTAGAAAAATGTTCCGGCCAAAGGCCGGTTCCTCTTAAACTACAGGCTCGCTATCGCTCGCCAGGAAAAAAATGACACCTAAATGGCACGAAAGGTCTTAAAATTGACAGAAAGGGGGCGAAAGTTCTTAAAATCGCCAAACTAATGGGGCAAACGTCATAAAATGCCAAAACCAATGGGGCTAAACATTAGGGAGCAAGGGGTCAAGAAAAAAAATCCCTCGGGTGGAAATCTCCCCTTAACCTCGCTTCTTAGACTTATATTGCGATGTTAAAATGTCAAAATGTTATAATACACATAGTCTGTATATTATACACATAGTCTGTATATTAATTATTAATGGATGGATAACTTCATATGCCTGCTTTGTCTAGTGTCCATTGATTTAATATCCTGAGGATAAACGCTGAGACATGCAGCTTTTCAATTAAGGGGGGTGACCTGATTTTGTTCTGTCTTTTTCTATCTTTCTCTGGCTTGTATCCATTTGGCCCCATTCAGCCTCCTGTTTTAAGACGTTTATCCCCATCCAGGTGTCAATTTTTTACTGGTGAGCTGTAGCGAGTCCGCATATTTTTTTATTTTATTTTTGACAGCAGGCTAAATTTCTACATTTTTCGATAGAAAAATTTCTCCGGCGAAGCCTGATTTCTTCATATAATGCTGGCTCGCTATCGCTCGCCAGGAAGAAATCGACACCTAGATGGGGATAAACGTCTTAAAATTGTTGGCTGAATGGGGCCGAATGGATACAAGCCAGAGAAAGAGAGAAAAGGACAGAAATAACAAAAAGCAGGTCACCCCCTTAAGAGGCCTAGTAGCTGTTTTTGCTACACATGCTTTCTTTCATTAATTTCATTTGGGGTGTTTTAGGTTTTAAGAACGTTAACAAAATATATAGTCACCACCAATCCCCCACCACGACTCCACCATCAACACCACTACCATCAACAACAAGCACTCAAGCACTCCCCACCACCAACAACAACAACAACAACAACAACAACAACAACAACACCACTATCACCATAACCACCACCAACACTACCACCAACACCAACAACAACAACACTAACAACACTATCACCATAACCACCACCAACACTACCACCACCACCACCACCAACAACAACAACAACAACAACAACAACAACACTAACAATATCACCATAACCGCCACCACCACCACCTCCACCAACAACAACAACAACAACAACAACAACACTAACAACACTATCACCATAACCGCCACCACCACCACCACCACCACCACCACCAACAACAACAACACTAACAACACTATCACCATAACCACCACCAACACTACCACCAGCAACACCACCACCACCAACAACAACAGTTCATCTCCATCACCACCACCACCATCTCATCTCATCTCCATCACCACCTTATACAGAAGTCTCAGGATCCAGTAATTGGTTGGATGATGAACTGCTTGCAAATTATGGTGTGTGTGAAGCTGGTTGTGTGTATGTGTGTGTGTGTGAAGCTGGTTGTGTGTGTGTGTGTGTGTGTGTGTGTGTGTGTGAGAGAGAGCGAGCGTATTCCTAAGTATGTTTTCCATCATCATGCGAATTCCCAAGTTCCTAGCGTTTGCATGCCATTCAAATTTGCTGTCAATAAGCAAGACAGAGCTTCTCATTCTGAAATACCACCACCCAACAATTCTTCTTCTTCCTCCTCCTCCTCTTCTTCTTCGTATTATTGTTGTTGCTTTTCTTCTTCTTCTTCTTCTGTTTTTTGTTTTCTTCTACCGCTTCCCCTTACTGCTCTTTTTTCCTTAGCCTTCTTCTACCTCTTCGTCTACTTCTACATCTTCTTCTTCTCCCCGCCTTTCTTCTCAGTCGCCTAATGAACCTGCAGAAGAAGAAGAAGCAAAAGAAGAAGAAGATAGAAACCCACCCCACGTCTTCAGACAAACTCCCCCCCCCCCCCCCTCACACGCACACACGCACACACACTTACATATATACATACACACACACACACACACACACACAATCTCTCAGAACACATTCATCTGCACTCTCACACACTCGGACACACACCCAAACAGAGGCTTCCTTCCCCCTTCCCCCTCCTGCACACCCATCCACACCCACACAGGTTTCATCCAGGACGGGCGATCAGTCTGACAACCTGGGGATAAGACAACACTGCGTTATCAAGAAGCAGGGTTCGAATCCCAGACTACCCGCCAGCAAGTTCCCCCCCCCCCCCCCCCTCCCCAGATATTGTGATTATAGTCCATTCATTACAGGTTGGCTAAAAACCTTCTCCATTAACCCCTTCTGTACCGGCGACGTCTTTTTAACCTTATGCTGCCTACTATTAGACGATTATATTCAGTTTAAAAAGGGACTCCAACAATTAACAGGCTTCGAACTATGTCACTTAACCCTTTTTACTACCACAGGTCCTTCTTAAAATCGTCTAAATATAGCTAGAAAAAAGTTAAAAAGACGTCGCCGGTACAGAAGGGGTTAACCTCTCTAACTCTAAACTGACTGGAGTAATCGAGCTAATCATTCTACAACTTCGGAAGGATCTTTTCCACAGTCGGGTTTGTTTTAGCTGTTGGTAAATTGAATCCCATAGCAACTGATGCATCGATACTTAAGGGGACAGTGGCTGTTTGTTTGGTCTATTATTTAATTTATTCATATATATTTTTAGTTTCCTCCATCAAGCTTAGAAAAACACTCCCTAGACCCCCCTTCAAGATAGATTTGTACATTTTTCGGTATAAAAATGTCCCGGCCAAAGGCCGATTCCTCCTAAAATTACAGGTTCGCTATCGCTCGCCAGGAAAAAATCGACACCTAAATGGCACGCAGGGTCCTAATATTGACAAAGAAATCCTAATATTGACAAAGAAATGGCGTGAAAGGTCATAAAATCCCCAAACTAATGGAACCAACGTCTTAAAATTTCAAAACTAGTGGGGCTAAACATTAGGGAGAAGGAGGTCCAGAAAATTGGTTTGTCTCCCCTTAATGACAAAATACACATCTACTATTTCTCTGCTTTCTATTAATGCCAGGTTTTCGTAATTATCATATTGCGCTACAAAATCTACATAATAGCTGAGTAACCAAGACGTTTTTATACCGAAAAATGTATAAATTAATCTACAAGGGGGATCTCATGGATGTTGTTTAAGTTTGATGGAAGTCTAGGGAGGAAACTAGAAAAATTATCAACTCTGCATAAGCAGAGTTTGGTATCGCCAACCCCCCCCCCCCCCCCGTATAGTGGGTACCACACACAAAAAAAATCTCGTCGTCGTCATCGTCCGTCTGTCTCGGAACTCCTCCTAGACCGTTGGACGGATTTTCACCAAATTTCACACGAACATTTGTTGCATGAATGCAAACGTCAGTCAAAAAATATTTTTTGAATGTATGCAATAGTTATGATTTTAGGTCCAAAATATGGTTTCCCCCCCCCCCCACCTCCTGGTGAGTATTAGTGATGATGGTGAGTAGTAGTGAGGATGGTGAAATTTGTAGTGATGATGACGATAGTTGTGGTGATGAAGTTCATAGTAATGGTGATGATGGCAGTAGTAGTGATGATGGTGACAGTAGAATAAATTATGGTAATATTTGTGACAGTAGTAATGATGATGGTTATAGTAGTAGTGATGATGTTAACAGTAGTAATGATGATTGTAAGATGGTGGTGATGATATTAGTAATGATGGTTGATAGTTGTAGTATCAATGATGATAGTAGTGATTAAGATGCTAGTGACAATGGACAGTGATGATGGTGAGAGTAGTAGTGATAATTGTAATTGTAATAGTGATGATCATAGTAATGGTGATGATGACAGTACTCGTGATGATTGTGGCAGTTGTAGTGATGATGGCAGTTGTAGTGATGATGGCAGTAGTAGTGATTATGTTGATTGTGATTGATGATGGTAACCCATCGCAGAGTTGGGTATGCCGTTTTGATTTTGGGCAAAACGTCAAAACGGCACCCCAATACATAATCTATCTAAAAGACATGTCGACACTTAGCACTAACCCAGAGTTACAGGGAGGGAAACTGTTTATACCTTCTGGCTCTCCTCCCTCCAGCAAGACTCGAGGGGTAAGACGCAAACTGCAAATAAATGTCTTCTCGCTCACTTATTAGATTGTCTACAGGTATTTCTTCTCGCTCACTTATTAGATTGTCTACAGGTATTTCTTCTCGCTCACTTATTAGATTGTCTACAGGTATTTCTTCTCGCTCACTTATTAGATTGTCTACAGGTATTTTCTTTGTTGTTTATATTTATTTTCTCTTGTTTTTTCCCCTTTTCCCCAAGTCAATATTGTCTTTTATATTTTATCTTTTGTTTTTGTTCCCTTTTCTCTTAGTTATAATGACCTGTCTAATTTATTTTAATTTGTTGTCCCCTTTTCTCTTAGTCAAAATTGTCCTGTTATCATTTTGCTTTACCTTTTATTCAAATATAACTCCTAAGTACATTATATTGTCCTACTAGTCGAACCCATTGGTTTTACCTTAGTTCTAGGTTCAATTGCCTAGTCATAGAAGAAGTTAAGTAGTGAGGCTGAAAGATTTATCAACTCTGCGTAAGCAGAGCTTGGTATCGCCCCCTCGTATAGTGGGTACCACACAAAAAAAAATCTGTCGTCGTCGTCCGTCTGTCTCGGAACTCCTCCTAGACTGTTGGAAGGATTTTCACCAAATTTCACACAAACATTTGTTGCGTGAATGTGAACGTCAGTCAAAAAAGATTTTTTGAATTTATGCAATAGTTATGATTTTGGGTCCAAAATATGGTTTTACCCCCCCTCCCTCCTGGAACCCCCCCTCCTCCCAGACCCCCCCCCCCCCCCATCCCCCAGCAATGATGGCGTTCTGGGGGCGAAAACATCTCGCTACATATTTGCTAGGTTAAGTTAGTTTAGTTGGCATTAGAAGTGATGGTAGTAATAGTGGGATTGATGATGATAGTAGTGATGATGGTGATAATAGTAGTGATGATGGTTATAGTTGTATTGATGATGTTGACAGTAGTGATTATGATGACAGTAGTAGATATGATGGTGACAGTAGTAGATATGATGGTGACAGTACTAGTAGTAGTGATGATGGTCATAATAGTAGTGATGTTGGTGACAAGTAATTATAGTTGTAGTGATAATAATGACAGTAGTGTTGATGGAAGTGACGATGGTGTGAGTATTAGTGATCATGGTGAGTAGTAGTTATGATGGTAAAAGTTGTAGTTATTATGACAATAGTTGTGATGATGAAGATCATAGCAATGGTGATGATGGCAGTAGTAGTGATGATGGTGACAGTAGGATACATGATGGTAATACTTGTGACAGTAGTAATTATGATGGTTATAGTAGTAGTGATGATGTTAACAGTAGTAATGATGAGTGTAAGATGGTGGTGATAATAGTAGTAATGCTGGTTGATAGTTGTAGTATCAATGCTAGTAGTGATTAAGATTGTTTGTGACAATGGTGACAGTAGTAGTGATGATGGTGAGAGTAGTAGTGATGATTGTAATTGTAGTAGTTATGATTATCATAGTAATGGTGATGATGACAGTAGTCGTGATGATTGTGGCGGTTGTAGTTATGTAGGAAGTAGTAGTGATGATGGTATTAGTAGTGATGATGGTAACCCATCGCAGAGTTGGGTATGCCTTTTTGATTTTGGGCAAAACGGCATGTCTACTTTATTAATAAATTTAAAAATGGAGTGATCTTAACATTCTCTCTCCCTTGCCCCATATCTGCTGTTATCAAGGGTACACACACACACACACACACACACACACCTTGTCCCCTTGTTGTCATTAGTTCCGTATCACCGGAGCGCGATGTACAGTGGCGCTAATAAGTCATGTCCCAGCTGTCATTACGTTTGGCTTGCTATGTGCTGTATTAATGTCTGTCAGATGTTGAATTGGGTGGGTAAGTGTAGATACGTGTTTGTATATATGAAGAAATGAAGCTTAGACGTTACTGATACCTATTATTGATCAAAACATACTTGATGCCGAGACATCACTTATTAGCGTGACTGTACGTGTCACATTATGAAGGCAGGACCCTTGGGGGAGCTAAATCATAAGGCGATTTGGCTTAAGTTTCCAGGGACTCGGGAAAGGGTACAACTCATAACTGACAATATTGGATTATGTGAATATGGGATTATATGGGATTAGATAAATAAATAAAATCGATTATAACTCATATCTGACTATATGGGATTATAACTTATTGCTGTAGAGTATGGTACAACGCATAAATGTGTTGGTGGTGTAATGGTTTAGGTGCTTATGCTCTGGGTGTGGTGTACCGAGTTCGAATTCCGGGAGGATCATATGCTTTCATTTATTTATTCATTGGAGGTTTGTAATTGAGGATTAATCTTAATTATAAGTGATAGCTGTAGGGTAGGGTATAACAGAATAACTGATAGCTGACTATATTGGATTGTAATTGATAACTGTATGCATAATTCCCAGCATATACAGATTGAAACCAAGATTGTTATTCATATATTTAGTTTATAAAGAGACTGTATTGTAAATCGACATAGAAACAAGAATGTATGCAAATATACAGTATATATATATATATATATATATACTCTGGTACCGGTAAATAATACACCATGTACTTACTGTATATGAACTTATGAAGCTCTTTGTATAAGCTTTCCTTAGTTTTTATGAGTGATGCTGGACAGAAGGACGGGGTGGAGGAGGGGGGAGGGGGGGGGGGGGGGGGGACAACAAAAAGGGGAGAAAGCTTTGGGCGGAGGCGAGATGGGGACGCATTACTAAAACACATTTGATATACAAGACACACTTATGGTTGAGCTTGCTCTCTCTCTCTCTCTCTCTCTCTCTCTCTCTCTCTCTCTCTCTCTCTCTCTCTCTCTCAACATTGCTAAAACACATTTCTTATGGTAGAGCTAGATGGCTTTCTCTCTCTCTCTCTCTCTCTCTCTCTCTCTCTGTAAGTAATATCTAATGTAATACTCTCGAATAAGTTAAATATCTTCCACTGCTTAGTAAGGTGTTGCTATCGTACAAAAGGCATCACAAAAGGCATCAAGCACTTTATTTGTTGTTGGTTCAGCACCGAGTCGGACCAGGGTTACCAAATCAAGTCTGCTAGATAGTACTTAACCCCTTCTGTACCAGCGACGTCTTATTAATTTTATCCTGGCTATATATAGACGATTTTGTGCAGTTTAAGAAGGGTCTGTGGTCGTAAAATGGGTTAAGGGAGATAGTTAGAAGCCTGTTAATTGCTGGTGGCCCTTTGGAAACTGAATAAAATCGTCTAATAGCAGCCAGAATAAAGTTAAAAGAAGTCTCCGGTACAGAAGGGGTTAATAGCCGAAAATCGCCAGAATAAAGCACAATCTATAGAATTTCACACTAAAATGGCTCAAATCTCCAGAAAATCGCTAGAAATCGTGTCGCTAGATGTAAAAAATTACCTCAGAAAATTTCTGTGCTTGGTATGCTTCCCGCCAGGGTCCCACTGGGGTAAATCAAATAGCAAAACAGTGGTGGAACAAATTTATCTTGAAGTAAGATTTTGGGCAGGTGTTTTTTAAGCTTGATGGAGGTCTAGGGAGGAGACTAAAAAAATAATAACAATATACATAAATGAGCAAATAAATACACACATCCCCTCCTTAAGGAAATGCCATTGTCTTATATACGTGTCAACGGGTGTCAATAATCTGACGCTAATGACATTCTTTTGGCTCCACACCTAATCTTAATTGCTCTCGGGTGGTGGGGATAAATGACAGCAGACATATTCTGGTCTTTCTTCTTCATCTTCGTCTTATTCTTCTTAAACTGCACAAAATCATCAAAATACCGCTAGAATAAAATTAAGAAGACGTCGTTGTTACGGAAGGGATGAAGATCACGGCTGTTTAACAGGTTGGAAAATTGAAGACTGATTTCTTCCCACTATCACTCTTCTTAATTGGGATTCTGATTGTTTGTGTGCGAACTGTTATATGTGTTCTTCTCCTGTCACCTCTCTTTTTCTTTCTTGTGGCTCTTGCTGATCCTCCCTACCCCTTGAGAGAGTAAGGGCTGGCTACTGACTGACTACATACA
This sequence comes from Paralithodes platypus, assembly GCA_032716605.1. NCBI lineage: Eukaryota > Metazoa > Arthropoda > Malacostraca > Decapoda > Lithodidae > Paralithodes > Paralithodes platypus. Next base: position 60,561,238 of record CM064521.1, on the reverse strand, counting down.
ATGGTTTACCGTCATTTTTCCATTACATGCATTGTAACGGCTCAGACGGGGTTGCCTTTCAGTAGTTGGAGTGTACTGTAGTACAATAAAGTCCCGCCACAGCACTGCCCCACCAAGTCATCACTGTGGCTGATGTTGGTATAGTGCTAACCGTGCCTCGGCAAGACACAACAGAGTCCTCCTGCAGCACTTGCACCTGCAGTATCTGCAACCACACCAGCCTTAACAGTGAAAGACAGCACCATAGCAAGACTCTACTGTATATTAGGCAATTTGGACTATAGAACAATAAAGTCCTGCCCCAACACTGCTCCCAACATGCAAACACTGTTGCCGACACAGGTGTGGTGCCAAACAGCGCCCAGTTAAGACTCCGTCCCCTGTGGCACCTATCCACACCCCACCAGCCTCGGCAGTGCCATACCAAGACAGTGCTAAGATACTGACCTATACTTATCATTACGATCATTATCATCAATTATACCATCAACTTCATGCATTAATATATTTTTCTATAGACTTTTAATTTTATTTTATTCTGCTTTCCCGTCACTAGCATCTTTCCTAAGACCACCAGTGCCCTAATCATTATGCTAATCTATTCAGTAGCCAGCTTGATTAGTCTATTTTGTTGATGTTCTTTACGTGGTGTTTTTAGCGCCCATTTTCCTTCTCTTGTCGCGATTCTTTAGATAATTTCTGGTTTTCTGTGAAGTCATTAGCAAATTGGTTGTTTTTGCTTGCCCCCGTTTTTTCTCATGGTTAGCCCCATTAGTTTTCAGATTATAAGACATTTGCCTCATTAGTTTGGCGATCTTAAGACCTTAAACAGATTTCCTTGTCAATATTAGGACCTTTCGTACAATTTAGGTGTCGACTTTTTTCTTGGCGAGCGATAGCAAGCCTGTAATATAACTGTAGGCCGGCCGGGACATATCTCTATAACTGTAGGCCGGCCGGGACATATCTCTATCGAAAAACATACACATTTTTCTTTAAGGAGGGTCTTGAGGTGATTTTTAAATCTTGGTGGAGGTCTGGGGAGGAAACTAAAAACAATATTAAAAAGATAAATAAATAAGCAAATAAATACACCCGTCCCCTCTTAACCCCTTCTGTACCGGCGACGTCCTTTTAACTTCATTCTGGCGGCTATTAGACGATTTTATTCAGTTTCAAAAGGGCCTCCAACAATTAACAGGCATCGGACTATCTATCTCACCTAACCCTTTTGACAACCACAGACCCTTCTTAAACTATACAAAATCGTCTAAATATAGCTAGAATAAAATTAAAAAGGCCTTGCGGTACAGAAGGGGTTAATAGATAGAACTTTGATGTTTGTGCGAATTGTCCTTACGTTCCGTAGTTTGCACCTAGTATTTTTACGAAAATGAGTTTAGATTATAATATTACCTTCGTCGTCGCGTTATTTTGATGATGGTGTGTACGGTGTAACTATTTTGATGGTGGTGTGTACGGTGTAACTATTTTGATGATGGTGTGTACGGTGTAACTATTTTGATGATGGTGTGTACGGTGTAACTATTTTGATGGTGGTGTGTACGGTGTAACTATTTTCCTTACCAGCGACGTGTGATATATTGTATTCTAGCTAGATTTAGACGATATTTTGCAGCTTAGGAAGGATCTGCGGTAGTATAAAAGGTTGGTTGAGATCATTTGAAGCCTTATTATTGCTAGAGGTCCTCCCTAGGCTGAATATAATCGTCTAGTAGTTGCCAGAATATGATAAAAGGGACGTCCCTGTTTTATGACGTTTATCCCCATCCAGGTGTCGATTTGTTCCTGGCGAGCGATAGCGATCCAGCATTGTATGGAGAAATCGCCGGAGAAATTTGTCTATCGAAAAATGTACAAATTTAGCTTTCTGTCAAAACAAAAATTATATGCAATATATGCTGGCTCGCTACCGCTCGCCAGGAAAATATTGACAACTGGATGGGGGTAAACGTCTTAAAACAGTAGGCTGAATGGGGCCGAATGGTTACAAGCCAAAGAGAGAGGGAGAGAAAGAGAAAACAAGCGAGGTGGGCTCCCTTAACTATTTTCCGTCTTCTGGTATAGGCTATACCGAGTTCATTATCTCCGCCAACGAAATTGAGCGGAGGTTACAATTTCTCTCTGTTTGTCTGTGTGTTTGTTTCTTTGGGTTAAGGGGGGTTTTTTAGTGTGTTTCCTAGACTTCCATCAAGCTTGAAATTACTCCCCCTTGACCCCCTTTCAAGATAAATTTGTACATTTTTCGGTAGAAAAATGTCCCGGCTGAAGGCCGGTTCCTCTTAAATTACAGGCTCGCTATCGCTCGCCAGGAAAAATTGACACCTAAATGGGACGACAGGTCTTAAAAGTGACATAAATGGGGTGAAAGTTCTTAAAATCACCAAACAAATGGGGCGAACGTCTTAAAATCTCAAAAGCAATGTAAAAGTGTAAATACTATCTCAATCAACCCTTTGACTTCCATATACCGTTACTAATCTGAATAAAATCGTCTAATAGTAGCCAGAAACCGCACAAAAACGCGTATTGGAGCTTGAAAGGGTTAATTAACCTAGCCGAACCCAATATTGAGTAAGTTGCGCTTGGCAAATGTCGGTGTTTTCCGTTTATGGTACCGAGGTGACTTTAAGGGAACACAAGCTATTGATACTGAAGAAAAGTGCGGTAGTAGGGTTGTGTTGACGAAAGGACTGGCTACTGTGTTTACCCTACTGTGTTTATCTCTTATAGTGAGAGAGAGAGAGAGAGAGAGAGAGAGAGAGTGAGAGAAGCGAATGTTACACTTGGGACACACAATATCAATCACAAAAATGGAGATTGAAAGGTAAATGGAAATGGGGGCCTGAGAGAGAGAGAGAGAGATAGAGAGATACGAACAAACATACATCCATACATATATATAGATCATGCGTGTGTAGCTAGAGAGATAGATATATATAACTTACTTTATCGGAAAAAGAGAAACACACAGACAGACAGCCAAGCCAGCTCTCCTAATGCCGACATACCTTACCTATCCAGCCATCAGACTACTCCGACCTCAACCCTGTCCAAATGTTTTTTAACCTCCCTGGGCGCTCGGGCATTCCGGCTTCAAACATTTGCTTCATCCGGGTGTGTGTGTGTGTGTGTGTGTGTTTAAGAGAGAGAGAGAGAGAGAGTGTGTTTTTCCCTTCAATAGTGTAATTATTTAGTATCCCTTATAAGTATATCTTATAAGTATATCTTATAAGTATATCTTATAAGTATATCTTATAAGTATATCTTATTCTGGTATCTCAAAACTATCGAAACATTGTCTTTTACTTATTATCTTTGACATTTGCTACCATTCAGAGTTTTTTTTCTTCAACAATGTGATTTTAGTATCTCCGAGTTATCAAAACGTTGTCATTTACTCATTATCTTGGACATTTGCTTCATGCAGTTTTTCTTCAACACTGTTGATGATGACGCATTTCTTTATTGTTATCTGGCTGTTATTAGATGATTATATTCAGATTAGGAAGGGTATATGAAAGTCAGAGGATCAATTGAGATGGTATTTACCCTGTGAATTTTCAGAGGTCCTTCCTAAGCTGCATGAGATCGTCTAATGATAGCCAAAATGAACTGTCAAAATAAATCATAATCTTCAAAAGGATTAAGGGCGCATTTTACCGTCAGCTTTAATAAACGCAGGCTACAAATAACACACACAGATACACACACACGCACATTATATAATGTAACTTTTCATATATGGTAAGGTGAAATTATTCGACGGTAACTGTGAATAAAGAAAAGATGATAAATCATTGTGGATGGAAGGGGGCGGGGTAGAGTTGATTATTTTTGTTTTTTTCTGTTTTTAGTTTGCTCCCTAGATCTCCATAAAGCTTTAAAAAGTGAGAGAGAGAGAGATAAAAAACGAGTGAGAGAGAGAGAGCCCCCCCCCCCCTTTCAAGATAAATTTGTACATATTTCGATAGAAAAATGTTTCGGCCTAAGGCTGATTCCTGGTAAATTGCAGGCTCCCTTTCGCTCGCCAGGAATGTTTGTTTTGCTCGCCTGGACAAAACCACCACCTAGGCTAAATGGCATGAATGTTTCTAAAATGGACAACGAAATAGAGAGAGGGGTAGTAACCCCTTCAGCACGAGGACTCCATTGTACTTGTTAGTATGGATAAATTAAGCGATTGTATGCAGTTGAATACAAACAAACTATAGTATGTTATTCAGAGGGTTTATTTAGTTCTAGAGGTAGATTACAAGCAAGAATATCGTCTAATGTTAACTGGAATATGATGAATATTACGTCATCGTGCTGGAGGGGTTAACATCGCCAAACTAATGGGGGCAAACATCTTAAAATCTCAAAATGAATGGTGATAGTAGTGCTGATGATGATAATGATAGTAGTAAGATGATGATGATGATGCAAGGTGGATGGTAGAGTTGATGAATGGTGGTGCTACACAGGAGATTAATGTGCCCATACACCCGTCACACACACACCCTCCTCCTGTCATGGCGTTTGGGAGGCAGAGGCAGGGATCGAGGGTCTGATTGCTATAATCCATGTTTACAGAGTAAAGGTTACATCACACAGTCAGGAGTGCTAGCTTGAGTTAGTAGGAGTAGGAGACAATTCGGACGCGCGTGCCTATTCGCGGTGAAAATCGATGACTCCTAGTGACTCTAGCGACTTCTGTTAGACTCCCATTCGATCGCGGTGAAAATTGACGACTCCTAGCGACTCCTGTTAGACTCCCACTAGCTCTCACTCCTGACTGTGTGAACACTGCGTAAGGGGCTTAAGCAGAGTGTATTCCCCCCCATATAGTGGCAGACTCCAAGAGCACGGCGGGGGCGAAGTCCGCCATCTACGATTGCATTATCTATATAATAGTTGATAACAAATGAAATGTATACAATCCAATCAATGCTTTACATAAGAAAAATATTTGCTTAAAACATATATAATTATGAGCTCGCTTTTCAGCAAGCACAAAGGTTGTAATAAAGAAAATTGCACATGGGATATGAGGAAAGCAAAGGACAAAGTAAACTTATGACCTACACAAAAAATATGTAAACAAAGATCGTTATACCCAGTCGACGCCCTTCATCGTCATACCCGGTAAACGTTCCGATGCCCATCAAACTCACCTTTTGTTAGTGTAACCCCTCACGGCCCGAAGATGAACCCGAATACGCCCAGGACGAAGAAGCAAGTCTCCTTCAAAGCATTCTTAACCTTAGTTCCGAAGCCAGTTCGCCGTTTGGGGGGCATGTCGGAAGAATTGGTGCTATGGCACGCGTTGTTGCGGCAAGGGGCAGTCGTTTCGGATGATTCGGAGTCGTCATTGAGGAGAGAGGTACTGGGAGGGGTTTCGGCGGTGATATCATTTGGAGCTATGGATAGGGGAGAGTACTACGGGCTATTTTGAGAGGGGACTGGCCTGGTTTGGGCTGAGCTGGGATTAGATTGGGTAGAGATAGGGTTAATTTGGGGGGCGAGGCTTGTGTTGGCTGAGGCATGAGTGGTCAGATCGGGTGAGCATGGTTTGGGAGTGGTGGTGGAGTTAGTCTAGGAGGACGGGTTGTAAGGCTGTCTTGCGTCCTAAACCCCAGTACCAGTGATATTGTTGGTGGTGGCGGTAGGGGCATTACTGCAAGCGTTGGTGGTGGAAGGAACAGTTCTCTGAGGATTGGAGGAGGCGATGTTGGTAGTGTGTGAGGTATTAATGTTAGGGTGGGTCTGGGAGGAAGGGGTGTAAGGCTATCCAACGTCCTTCTAACCCACAGTGCCATGCCCTTGCTCCGCCTGTCTGGCCTCCGTTCTGCCGCCCTTGGAGGACGAGGGGGAGTAGTTGAGGGACAGGCGGTTCTTGTAGAGGTTGTAGGGGGCTGGGGCGAAGAAGGGTTGATCGGAGTTTTCCATTTTTAGTTTCTCTACACTTATCTAACAAAACTAATATATACAGTATATGACTATGTTGTTGTTGTTGTTGTTGTTCCCCAAGCTGCCTGGCCGAACAGCCCCAAGGCCCCGAGCAAGGCCAAGGCCATAAATGAGCGCCCCCACAGAACCCTCCCCGCCGACCACAATAAAGCCTGGGTGACCGAAGCCACTCCATGGCGGGGAGCTTGAGGAGGGTGCGGAAACGCTCGGGAAACCAAAGCCCCACCCACGGCCCTGTGCCCCTCAGCAATTATGAAGAGAAAGTTGAGGGGCAAGGGAAAAATGTGACGCTTTGGCTTCCAACTTGGTAGATTGGGAGGTCAATCCACGTTAGAGACGCCGTCACTTGAGATCTAGAAAATATATAAGTAAAAGGAACAGTCAGAGTAAGCTATGGGTATGGCAGAGATCGCTCAGTTCTCACTCTGATAGACCAGCCCATCACCACATGACTAGAACCCAATCCTCTCATCATCAGCTAGAAAAGGCCCTAGAAAGCCGCCTTTGGCGGGGGGATAGCTCCCCTATTTATAGGACTATTATAATATATAGCGACGGAGCATTAAAAGTGTGAAGGTAGATGGGGAGTCGAGATTCGGAAGTTTTAATTTATTTGCTCCTATTTAATTGTCATTATGTACAGTATATGACTCGAGAGATATATATATATATATAAAGTTTTATTTGTTTATTTATTTACGCGAACACACACCCATTCCCATATATCCACTCCTTCAGCAAGAACATCCCCAGGGAGTGTTGAGGCTTGCTTTGGAGGGCGTATATACTGTATATCCTGTGATAAAATATAGAGTGTAAGTTAAAGGATCGCCCAGAATTATACTAAAACCTCTTCTGGTTCATCCCATTAATGTTACAATATTGACGATTTTGCCCCATTAGTTTGAATATACCAAGACGTTTCGCCCCTTCCAGGTGTTTATTTACCGCTAGCGAGCCACAAGTTTGAAGAAACCGGCCTCGGGCCTGGACTTATTTGTACCGAAAAATTTACAGTTTTTAGATTCTAAGACGGTTCACCCCTTTTGTTATGTTCGTTCTTTACCACCTCTAAGACCTCTAACCTGACCGACCCCTCTATTGGGAGATTAAGGTGTGTGCTATTTTCTGGACCCCCTTCTCCCTCATGTTTTGCCCAATTAGTTCTGAGTTTAAGATGTTTCACTGCCTTTAGCTATGTCCGTTCACTACCACCTCGTTCCATCAGTTTAGACATTTTAAGACGTTTCACCCCTTTAGTTATGTCTGTCCTCTACCACCTTGCTCCATTACTTTAGACATTAAGAGACGTTTCACTCCTCTTCCGCACCATTTATAATATTAGGGTCATTCGTCACACCTCAGTCCCCCCCCCCCTCTCTATCTCTCTCTCTCTCTCGTCAGGCCAGCGTCAGTCACCCTTCATCTTCACCCTAAACGTCTTTTGGGAGAGTAAGTGTTAGTTAAATTTTTTGAACTCCTTCTCCCCCATGTTTAGCCCAACTAGTTTTTGAGATGTTAAGACGATTCACCCCATTAGGTTCTGCCCAATATTTACTTCCTCCAGGATCTCTAATTTGGGGGGAAGATTCAAGGTTTTGTTTTCTGGAAAGACGATTCACCCCATTAGGTTATGCCCAATATTTACTTCCTCCAGGATCTCTAATTTGGGGGGAAGATTAAAGGTTTTGTTTTCTGGACCCTTTTCTTCCCATGTTTAGCCCCAGTAGTTCTGAGATATTAAGACGTTACACCTCTTAGTTATGCCCGCTCTCCATCCCCTCCTACTATAATCCATTCATTATCAGTAGGAAAACAATCGTGACCCCTATCCTCTGTAACTCAAAAAGGGCTGAATCAAATGGGCTGTAGATATTTACACCAATTCCCTGGCTAACTCTTCCCAAATGGTAGAAATAAGAGCTTGATTACTCGAGTCGTTATTGAGTTACAGAGGTTAGCGGTCAATATTTTGGGTCTAATTATAATAAATAAACTATGAGATCTCTAACCTCGACCGACACCTCTCCCGTACCATTTTTTAATATTAGGGTCATTCGTCACACCTCAAGCCTTCTCTCTCTCTCTCTCTCTCTCTCTCTCTCTCTCGTCAGGCCAGCGTCAGTCGCCCTTCATCTTCACCCTAGAGACTTACTTGAAGAAATAGTGTTATTTTTTTTCTGAACCTTTTCTCCCTCATGTTTAGCACATCTAGTATTTGAGATATTAACACGGTTCCCCCTATTACTATGTCCGTTCTCCGCCGACTTCCTAAGGTCTCTACGCACCCTTTCTAATATTAGGGTCATTCGTCACACCTCAAGGCCCCCCCCAACCCCCTCCTTTCGTCAGGCCAGCGTCAGTCACCCTTCACCTTCACCCTAGACATTTATTGGGAGAATATGGGGAAGTTCTTTTGTATTGTATTTTTTAGCTAAAGGGATTAATTGAGAGAGTCTGTAGCCTTTTTAATTGGTAGACGTCCTTCCGAAGCTGAATCAAATCGTCTAATAGTAGCCAGAATGTAAAGGAAAAGACGTCGCCGGTACAGAAGTGGTTACGCATTTTTTTATTTCCATCTGAGAACAAGCTTTGAGAACAAGCTTTGGCAACATTGAGTTCCTTAGCACTGAAGATTATCCAACGTTGATTAAATAGACATAATGTCTTCCTTGTAAGGACACACACGCACATATATACATACATTCATTCTCTCTCTCTCTCTCTCTCTCTCTCTACTGAAGATTATCCAACTTTGATTAAATAGACATAATTTCTTCATTGTAAGGACACACACACATACATACATTCTCTCTCTCTCTCTCTCTCTCTCTCTCTCTCTCTCTCTCTCTCTCTCTCTCTCTCTCTCCCTCTCCCGATGTAGAACTGGTTATAGCACCTGCCGTAACCCATAGCATCCCATCTCCTCACCCCCTTTCACCCAACCACACCCCTTGCACCATATATCTATCTAGCTGTCAGTCACACAATCGACCCCTCCCCTACACCACCACCACACCCTTTCATCACCACCGTTATCACCACTTTCATCACCACCACTACCGACACCGCTACTATCACACCGCTTCACCATATATCAGTCTAGCTGCCACTACCAAACCACACACACCCGTCCACCAACGTCATCACCACCACTACCGACACCATCACCAACACCACCACTATCACACCACTTCATAACCCCCCCACCAACTCCACCACTATCACACCGCTTCACTATATATCTATCTAGCTGCCACTCACACAATCACTCCTCCCCTACACCACCATCACACTCTCTCACCATCACCTTCACCACCTCCATCATCAACACCACCAACACCATCAAATCTTTCAACTCACACGATTCTTAAGAATGTTTTCTTCAATCGAGTTGTCAACTTGTGGAATGGGCTTCCCCGAGATGTCATAGATTGCAGCACCGTTGATTCTTTAAAACGTCACCTAGACAAACACCTTGCCTTAAATCCACGACTGACTGCATTATTGTAAATGAATAAAGTGTGTGTGTTGTCCCCTCTTATTATATTACTAACAACTGTCCCCTACTAACATCTCCTAATCCTGCCACGGACATTTGTCCCAGGGCAGTCTTCCCTTTCGATTTTTCCCTTACCCACTCTAAACTACTGTTTGAACACTTGACCATCAGTGTTTTGGAGGGCAAGCACCACTTAGGGGAGGTGTGGTGGAGTGGTCTTGCCACTGGCCTGGTAATCCAAAGGTCCCGGGTTCAAATCCCGATGTATCAATGGGAAGATATTATTGGGATGGTATTTGTGCTGTACCTAGTATCAGTGCATTACCACAAGCCCACCGAAACGTCAATAAAATACCCTCATTGTTCCCTGATTAAATAGCACTGTATGAATATTTCCATATTCAAAATATGCTATAGGGGTGCAATGCCTGGTGAGTTATCTGCTCAACAGGTGGCGTTGTGTGTGTGTAAGTGTGAGAGTCCGAGTGTAGGGGCTGAGACAGTGAAGCACGGGAACGAGGTGGCTTCAGAGATGGGGTCGTTTCGGGCCATGAGTGAGCACCGTGCCTCATGTGAAGGCAAGATGGCAGGTGCTCGTTGTACTCTACGTGCTTCACATGTCTCACTCCCTAGACTGGAACAAGACCTCACGGGCTTCACTGTTCATTGTAAAGCGGTGAATGTTAAGGCTCTCAGCCTATGCCCGAGAGGAAGTAAGTTGGAATATAGAAGAAAAAAAAAAAAAAAAAAAAAATCCGTTTGACGGAGATATTACAATTGAGTATATATTCTTCTGAAATTGGTTAAACAATTCCACCCAAAGCCTAGCACGCAACGCACAGTTGACTAGGAACATCATATTATACCAACGACCTCAAATCAAGGCCGATCAACGGCCTCATGAATCAAAGCCCAATATTGATCTACCACTATACTTACCGCCCCAACCACAAGACCAGCACCAATGGGAATTATGCGTAGCCCTTCACACGCCCCGCACCACCACCACCACCAAATACAATCTCACCAATTTGTTTGCAGATGCGTCCCCCAAAATATGAGTCTGGGAGAACCACCTGGTGAGTATGTTGTAGCACCCAGAGCTATTCAACACTAAGGACACCATGGTTAAGGAGGTTCGGATAACTTTCACCCTATTGAGAAACGTGATATTGGATATATAAAAACGTTATTTGTAGAGGAGCATTATTGGGGTATAGTGATTCTTATATAATATATATATATATATATATATATATAATATACTGTATATGTGTGTGTGTATAGTGTATAGATAGATAGATAGATAGATAGATAGATAGATAATATGTTACGGTACTGTACAAAGAAGGCCATAGGAAGGAGTATTCTAGTGACCTGGTTCTACTTATACAGTATATGACCTGTAAAAGCATCAGGGAAACGTTATCGGTAGAGAATTACTAAACTGACAACGTTTCTCTTGTATATAAAGCCAAAGAAACTATATGAGATACGATTCCAATAAAGGGGCACATATATATTGTTTAGGAGGACACTTATCACACGCAGCGTTGCCTTTTGTCTCCTTCATACACATAGGAAGACAAAAATACACATATGTCATGAATAACCTGTAAGCGAAACGTTGTCGATTAACCCTTTAAAGATTGTGGCGTATTTTGACAGTGTTTTTTCTGGCTATCATCAGACGATTTTATACATTATAAGAGGGATCTGTGGGTATTATATGGGTAAAGGCTATCTCAATTAACCCTCTGACTTCCATATACCCTTCCTAATCTAAGTACAGTATATTCCTCTAATAATAGCAGGAAAGTTCGGGGCTGTTCTCGAGTAGTATGATCGTATTTTTTTATATTGGGGAAAGGTTGGGGTAAGGCAAGTTGGCCCACTGTTTACTAAAGGTCCGGCAGTCAACACCTCCCAGCTGAGGCATCTAGTCAGTCTCGGGACCTGCATAAATCCAGGTTGGTCACGGAGGCAACACCGAGAAATTTCAAACATAGACTTAATGTGAGGGGGGCGAGAGGAGGTAGAGTTTATGTGAGGGGGGGGGGGTGAGAGAAGGTAGACTTTATGTGAGGGGGCGAGAGGAGGTAGAATTTATGAGAGGGGGGGGGCAAGAGGAGGTAGACTTATGTGAGGGGGGGCGAGAGGAGGTAGACTTTATGTGAGGGGGCGAGAGGAGGTAGACTATGTGAGGGGGGCGAGAGGAGGTAGACTTTATGTGAGGGGGGCAGGGGGTGAGAGAAGGTAGACTTTATGTGAGGGGGGGGGGGGAGGAGGTAGACTTATGTGAGGGGGCGGGAGGAGGGGGAAGAGGAGGTAGTTTATGTGAGGGGGGCGGGGGGGGAGAGGAGGTAGAGTTTATGTGAGGGGGGCGAGAGGGGGTAGACTATGTGAGGGGGCGAGAGGGATTACGATGGTGTAGGGTGTTGGGGGGAGAGGGAGGAAGATGGTGTAGCGTGTTGGGGGCTAAGGGCACGTTAATGTATGAATAAACCAAGGATAATACTGATAAATGATAGAGCGAAAATATGTGATATGGCGGATAGAAAGTTCCATAAGTAAGTGAATAGAGCAAGATCAAAATAAAACAAGCTACATAAAACAAGCTACATAAAACAAGCTACATAGAACAAGCTACATAAAACAAGCTACATAAAACAAGCTGCATAAAACAAGCTACATAAAACAAGCTACATAAAACAAGCTACATAGAACAAGCTACATAAAACAAGCTACATAAAACAAGCTACATCAAACAAGCTACATCAAACTAGCTACATAAAACAAGCTACATAAAACAAGCTACATAAAACAAGCTACATAAAACAAGCTACATAAAACAAGCTACATAAAACAAGCTACATAAAACAAGCTACATCAAACAAGCTACATCAAACTAGCTACATAAAACAAGCTACATAAAACAAGCTACATAAAACAAGCTACATAAAACAAGCTACATAAAACAAGCTACATCAAACAAGCTACATAACAAGCTACATCAAACAAGCTACATCAAACAAGCTACATAAAACAAGCTACATCAAACAAGCTACATCAAACAAGCTGCATCAAACAAGCTACATCAAACAAGCTACATCAAACAAGCTACATCAAACAAGCTACATCAAACAAGCTACATCAAACAAGCTGCATCAAACAAGCTACATCAAACAAGCTACATCAAACAAGCTACATCAAACAAGCTGCATCAAACAAGCTGCATCAAACAAGCTGCATCAAACAAGCTACATCAAACAAGCTACATCAAACAAGCTACATCAAAAAAGCTACATCAAACAAGCTACATCAAACAAGCTACATCAAACAAGCTGCATCAAACAAGCTGCATCAAACAAGCTGCATCAAACAAGCTACATCAAACAAGCTACATCAAACAAGCTGCATCAAACAAGCTGCATCAAACAAGCTACATCAAACAAGCTACATCAAACAAGCTACATCAAACAAGCTACATCAAGCAAGCTAAATCAAACAAGCTACATAACAAGCTACATCAAACAAGCTACATCAAACAAGCTACATAAAACAAGCTACATAAAACAAGCTACATCAAGCAAGCTGCATCAAACAAGCTGCATCAAACAAGCTACATCAAACAAGCTACATCAAACAAGCTACATCAAACAAGCTACATCAAACAAGCTACATCAAACAAGCTACATCAAACAAGCTGCATCAAACAAGCTGCATCAAACAAGCTACATCAAACAAGCTGCATCAAACAAGCTACATCAAACAAGCTACATCAAGCAAGCTACATCAAACAAGCTACATCAAACAAGCTACATCAAACAAGCTGCATCAAACAAGCTGCATCAAACAAGCTGCATCAAACAAGCTACATCAAGCAAGCTACATCAAACAAGCTACATCAAACAAGCTACATCAAACAAGCTACATCAAACAAGCTACATCAAACAAGCTACATCAAACAAGCTATATCAAACAAGCTACATCAAACAAGCTGCATCAAACAAGCTACATCAAACAAGCTACATCAAACAAGCTGCATCAAACAAGCTGCATCAAACAAGCTACATCAAACAAGCTACATCAAGCAAGCTACATCAAGCAAGCTACATCAAGCAAGCTACATCAAGCAAGCTACATCAAGCAAGCTACATCAAACAAGCTACATCAAACAAGCTACATCAAACAAGCTACATCAAACAAGCTACATCAAACAAGCTACATCAAACAAGCTACATCAAACAAGCTACATAAAACAAGCTGCATCAAACAAGCTACATAAAACAAGCTTTCCTAACCAGTGACCCCCCCTCCACCCGCCCCCCCCCTTTCCCCCCCCCCCCCCTTCAGTCATTACCTATGCCTGTCATGCCCTAGTCAGACCCCACCCCCTCCTTCCCCCCGCCCCCTCCCTCCTCACCCCTTCCCCAACCCACCGTCACCAATAGAGGGGGGTCTGCAGGGAGAAGAACGTCAACCCCTTTCCTGTAGCCGCCATTGTGCAGACCTAGATTTGTAGACCACCTGGAAGTTAACCCTTTTAACCCCCTATGTACCGGCGACGTGTTTTAATTTTATTCTAACTATATGTAGACCATTTTGTGCAGGTTGAGAAGGGTCTGTGGTCGTAAAAAAGGTTAAGTGAGATAGTTCGAAGCCTGTTAATTGCTGGAGGCCCTTTTAAACTGAGTCGTCAAATAGTAGCCAGAATAAAAACAAAATACGTCGCCAGTACAGAAGGGGTTAACTTTATTCAGGCTACTATTAGACGATTTTATTCAGTGTATAAAGGGCATTAGGCAATTACAAGACTTTGAAACTATTCCACGTAACCATTTTTACCACCAGGGATATTTCTTAAACTGCATAAAAGTGTCTTAAATGTTGCTAGAATAAAATTAAAGAAGACGTCGCCGGTACAGAAGGGGTTAAACTTTATTCTGGCTATTATTAAACAATCTGCTTAACCCTTTCCTTACCGGTGTATTATTTTGTATATGATTTCAGCTACATTTAGACGATTTTACGAAGCTTATGAAGGATACACGGTAGCTAAAATGAGTGCTTGAAATGAGTGCTTGAAATACTCTGTAGCCTTTAAATGAGTGCTTGAAATACTCTGTAGCCTTTAAATGAGTGCTTGAAATACTCTGTAGCCTTTAAATGAGTGCTTGAAATACTCTGTAGCCTTTAAATAGATAGACGTCCTCCCCAAGTTGAATAAAACCGTTTACTAGTAGCCAGAGTACAATGAAAAGGACGTCACCGGTACTGAAGGGGTTAATACATGAAAGGCTATAAGACAATCAAAGGGATAGCTAAGTTTGGTTGTCGTTCTTTTAATTTTTAATGTAACGCACACACTCACACACACTCTCTCTCTTTCTCTCTCTCTCTCTCTCTCTCTCTCTCTCTCTCTCTCTCTCTCGATTCGTCTGGCTCTATTAAGGGGAGGTTTTTAGTTTGGTCCCTAGATATCCTTCAAGCTTAAGATTACACCCCCTTGATCACCTTTCAAGATAATTTGTACATTTTTCGGTAGAAAAATTTCCCGGCTTAAAGCCGGTTCCTCTTAAATTACAGGCTCGCTATCGCTCGCCAGGATAAAATCAACACCTAAATGGCACGAAAGGTCTTAAAATTGACAGAAATGGGTTGAAAGTTCTTAAAATCGTCAAAATAATGGGGCAAACGTCTTACAATTAGAAACACAAGGAGGCTAAACATGAGGGAGAAAGGAGTCAAGAAAAAAATCTCTCAAGTGGAAATCTCCCCTTAAGGTGATGGATGTTGAAACCCGACTGTCTTTCACTCCCAGGCTAGGTTTTTTTTTTTCCGCCTATCATTCTCCATTTTCTCTGTGTATCTCCCCCCCCCCCTCTCTCTCTCTCTCTCTCTCTCTCTCTCTCTCTCTCTCTCTCTCTCTCTCTCATCCTCTCTCATCCTCTATCTCGCTTCTCTCTCCTCTCTCCTCCTCATCTCCGCGCCTCTCTCTCTCTCTCTCTCTTTTCATCGCTTAGAAGACTGAGCTATGAGGACCGATTGAAAGCTCTTGATCTCTTCCCGTTGGAGACACGCAGACTACGAGGTCAGCTCATTGAAGTTTTTAAAATACCTAATGGGTTTGACAATGTGGATTATAGCAAAATGTTTAGCCTCAATATGACTACAACACGCAACCATGGCTGGAAATTAGAATTGAAAAGGTTCAGCACTAGTATTTGTGGACACTTTTTCACATACAAGATCTGTTATACATGGAACAAACTTCCCTCCGAAGATGTAAACAGTTCTTCAGTAGAATAGTTCAAGAAGAGAGTAGATAGTATTTTGCACACTGTAGTGAGTGTAGTGCACTAAACAGTCTCTCTCTTTCTACTTCGAGTATCTCCTCGGAATAGACCGCAAGGTCTCTTGAGATACTAACTATACCTTGTAACTCCTTGTAACTCTCTCTCTCTCTCAATTCTGTATCACTTCTGTTGATCTATCACCTCCACACACACACACACACACACACACACACACACACACACACACACACACACACACACACACACACACACACACACCTCTCCCTCAGAAACACCTCCACCCCCCCCCTACCCACCCCCCACAAGAGGCACCAGGTATAACTATTAAGGTAAATGAAATAACAGATGAGGTGTGAAGACGTGCCAACTACCCCTGCCATTCTCTCGGGGCCATCAATACTGTTTCTCTTCACCTTCACCTTCTGGACTCTTTCCCTCGTCTTTAGCCCCAATAGTTTTGAGATTTTAAGACGTTCGGTCCATTAGTTTTGCGATTTTAACACCTTTCACCCCATTTCGTTGTTAATTTTAAGATCTTTTCCGGTGGCCATTTAGGGTGTCCGAAGTTTTTCCTGGCCTAGCGAATAGCAACGCTGTAATTTTAAAAGGAAGCGGCCTTCGGCCGGGTCATTTTCTACCGAATAATTTACAACTATCTTGAAGGGGGGGGGGGGGGGGTCTAGGGGGTGTTTTTTCAAGCTTGACGGAGGTCTAGCAAAGAAACTAAAAAATAAATAAATTAATAAATTAATTAATAGAAAAAAAAAAGAAAAAAAAACAGCCATTAACCCCTTATTACATATCGATGGGGTGAGAGCTTGGTCGGAATTTCTTCATTATACTGATTTGGTTAGGGTAATTCTGTATTATGTTGATTTGGTTAGGGTAATTCTGTATTATGTCGATTTTGTGTAGTGGTAATTCTGTATTATGTCGATTTTGGTTATAGGGTATTCTGGTATTATGTTTGATTTGGTTAGGGCTATTCTGTATTAGGGTCGATTTGGTTAGGGTAATTCTGTATTATGTTGATTTGGTTAGGGTAATTCTGTATTATGTCGATTTGGTTAGGGTAATTCTGTATTATGTTGATTTGGTTAGGGTAATTCTGTATTATGTCGATTTGGTTAGGGTAATTCTGTATTATGTCGATTTGGTTAGGGTAATTCTGTATTATGTTGATTTGGTTAGGGTAATTCTGTATTATGTCGATTTGGTTAGGGTAATTCTGTATTATGTTGATTTGGTTAGGGTAATTCTGTATTATGTCGATTTGGTTAGGGTAATTCTGTAATTATGTCGAATTTGGTTAGTGGGTCATTCTGTATTCATGTTGATTTGGTTATGGGGGATTCTGTATTATGTTGATTTTGGTATAGGGATAATTCTGTATTATGTTGATTTGGTTAGGGTATTCTGTATTATGTTTGATTTGGGTTAGGGTAAGGGTTCCTGTATTATTGTCGAAGTTGGTTAGGTAATTTCCTGTATTATGTTGATTTGGTTAGGGTAATTCTGTATTATGTCGATTTGGTTAGGGTAATTCTGTATTATGTTGATTTGGTTAGGGTAATTCTGTATTATGTCGATTTGGTTAGGGTAATTGTTTATATGGTAATATTGATAGGGTACTTATATGTTTTGTTCTCTTTGTTAAGGTTATTCCTTAATATGTATTGTTTTAAGGTTGTTAGGGTAGGTTATTTCTGATTTATATCTGGTTTTGTTAGAGGTCGGAATATATTTTGTGATGAATTTGAGGAGTGTAGGTGATTAAATAATATAGTAAGAAGATGATTTATTTTTGGCAGATGAATACATTAATATAGCCCTAGATAAAACTAAAATAATATATATATATATACTATATAATATATATAAGTAGGCAGTATGTTTTCATTGAGGCAAAATTTATTAAAGACCAAGGCATATTTGTTTTTTTACTAACTTTTTACTTGTTTTTCAATATTTCTCACTGTATGTCGGATTTCATCATTCAAATGATATATTAAGTTTCCAAAGTTCATTATTATTTTCAATTAGGTGTTGAATAATACGTCAACTTTCATTTTGTTTGTCCTATTATTTATTCACTAAACGCCTTGGTCTTTAATAAATTTTGCCTCAATGAAAACATACTGCCTACTTATACAAATATATATCTATATCTATATATATAATATAATATATTATATTATATATATATATATATATATATATACTGTATATATACAAAGAGAGAGAGAGAGAGGCGTACCGTTACCGATAGATAAATAAATACAGGTACATACATATATATATACATACATACATACATACATACATACATACATACATACATACATGGAGGGGTCGGTAGTCTTTAATCCCTGAGAAATAAGCCAGTTAGAGAGACAGGCCAGACACAGCCGAGACAGATAGGGGCAAATAGGGCTAAAAAATACGCCTTGTAAACAGTAGAAGAGAAACAATGACCAAAGAAACAATATTGCCAAGTCGGTCAGGGTTTGGGGAGAGAGTTACATAGAGTTACACAAATACACAGACTGCACAGGTCATGCGGTCCCTACTATAGTCTATTCGCTGTAAGTAGGCGATAAATCATGACCTCTATCCTCTGTAACTTAAAAAGGGCTATAGTAATCAAGCTAATATTTCTACCGTGTGGGAAGAGTCAGTCAAGGAATAGATATGGATATTTACAGCCAATTTGCTGTAGCCCTTTTTTAATTAGAGGATAGAAGTCATAATTTCTCGCCTACTTACAGCGAACAGACTATAGGCAGTTCGGACTTATATCTAACGTGGGATTTGCTGCACAGTTGAAGGTAAAGTCAGCAGAGAGAGAGAGAGAGAGATGCTGATATTCTATGCATCAAAGATATAATACAAGAGGTATATTTAAAATACAAATTATACCTGATGACTTTGACTACAACCTGGAATAAATGACACATTCCTATTTCGTGTTAATGGTCTATTCTTCATTATATAATTTTCGTATTCATATAATTAGCATCTCGCTCTCGCTCTCGCTCTCGCTCTCGCTCTCTCTCTCGCTCTCTCTCTCAGCATCGCATAGTCTCTCGACTCCGCGTCCGGCTCTGAACTATCCATCTCTCTCAGATCACCTCCTCTCTCTCTCATCTCCTCTCTCGCGGTCCTCTCTCTCTCTCTCTCTCTCTCTCTCTCTCTCTCTCTCTCACCTTACCTGTTATTTACCTTGATGATAAGTGTTTCTTGTTGCAGGTCTTCTTCGTTGTCACTTCTTCCTCATACACACTCTTTTGTGTTTACCGTCTTCAATATTCATTCTTTTTATGTATTTTTGTAATTTGTTCGGCGTCTGTTTGTATTTGGTATCTTGTTTCGTCTGCTTCTTGTTTTGTCTGTGTTTATTTTCCTTCTTCTCCCTTCTTATTTCCCTTTCTTCTCCTCATCTTCGCTACTCGTTTTATATTTGTGTTTACCCATTGTCATATTAGCTTTTACTTGTTTATCCCTCGGTTATGCGTTGGTTGATATGGTTGGTTGGTTCTGATTTATTGGTGTGTATTCATTCCTCTATATAGTTTTTTCTTGTTTATCCCGTTTATTAATGTATCTTATATGTTTTCCTCTGGTTTTGTTTGTATATCCTTCATTCTTACTAGTTACTATACTTGTTTTTTCTCTCTGCGTCTATTTACCTTTTTCCCCTTTTTTTCCCCCATCCCCCCGTTTCCCCCCCCATCTGCGTTCTTCCTTCCGCACTTTCCATTCTGCATTACTCATTCATATTGTGTTGTATTAAGGGGAGGTTTTTAGTGTGTTTCTTAAGACTTCCATCAAGCTTGAAATTACACTCCCTTGACCCCCTTTCAAGATAAATATGTACATTTTTCGGTAGAAAAATGTCCCGGCCGAAGGCCGACTCCTCTTAAAATACAGGCTCGCTATCGCTCGCCAGGAAAAAATCTACAAACCTAAATGTCGACGAAATGTCTTGACAAGTGACATATAATAAGGCGAAAAGTTCTTAAAATCAAAAAAAAAAAATAAATCGCCACACTAATGGGGCGATCGTCCTAAAATCTCAAAATCAATGGGGCTAAACATGAGGGAGAAAGGGCTATAGAAAATAATCCCTCAAGTGGAGATCTTCCCTTAATGTTGCCTACTTTTTTGGATTTCATATATATATATTTATATATTTGTGTCTTGTGTTTCTTCTTCTCCCATTTACTTCATCTTCTTCACTGCTTATTCTATTTATTATAATTGGTTTGTGTGTGTGTGTGTGTGTGTGTGTGTGTATGTGTGTGTGTGTGTGTTTTTTTTTTTTTAATAGTTCTGCTTGTTTTAATTATTCTCGCACTTTCCCTCCTTCACTATTCATTCTATTTTATGTTTATCTAGTCCCTTATTTGCTTGTTCGTCTTTATCTTCCTATTTGTTTATTCTATGTTTTGTTATCCTTTTTGTATTTGTTTTTATTCCTCGTACTTGCTTGTTATTATATTGTTTGTATTGTAAATAATTGTTTCTTATTTACATTATTATTAATTATATTGTTATTATTGTATTGTTCTTATTTTGTAATGTCACTTTTCATTGTACTCTCCCTTCTCTTTTAATTGTCTTTCCTTATTGATGTTTTGTTTATTTGTTTTGTTTTGTCGTTATTTTCACTTATTTTATATTTGTATGTACAGTATATATTAGTGTATGCATGTTTTGGTTTGCTGTTTAGACTTCTATATTGTCACTCATCTTGTAAGGTGTGTTATATTTTCCATAGTGATTTTACATTTGTTTTCGTTGATATGTTTTCACTTACTTATATTGTTGTTTTATGTAATTATAATGATTTATGTCATGCTGTTTCTCCTTCGTCATTGTCACTCTTGTTTGTTTTATTTTTATTTATTTTTTATCATACCCATTGTCCATTTTTTATATTGATAAGTTTCCCCTTAGTCTTATATATATTTGTATTTATGTATTTATTATATTTATTTGTTTATTTACAATTATGTTGTTTGTTTGCTGTTTCATCATCACCCACCTTCCTCCCACTTACTTTCACTTTCTCGCGTCTTTAACATTAAATTTATTTCATTTAGCCATTTCTTATTTGGTTGTTTGTCCTTGCCTTCGCGTTGTTTATTTATTTGTATTGCTGTTTGTACTTTATATAGGCACTCATTGCACTCATGAAACAAACCATGAATCACGAATAACCTTTTAAGCCTGTACATTCTTGTTTATGATTGTGTCTATATCGTTTGGTGTGTGTGTGTGTGTTTTTTTTTTTGGGGGGGGGGGGTGGCCTGATGAAAGTCCATCCGCCTCTCAATTTTGCCTTGGGGTGGGTGTTTGACTGTATCTCTGTATTTTTCAGATATCTAGTTTATTATTTTCAACCTCTGTTCACCAGTGTGTGTGTGTGTGTGTGTGGTGTTGTGTGTGTTGGTGGGGGGGGGGGGGGGGGGGGGGGGGGGGGGGGGGGTGTTTGTTGTGTGTGGGTGTGGTTTTAGTTTTCTACTTGTATAAACCATCTCTAAAATATGTTTTATTTATTTTCAGGTAAGGTGACGCTTTGTTGTGAAAGGGACGATACGAGGAAGGTGAGTGTGTTTACTATTCTACTGTATATATTCGTATTTATATATTTTTAAATATAATTATTATGGTAAAGTTCAAAAGACAAAATAATAATTTCATTAACATGTTGCATATATATAATTTTATCAGTGTTGCATTGCTCACTCAGCTTGTCATATTATCCGTGATCTATTTTTCCCAGTTGCTTAACATACCATTGTTTTCTTTCGATATATGTGAGTTTTCGTAACACGTTTATATCCTTAGTCTAGGGGAATTTAGTGTTAGTGAGAGTTTATTTTAGGAATAACCCCCTTCCCCATCCTCCTACCCCCACCACAGCTCCACCCAACCCCCTCGCCCCTAGTCCTCTGCCACACGCACCCCTACCCTGTCCCCCATCCTCCTACCCCCACCACAGCTCCACCCAACCCCCTCCCCTATCCTCCACCCCCTCCCTTCCCCATCCTCCTACCCCCACCACAGCTCCACCCAACCCCTCCTCCTCTCAACACCCCCCCTTCCCCGATCCTCTCAACACACCCTCCCCTATCCTCCACCCCCTCCCAACATCCTTCTCTCACTCGCCATTCTCCACAAGTGCACCCCAACACCCCTTCTCCCATCCTTCCAACCCCCCTTATCCCCCATCCTCCACCCCTCCCAGCACCCTTCTCTCCCATCCACCCACACCCCAGCCCCGCCCCTCCCCAAGTAAGGGCCCAGCAGCCACGGGAACGCCAGGCCCCTCGAGTTAATCATTTGTTTTGATTGAGCGTCACAGATAGTGCCGCCAGAAATGTTAATGGGTATCTGTTAAGCCGCCCCGGGATGACGAATAGCGGGGCGTGGGGGCGGGGGCGGGGGCGGGGGTTTTAGGCCTGGAGAATGGGTGGGGAGGGGGAA
>CM064521.1:60507225-60538851 GCA_032716605.1 Paralithodes platypus | reverse complement strand
GACTTTCTTTTATTCAACTGCTGAGCTCTGGAACTCTCTCCCAGAATCAGTCTTTCCCTCTTCCTATGACTTAAATTGCTTCAAACTCCGTGTCTCCAGGCATTTTAGCTCGAACGTCCCTTGATTTCGGCCCTGTCACTCTTTGAAATATGGGGGAGGCACTCGCTGCAGGCAGTTATGCCTTTTGTCTCCCTCATTCACATAGAAAAAAAACAAAAAACAAAAAATATATATATATAGAGAGAGTATATTAGATGGTGATTCTTTTAATTATACAAGCCTACACCTCCAACTTCCTTACAGACCGAATCTCGCAAGTGGTCAATGGTGTGAACTGGCTTCTACTCTAGGCCTCGAACCCCTTCCATTACCAAGCCTACTAATACCACGGGAGAGGCACCAGCTGCACCAATAAGGGATGAAGGCAGGGATTTGATAACCTCTTCAGTACTTGAGGTCATTTAACTTTCACTGGCTAACATTAGACTAATTTACATAACTTAATATTGACCTCTAGGAATACAAAGGGGGCATGGTGTATCTCCGTCAGTCCTCTAGCTCCCACAGGTCCTTCCAAAGCTAAGGAAGAAAGTTGTCATCGTACTGCAAGGGTTAAGGGGAGGTTTTTAGTGTGTTTCCTAGACTTCCATCAAGCTTGAAATTACACCCCCTTGACCTCCTTTCAAGATAAATTTGTACATTTTTCGGTAGAAAAATGTCCCGGCCGAAGGCCGGTTCCTCTTAAATTACAGGCTCGCTATCGCTCGCCAGGAATAATTCAACACCTAAATGGCACGAAAGGTCTTAAAAGTGACATAAATGGGGCAAAAGTTCTTAAAATTGCCAAACTAATGTGGTGAACGTCTTAAAATCTCAAAAGCAATGGGGCTAAACATGAGGGAGAAAGGGGTAAATAAAAAAATCCCTCAAGTGGAAATCTCCCCTTAAACTAGACCTGGACCCCTTCCATTAAGAGGCCCTTCTAATACCCCCCGGGAGAGGCACCAGCTGGACCAATAAGGGAGGAGGTAGGGGGGAGGGGGGGGACTGGAAGGGATCAGCATTGGGTTGAATTGATTTTAAAACGAGGCTGTTCCAGATGAGTATAGGGTGAAAATGGCTGTCGAAACCCGTAGAGTATTGGTAGTTATGGCTGGATTTTTTTATTTTTTTTTATTTGTCATACCAGTACATAAGTGGAATACATACGTACAGTCGCGCTACTAAGTGATGTCTCGGCACCAAGTATATTTTGATCAATAATTGGTATCAGCAATATCTAAGCTTCATTTCTTCATATCGAGTGTAATATAGAAACATGTTCCTACACTAACCCACCCTATTCAACATCTGACAGACATTAATACAGCACAGAGCAAGCCAAACGTAATGACAGCTGGGGAATGACTTATTAGCGCGACCGTACACAGATTGGAAAATATAATGTAAATAGTAAATACAGAATAATACACTAACTGCCTCTTTTCTTCGCGAATTGACCCATACCAAAACCCTACTGAGAGTAAAGGCTGAAGGGAGAGCTAAATCAGGTTGGTAATGGTCTAATGACGTATATAAAGAGCTGGTCAAGACTAGCGAGGGATGTAAAGGACTGGATAATGGGCTGAAGAGGTCTAAAGAGAGGGCTAGAATGGGATGGGAAAACTAAAACTATCTAAATGGTTGCCTTAGGACTATAGAAGGCTGATAAATGATAGGGATAGTAGGTGAGGGATGGTAAGGGCTAGAGAGGGTTGGATAGAGGGCGGGGATATAGGGAAGGGATGGTAAGGGCGGGTAAGGGTTGGACAGAGGGTGGGGAAGGTAGATTTACTGACTTAATAAGGTGGGAGGATAGGAGGGCATCCTGGTATTGTGTGGGGGTCAAATGCTGTAACCTTGTAATATTCAGACCGTCACCTTAATAAAGGGAAGGAGGGAGTTTATATTGGATGGATAGAGGGTTAAAGAGGGCTGGTAAGGGCTGGAGAAAGGTCAGGTCTGGGCTGTAAAAAGGTCTGGTCTGGGCTGAAGACAAGGTTGCTTAGGGGACTAAAGAAAAGGCTGGTAAGGACGGGAGCACAACGGCTCTGAAGAGAGGGCTGGTGTGGGATGGAGATAAAGATGGATAAGGGACTAAGGACTGAAGAGAGAACTGAACGGGACTGGGGATGGCTGGTCAAGACTGGAGAGAGGATAGTTAAGGGCCGGAAAGAGGGCTATAGTTCATTCGCTGTAGATAGGCGAGAAAGCATGACCTCTAACCTCTGTAACTAAAAAACGACTAAAGTAATCGAGCTAATAGTTCTACCATTTGGGAAGAGTCGGTCAAGGAATAGATGTAGACATTTACAGCCAATTTGCTCTAGCCCTTTTTAAGTTACAGAGGATAGAGGTAATGATTTATCGCCTACTTACAGCGAATAGACTATAATAAGGGCTATAGAGGACTAGAGAGAGGGCTGATCAGGACTAGAAAGAGGGCTGATCAGGACTAGAAAGAGGGCGGGTAAGGGCTGGATAGAGGGCGGGGAGGGCAGATTCTCAGACTTAATAAGGTGGGAGGATAGGAGGGGCCCCTTGGTAATTTGGGGTCAAATGTTGCAACCTTGTAACATTAAGACCATTACGTTAATAAATGAGAGAGGGAGGGTGAGGGGGACTTACTGAATGCTCACATGTACAGTTAGAGGCAGGAGTAGTAATGTCTGCCAGATGTTGAGTAAGGTAGGAGCATATAGAGAAGTAACACTCAGGTTAATTTAGGAAAGGGGGGGGGGGGAGGTTACGTCATGCTCACAGGTACACTCGACCAAAAAACAATCTTTACACTAACGTTCTAAACATTCTGGAAGTGGGTCGAAATCTTATGATACTACCTCACAGACGTATGTTTCACCCGATTCTTTCCGTTCACACTAGATTATTTACAGCTCACCAATTGTAAAGATTGTTTTTTGGTCGAGTGTACAGTTAAATAAATTAAAATGGCTGGCCAGATATTGAGTAACAACACATTCAGGAAAATAACACTCAGGCATTCAATACCTCAGTCATCAGGCAAATCTATGGGGAACTGAAAACCCACCCGTATAAGAAAATAATTTTTGTTTTAAACAATAATATAACAGAGGTTCTTTCTTACACGTTCGTTCGTGTTTTCCGTTTCTCATAGATTCGCTTGATGATGGAGACAAGATATTCCGAAATTGTTGATAATACTTTAGGGGGGTCACCGTCTTTTTTGTTTGTCTTATCTTTCTCTCCTTATCTCTCTTTCTCTGCCTTGTATCCATTCGGGCCAATTCAGCCAACTGTTTTAAGACGTTTATCCCCATCCAAGTGTCGATTTTTTCCTGGCGACCGATAGCGACCCAGCATTGTAGGGAGAAATACAGCTTCGCCGGAGACCTTTTTCTATCGAAAGATGTACAAATTTAGCTTTCTGTCAAAACACAAATATATATATGCTGGCTCGCTGCCACTCGCCAGGAAAATATTGACACCTGGATGGTGGTAAACGTCCTAAAACAGTAGGCTGAATGGGGCCGAATGGATAAAAGCCAAAGAGAGAGGGAGAGAAAGAGATAAAAAGCGAGGTGGGCTCCCTTAATAAAGAAGATCATAGGAAAAACTTCTATCTGCTTTCATATCCTGGTGTTGCTGTTCCTTATAAGTTTCCGTTTCCCAAAGAATACTTTTATATATATATATATATATATATATATATATATATATATACAGTACATATATATACTAGAAGGAAACGAATCAGGAAAAACAGGGGAAAGGAATAATAAGAAAAAGTTGCAAGTCAAAGAAAGCAACATATCACACGAAAAGAAAACTTGGGATGAAAAGAGAAGTTAAGATGAAAGAGAAGCAGGAAATATATCAAAGCTTTAAGGGGAGATGGGTCGTTTTCCTGGTCCCCCTTCTTCCTCATGTTTAGTCCCATTAGTTTGCAGATTTTATGACGTTCGATCCTTTAGTTTGGCGATTTTAAGACCTTTTGCCCCATTTATCTGTCAATATTAAGACTTTTCGTATCATTCAGGTGTCTATTTTTTCCTGGCGAGCGATAGCGAGCCTGTAATTTAAGAGGAAACGGCCTTTGGCCGGGACATTTTCCTATCGAAAAATGTACAAATTTATCTTGAAGGAGGGTCTTGGGGGAGTGTTTTTTTAAGATTGATGGAAGTCTAAGGAGGAAACTAAAAATATTATAAAAAGATACATAAATGATCAAATAAATACGCCCATCCCCCCTTAAGGCTCTCAGAGTGGCGGAGAGAGTGAAAGAGGCTTACGGGGAGAGAGATGGAGAGAGTCGGTGAAATACGAAAGTAAAGCTAGGTATGAGAGATTGGGTGCGGGTATATTGATGTGTTAGAGGTTTTAGTTATGTTGTTGGTTAATTAATATAGGACTTAATTAAGAGGCTATCAACTCAACAGGTGGTGTTCTGAGAGTGAGGGTCTGACTCTAGGAGGTGAGACAGTGAAGCACTGGAGCGAGGCAGCTTCAGAGATGGAGCTGCTTCGAGCCGTGTGTGAGCAACTAAGCCCCATGCATCACGCGAAGGCAATATGGCAGGGGCTGGTTGTAGCTAAAAGTGCTTCAGGTGTCTCACTCCCTAGACTGGAACGAGACCTCACGGGCTTCACCGTTCATAGCGGTTGAATGTACAGGCTCTCAGCCAAAGCCCTATAGAGTTGTTGGAATATAGACAAAAATAAAAAATACTGTAATACGTCAGGACTGGAGCCCCTTTTCGAGAACCCCAGTCCCTTGAAGTTAGTTAGAAAAGTGGGGATTGGGCCTGAGCATATAGATAGATAGATAGAAAATAGGACTTCAGAGGCTATCAACCCTTCTGGATTTGTAACAGTACATTTTGAGCGACTGTACACGCTAGGATAGACCGTATTAATAACATATATATCTCACACCATTATAACAGTTATTCACTTACTTAAGTATGCAACTGTACATTTCTAGTTGGGTATGACCTCTCCCATAGAGGATCATAACCCCCACCTATAAAAGCCTTGGTATGATTCCTGCAAGTAAGCATGGTTCTCACACCGCCCTTCAGAAAATTGCTGCAACACCAAGATGATTGCTAGCAACTAAGCATGAGTGTCACACCACACTGGTAGAAAGCCGGTGCCCACTATGAGAGCACCCAGGCAGTAGTACAAAGGGTACAAAGGGTACAAAGGAAATCAAGCAACAACAGATCTAGTGACCCTTCTAGGTTGCTTGTCCTCCAAAACACTGAGGATCAAGTGTCCAAACAGTGGTTTAGAGTGGGTAAGGGAACATTGGAAAGGGAATTACTGCCCTGGAACTAATGTCCGTGGCAGGATTAGGAAGTTAGTAGGGGACAGATGGGTTAGTAACTGAGGGGGGGATAAAATAAAGTTATTCATTTACAAACGCAGTCAGTCGCGGGTTTGATGCGAGATATTTGTCTAGGCGGAGTTTAAATGAATCAACGGTGATGCAGTCTATAACGTTTCGGGGAAGCCCATTCCACAAGTTGACAACTCGATTGAAGAAGAAATTCGTAGATTCGTGTGAGTTAAAAGATTTACCAATAATTTTGCAACCGTTTCCCCGCGTGTAATTAGATTGGTCGATAGTGAAGTACTTACTACAGTTCATATTGTCGATGCCTTTGATGATTTTGAACACTTGAATTAAGTCACCTCTTAATCTGCGCTGGGTTAAAGGAAATAGATTTAATTCTCTAAGACGCTCTTCGTATGGTTTGTTCTTTAGGCTAGGTATCATTTTGGTAACTCTACGTTGAACTCGTTCTAGCTTGTTTATATCTTTTTGGTAATAAGGGCACCAGGATTGAACGCAGTATTCCAGAAGAGGGCGGACTAAGGAATTGTAAAGGGTTAGGATAACTTCTTTGGATTTATGCTCAAATGACCTGCCTATAAAGCCAATTATTTTGTTTGCCTTCTTAACAACTTCCTGAACATTGTTGACTCGGTTTTAGGTTACGCGATATTGTTACTCCCAGATGGTTTTCTCTGTTTACATTCTTAAGCTGAGTGCCATTCATCGAATAGTTTGCTTTCTCATTTAGGTATCCGATATGTAGTACTTTACATTTATCCGCATTGAAACTCATTTGCCAAATTTGGGCCCAACATGACAATTTATCTAGATTGTGTTGCATATCGTCAACTTGTTCTTTTGAGAGTACGCTATTTGCAATTTTTGTATCGTCAGCAAATTTTGAGATTGTACAGGTGAGACCCTCATCTATGTCGTTGATGTAAATTAGAAAGAGAATTGGTCCTAGAACCGATCCCTGGGGTACCCCGCTACTTACATTGGTCCATTTTGATGCCTTACCGTTTATGACTACTCTTTGCTTTCTGTCGCTGAGCCAATTTTCTATCCATTTCAACACACCGTCTTGTATTCCATGCGCTTTAGTTTTAGCAGTAAACGTTTGTGGGGAACTTTGTCAAAGGCCTTTTGAAAATCAAGGTATATACTATCTACAGCTTTACTCTCATCGTAGAGGTTGAGGATATCGTGGAAGAAGTCTAAGAGGTTTGTTAAACAGGAACGTTTTTTACGAAAGCCGTGTTGAGTATCTTTAAGTATGTTATTTTCCTCTAAGTGATTTACGAGTCTGTCTCGTATGACCGTTTCTAGCATTTTACATACAACTGAGGTTAAGCTAATTGGACGATAGTTACTGGGTAGGGATTTGCTGCCTTTTTTGAATATCGGTGTTACGTTGGCTAGCTTCCACTGATCGGGCATAGTTCCAGACTGCAAGGATTTATTGAATAGTAATGTCAGTGGTTTAGAGAGCTCATCCTTAGCTTCCTTTAGAACTCTAGGCGAGATTGTATCAGGTCCAGGCGTTTTATTTACCTTGAGTTTATCTAAACAATTCAATACTTCTCTCTCTGTAACGGTGATATTGCTTAGAACATCTGAATTATCAATCTGAATCGGCGATGGTGTAGGGATATCACGGAGGTCTTCTGTTGTAAAAACTGATGCAAAGAAGGTATTGAGGGCATTACTCATTTGTACTTCGTCTTTGATGTATTCTCCATTTTCATCGACTAATGGTCCAACAGTTGAAGTAACGACTTTTTTCTTTCTGATATAACTATAGAATTCTTTCGGGTTTGTTTTACTTTGATTCGCAATATGTAACTCTAAGGTCTTTTTACTTTGCTTAATTAACTTTTTGGCTTTGCGTCGTAGCTCTACAAATTTCAGCCGTTCTTCGTCATTTTGTGAGGATTTTAATCTATCATTAGCAAATTTTTAGCAAGCAGGCAGTTTGAAATATCTTTATTCCACCATTTGGGCTTATTATTATGGCCTGGACGCCGAGTTTTCGATGGTATGCAGTCTTGCACTGCTTTTAGGTAAGTGGCTTCGAATAACTTCCAAGATGTATTTATGTCGTTATTGTGAATTAAAAAGCTCCAGTCAGTTTCTTTAAACATAGCTCTAAGTTTATGGAAGTTTGCTTTCTTGAAATTAGGGACTTTTTCGATGCTACTATTTGGTTCGTTACTAGTAAACTTTAAAGTGAAAGTTATCGTACGATGGTCGCTGTTACTGAATTCATCACCAACATTCAAATTCTCTATTAATTCTTCTTTTGTTGCAAGTACAATGTCAAGAACGTTATTACCACGGGTCGGCGTTCCAACAAATTGATAAAGCGAACTCTCTTGCAAGTTCGTATACAAGTCATGTCCGGAGTGTGAAGTAAGAGTATCGCCCCACTTGGTCACAGGTAAATTAAAGTCACCAAAAATTACGGTATCTTGTGAGTTACTTACATCTGCAATTTGTTCGTAAATTTCTCGGTCAGTTTGCACTGATTGAGCTGGAGGTCTGTATATTAATGCAAGTATTATTTTGGTACCTTTATTATTCTTTATTAGCACAAAAGATGCGTCGACGTTCACAATTTGAGGTTTTGACAAGAGGGTAGGGTTAAGACTTTCTTTGATATAAAGTAAAACGCCACCTCCATTTCGATTTTATTCGGCTTTTCTCAAACATTACATAACCGGGAAGTGAATACTCTGCTAAAAAGTCTCTATCTTCTGTATTGAGCCAAGATTCTGTTATGCCAATCACATCATAATTTTCTGTAAACACTAGCTCCTCTAAATCTGAAAATTTATTGCGTATGCTACGAGCGTTTGCATAGAAAACCTTTAAATTTGTTATTTTAGAAACTCACGGAACGCTCTTTAATAATATTTTTGGTTCTTGTCGGATCTACATTTATGTCATGGCTGTCCTCGGTCCTCGCTGTCTTCGGTCCTTATCGCTGGTGGTCCTCGGTTGCCTCTGTTTTTTTCTTGGCGTTGGATGATTTATGTCCACTGCTGCTTCTTCTCGGATGGCGTTTTTTGATCCATGGCTGCGGACTGCTTCGTGTAGGAGACGACCCATGCGTGCTGAACCCACAGGGTTTAGATGAGTGCCATCCTTGCGGAACAGAGTAGGCTGGTTGTAGAAGTTGTCCCAGAGGTTGATGAATTCAACTTCTTCCCTCAGACACAAATGTTTTAGTCGGCTATTTGTGCTGAAAGCCTTGTCGTAGAATTTGTCAGGTGCGTCGATCTTGGGGAGAATGCCTGAGATGATGATATTCCTTGACTTGTTTTTGTAGTGCTGGATCATCTTGCGATATTTCTCCATCAACTCTTCGGATCTGGTGCGCATGACGTCATTTGAACCAGCATGGATGACAAAAAGGGTATGGCAGATAGATCAGCCATTAGGACGCATCCATCCCTAATCGGCTAAGGTAGACGATAGTGTTATACAAGTGACGTATACAGTGATACTGTGCATTAATTAGTGTGTGTTAATACCTTATTCACGATTCTTAATGTGTCTAATTCTTTTTACAGGAATACCATATACAGGAATTAGCTCAGTTTCTAGTTGCTTTCGTTATAGTGTGTTTATAGTTAAAGGTCTTCCCAGTCGGGCAGATACAGTACCTCCACAGACCTTACAATAATAATCAAAGCCACGCTTCATGTTTATATTTTGTTGGTAATAAACTATAAGAAAACCAAGTGTTTTTGCTTCTTATTCATTTTTCTTATAAACATATTTCCAGTGAACCAGCTGAATCTACAAACATAAAGAAGGAAATATCTCTGAGGTAAGAAAAAGCAAACAAACAGAAGGGGAGGCTGAACCTTACACCCCCAATTCACCCTGTATAAGAGATTTTGTTTCTGGCATTATACCATCTTAATACCAATGGAAATACTAGGACTCGCTGAAAACAAAATCAGCTCTCTATGTGCGTGCGCGCACGCGAATTTCATTGCACTATATTAAAAATCATTCTACACATTGAAAATTGTTCAAATTTCCCGCATTTTTTTTATGGCGCATCCTACAAGCATCCCCTACAACGTAACGTGCTCGTTTTCCCATATTGAATAATAGAAGGTGCTGAAAAAATATATATAATATATATTTTTTGGGTAGAGCAAATTTCGACATGAAAAAGGTCGAATCTCGGAAAATATTGGGGGGGGGGGGGGGCAGCCATTATGGACACGCTCCACCGTTGCTATATAGTCCTATATATAGTGTGTAGAAGGGGAACGAATTTGAGCAATATAAAAAAAATGTAGTTTCACTTGGAAGTTGCCAATATATGATCTCTGGGAATTGTAATCTTATATAATCAATCATTGCTGATATCATTTTGGGGAAAATAACCAAGTTACTCCTTCCAGAGACGTTTTATATTACTAAGCTGTTAAGCTGTTAGAGAAAACCAAGTTATATGGCATACTCATGAAAAACATCTTGTTGCATTGGCTTTAACCCCTAAAGAGCGGCGCCCGGCTATAGCCGGGTGCCAATTTGCAGCAAGTTACAAGCATTATTAAGGCTTTTAAAGGGTTAAAATCGAGTGCAAATGGCCGGGAGCGCAGCGGGCCACACGTCCGACTCCCAGGGCCTACCGCCGTCCACTGACTCACCCTCCCTGTGTTCTCGAGAGGCCGGCAGTGTAGCCAGTAGTGAGCGTAGCTGGAAAAAATATGCCGCTATACGCTAAACTCCCATGTTGGTGGTACCACTGCCTGAGAACGACGAGTGCTACGTAGCTCCTTCTGGTCTCATTTTGAAGCTTTTAGCGCCTAGTTTTTTACTGAATACTTTTCTTTTCATGCAGATACTTGATTTATCATTCAGGAGGGCCTGAATATGCCCAAAATAGCCCAAAACCCCCCGCTCGTGAGGTGTTAAAAATCGTTATACCAATTTTTTTTTAACAAAATCCATGATATTTGGGGCCACGGAGGGGGGGGCCCCTAGGGATGTCATATGGGTGTTTATGCCCTCATATGATAGTTTCTATTGTTTACAGGAGCCTTTTAGACAAAAAAAAAAAAAAAAAAAAAAAATTGGGCTGAAGGGAAAACATTTTGTTGATTGGGGGCGAGGGGGAACCCCAGTTCTGGGGGGTTATGTTTTTTTATGTTTTTTTTTTTGCCCTCCTATGCTATTCTCCTATGTTGAAAGAAGCATTTTAGAAAAAGAACACAAAAATTTGAAATTTTGACTTCTGGGATAAATGAAGGTTCAGCCTCCCCTTAGTTAAACTATAAAATCTTTGATACAGATTATTAAGTCAGCACACTGTAAGTAAAGAATAGTGGCAGGACTGGAGCCTCTTTTCGAGAACCCCAGTCCCTTGATGTTTTACCAGACGGTCCAGACCAGATGGCTGGAGTAAAGTAGGAAAGAAGAGCAATTGGACAGAGGAAGAACAAGCTGAGAAGTGAGAAGTGAGAAGTACAGTAGAAGACTGAAAGTTCTTGGGCTCAACCAAGTTGCTTCATTGTATAGTAATATTTGAGTGAACTAAATATATAAAGACTGCTATGATGCAAGTTCCTATAAACAATAATTATGTGCTAGGGATTTTAGTAATATTTGAGTGAACTAAATATGAAACATCTATTATGGATAAAGTTTATAAAAACATGCTGCACTAGAGTTTGTAATATTTGAGTGAATTAAATATGAAACACCTGCTATGATGGAAGTTCATGTACAAAATATGCTGTGCTAGAGGTTTCAGTAATATTTGAGTCAATTAAATATGAAACCACTTATGTTCTTAAGATGTAAGGTCATATAAAACAAAGCTGATGTGCTAGAGGCTTCATCAGTATTTGTGTGAATTAAATATGACACAACAGCTATGATGGAATTGTACAGTATATATAAATCAAATGCTGCACTAGAGGTTTCAGTATTAGTTGTGTGAATTAAACATGAAACTACTCTTATTATTGAAGTTCAGATCATATAAAAATGCTATGTTAAAGGTTTCAGTAATACATGTGTGAATTAAAGACGAAACTACTAGTACGATTGAAATGTATATAGTAAAATAAATGCATTAAAAAAGCATATGTATTCTAAATTTGTAAGAAGCTTTTGGGGACGAGCTTGAAAATCTGACGCCCCACTTCCAAAGGAAACGCCCCCATAGGGATGGCCATGGCAGAAACTGCCTCCAGGCTACCAGACATGCCTCCACTGACCCACTCCACAGTGCTACTTCCACTAAGTGGATTATGACCCTTAGCACTGAAGGAGCAGACCCAGAGCAGTCCCTCACGCGGATGACAGTTCCACCACTGTTTTGCTATTATATTTTCCCTAGTGGGGCCCTGGCTGGAAGCATATCAAGCACAGGAATTTTCTGATGATAGGAACCATTGGTCCACTGCTACAGAAGCTGATTGCACCACCAAAGTGGCGCATCTCTACGCCAGAGAGAGAAAGGCCGATTTGTGCCATTGGGCTGTGAGAGTAAGACACTATGGAACCATGGGGCACACCATTATGGCCCCACTGCCTTCACCACTCTCACAAAAACAGTTAGGAATAAAAATGATGAATACAGTAAAGTCAGAACCGGCTATGGGAAGTAGAGGAAACCAACCCTCACTCTGACAGATCGAGCCCACCACGAACTATGACTATGCCACGTCTCGTCGAACATGCACACTAATAATTGTCTGTCATACGAGATGCTCATTATTGTAAAAGAGTACATTACTATAGGTATTGGTGTACTCACGTAAGTTAGTGGGTGTAGGAGGAAGTGCCTATATGGACACAGACAATTGGCTTCGTGAGAGAGGATAGGGATATGCACGTGACGGAGTACATTTTTTATGAGCAGAGTGTGGGTGTTGGTTATGACTGGGGTGTTTTATGAGAGTGTGTGTGTGTGTGTGTGTGTGTGTGTGTGTTATTCACTTGCTTGTTCGTCAAGGGGAATCCACGCAATGCGAGCTAAGCTCATTATTATCGCGCCTCCTTAACTGGGAATGTATTGCGTGAAATGCATGTTAAGTGTTTATGTATCATTGGAATGGCTGTGGATGTGTGTGTAGTCTGTATTTTAGCCAATTGGCGACATCTGGAAACGAAGGCTTAGGGTTAATCTGTACGGTACCATTCTCACTACGGTATCAGTCTCACCCGAAGGCTTAGGTTGACCAGTAGCTTAGGTTGACCAGTACGATACCCATCTCACCTTGTAACCGATCACCAACCCCAGATGGGACGTCACAACTTCGTCCACTTATACCAGGTTCCTATTTATACTGCTAGGTGAACAGAAGCTACACCGTTAGGAGACTTGCCCAAATGTCTCTTCCCCGCCCGGGTCTCGAACCCGGGACCTTCTGGTTGTGAGCCAGACGCGATATCAGTTACGCCACGGGGAGGTGTGTGTGTGTGTGTGTGTGTGTGTGTGTGTGTGTGTGTGTGTGTGTGTGTGTGTTATAGCGAACTATATTGGTGTGTGTGTGTGGTAGCGAACTATAATGGTGTGTGTGTGTTCGTGTGTGTGGGTGGGTGGTAGCGAACTATTTTGGTGTGTGTGTGTGTGTGTGTGTGTGTGTGTGTGTGTATGTATGTGTGTGTGGTAACGAACTACAATATATTGGAGTGGTGTTTGTTCGTGTGTGTATGTGTGTATGGTAGCGAACTATATTTGTGTGTGTGTGTGTGTGTGTGTGGGAGTAGGTTTATGTAGTGTTTATGGGTGGAGTGTCGGCTCAGTTGGAGTATGGGTGTTGATGTCTTATTAAAGTGGAACTTATGTGTGAGAGAGAGAGAGAGAGAGAGAGAGAGAGAGAGAGAGAGAGAGAAAGAGAAAGAGAAAGAGAAAGAGAAAGAGAAAGAGAGAGAGAGAGAGGAAAGAGAGAGAGAGAGAGAGAGGAAAGAGAGAGAGAGAGAGAGAGAGAGAGAGAGAGAGAGAGAGAGAGAGTAAAGAAAGAAAGAGAGATATAAGGGGGGGGGGGGGACCGCGCCCCCATCCTACTGATCCCCAATAGCAACCGCGTCTGCTGGACTAATCTCTCCCGGATTACTAATAAGATCGATGCAATACACTTTTGGTTGGCCTGGGGGGGGGGGGTGGGGGTAGTGGGATGGAGAAAAGAGAGGGGTAGGGGAAGAATGGGAGGAGGAGGAGGAGGAGGAAGAGAAGGAAAAGGGCGAGGGTGAGGAGGAGAAGGAGGAACAAGGACGATAACGAGGAGGAGGAAGAAGGAGAAGAAGAAGAGGAGGAGGAGGAGGAGAAGGCCCACAAAGAAGTACAAAGGAAAACAAGCAACAACAGCGAGTGAAAGTATATAGAAATATATAGATACGGACAAAGGGAAAGCCAGACAGAGTTACATATACAGTATACACAGATCTTGCAGTCCCTACTAGGCAGTCCGGATTTAATGCTAAAGTAGGAATTGCTACAAAGTGGAAGGCAAGGATAGCAAAGCAGAAGGCTCTCTCCCCACCCACCACTCCCTCCGACAATTGGTCGACATTAAATTTAGTTGGGGAAACAAGTCTCCCAGTAAAATGAGAACAAATTCTACTAGGAAATGCATAGTTCTAAACGAAATTGAGAGAGAGAGAGAGAGAGAGAGAGAGTGGGGGGTGGAGAGAGAGTGGGGGGTAGAGAGAGAGAGTGGGGGGTAGAGAGAGAGGGTGGGGAGAGAGAGTAGGGCGTAGAGAGAGAGGGTGGGGAGAGAGAGGGTGGGGAGAGAGAGGGTGGGGAGAGAGAGTGTGGGGAGAGAGAGTGGGGCGTAGAGAGAGAGAGAGAGAGAGAGTGGGGCGTAGAGAGAGAGGGTGGGTAGAGAGAGGGTGGGGAGAGAGGGGAGGGGCAGGTATATATAGGTAATGCAGAGAGATAAGGTAAGGTACACGTACAGCTGATAAGGAGACAAGGCATTTGTGTCCCCTCTGTACCATACCTTACCACACACACGGAATATATACTCTCTCTCTCTCTCTCTCTCTCTCTCTCTCTCTCTCTCTCTCTCTCTCTCTCTCTCTCTCTCTCTCTCTCTCTCTCTCTCTCTCTCTCTCTCTCTCTCCACGTAAGAGACAAGGCATTTGTCCACTCTGTGCCATACTTTACCTTACCACACACACATACTTATATTCTCTCTCTCTCTCTCTCTCTCTCTCTCTCTCTCTCTCTCTCTCTCTCTCTCTCTTTTCCTTCAAGTATATATTATTTGTTTCCTTTGCTTCATGTACCTAGCTCGTATGTGCCTCTCTCCTTATGCTTGTTCATCCTGTCAATTCCTTTTAACCTTTAGTACTATGGGGGGTAGAGGACGTTAAGGGGAGATGGGTCATTTTTTTGGGTCCCCCTTCTACCTCATGTTTAACCCCATTAGTTTTCAGATTATAAGACGTTCGGCCCATTTGTTTGGCGATTTTAAAACCTTTCGCCCCATTTATCTGTCAATATTAAGACTGTTCGTGTCATTAAAGTGTAGATTTTTCCTGGCGAGCGATAGCGAGCCTGTAATTTAAGAGGAACCGGCCTTTGGCCGGGAAATGTTTCTACCGAGAAATGTACAAATTTATCTTGAAGGAGGGTCTTGGGCGGATGTGTTTATATGCTTGATGGAGGTTTAGGGAAAAAAATAAACTAATAATAATAATAATAATAATAATAATAACTAAAATAATAATAATAATACTTAGATACATTAATCAGCAAAGAAATACGCCCATCTCCCCTTAATATTAGAGCAGGTTAGAATCATAAATCAAGGGAGAGCACACATCAAGTTTCGTCACATTTAGCCATAACTTTTATATACTGTACACTGGTGGGATACAATCTGAATCACGCTGTACTCATGAAATAATAGTAAAAATAATACTAACAATACTACTACTACTACTACTATTACTACTACTACTACTACTAATAATAATAATAATATTAATAACAACAATACTACTAATACTACTACTAATACTAGTAATAATAACAACACAAATATTACTATAAATACAATTATAGATCAATAAATAAGTAAAGTGTTCCCTTCTCCTACCAAGCCATCAAACCAAACACAAAGAAGCAACGCAATAATAAAGTATAAATGCCAATGATGCCCCTGTGACACCAAACACGAACAACGATTAAAACCAAACCAAAATAAAGTGACGCCAACGAATCAAACCCAACCAAAGTGTCGCCAATGAAACCAAAACCAAAATAAAGTGTCACCAACGATTAAAACCAAACCAAAATAAAGTGTCTCCAATGGATAAAACCAAGCCAAAATAAAGTGTCTCCAATGGATAAAACCAAGCCAAAATAAAGTGTCGCCAACGAATAAAATCAAACCCAAATAAAGTGTCTCCAATGGATAAAACCAAGCCAAAAAAAAAAGTGTCGCCAACGAATAAAACCAAACCAAAATAAAGGATCGCCAATGGATAAAACCAAGCCAAAATAATAAACACAAACCAAAATAAATTGTCACCAACGAATAAAACCAAACCCAAATATATCGTAGCCTTATCCCACTCAGCCATCGCCCCTACCCACCACCAGACCCACCTCTTATGATAGATCGGAAACAGTGGCCCAACATGACACTAGCATTGCCACAGACACCTTCTATAACAGCATGACATTACTCAGAGAGAATATATTCGAAAAAAAAAAAAAAATAGGATATGTGCCAGATTATATACATACATACATACATACATACATACATACATGCATACATAAATATATACATACATACATACGATATTGTGACTACAATTAGATTATTATATTCAGCTTAGAGAGGAGGTCTATGCATCTGTAATCCCTGCAAAATACAAAGAGGCATTTATATATTTTGTTCCGGATAAATTAAGACGAATTTACTCAGGTTTCCCAATAACGTTACTAACAAATTTCCATATTAACCCTTTGACTCCCGCAGATACTTCCTAAGCTAATTAAAATCCTCTAATGACAACCAGTTAAAATAGATCTGAAATAGTGGCTTAAGGGGGGATAGGCGGATTTTGTTTAGACCCATTAGTTTTCAGATCTTATGACGTTTGCACCATTAGTTTGGCGATTTTAAGACCTTTAACCCATTTTTTTGTCAATATTAAGACTTTTCGTGTAACTTAGGAGTCGATTTTTTTTCCTGGCGAGCGATAGCGAGTCTGTAATTTAAGAGAAACCGGCCTTCGGCCGGAAATTTGTTTATATCGAAAAATGTACACATCTATCTTGAAGGAGGGTCTTGGGTAGGTGTATTTTTAAAGCTTGGTGGAGGTCTAGGGAGAAAACTAAAACAAAATATAAACATACATAAATGAGCAAATAAATACGCTCATCCCCCCTTTTTTTCTACCGAAAAATGTACCAATTTATCTAGGGGGTGTTTATTTATGCTTGGTGGAGGTCTAGCGACGAAACTAAAATATATATGAGTATATAAATAAATAGACCAAACAAATAGCCACTATCCCCTTAATACAATCGTCTAATGGTAGCCCAGAATGAGCAACCCCACACCTATACGATAGATCTAAACAGCGACCCAACCTGACAGTTCCATTGCCACAGACACCCTCGGTATAGTCTAACATTATTCACAGTAGCGGCTCGATGTGTGCGATAAACTGGATAACATTATAGATGATTTTATTGAGTTTAGGAAGGAGCAATAGGATTTTTGTATCTCCTAAAATATAAAATGGCGTCATATTGATTTTATTCTGGCTTGCACCGTTTGATTTACGCAAATTTATAACTTAAATGGGTATAAACTGTCATATTTATCCTCTGACTCCTACAAATATATAACTTAAATGGGTATAAACTGTCATATTTATCCTCTGACTCCTACATATCTACCTGTTAATTTAAATAATATCGTATTATGGTAACTAGACAAAAACAAAACAAAAATACAATTATTATATCATATTTGAAACAGTGGTCCACCCAGATAGTAAACTCGGATACCATAATGTCTAACCCACTCTTAAATATTTGTGGACTACAACTATTAATTATAAAGAG
Organism: Paralithodes platypus; assembly: GCA_032716605.1. Taxonomy (NCBI): domain Eukaryota; kingdom Metazoa; phylum Arthropoda; class Malacostraca; order Decapoda; family Lithodidae; genus Paralithodes; species Paralithodes platypus. The sequence goes on along the minus strand of CM064521.1, from coordinate 60,521,423 downwards.
GTGTTACAAATAAATACTGATGCATGATAGATACAATATAGATACTATATATACATACAATTATTATTATTTTGTTTTTTATGGAGTTACTAGTATTATTATTGGCTGAATATTTATGAATAATTACACCCACGTTTTATCCATATCCAAACCTAGAAACACACCTGCAGACACACACACACAAACACACACACACACACACCATATATATATAGGCATATATTCAAACACTACCAGCCATTACTCATACCCAACACTTACATACAGTAGATATGTACCCCTACACCCACATCCAATCCCATACACACCCACACAACACCCACATCCAATCCCATACACACCCACACAACACCCACATCCAATCCCATACACACCCACACAACACCCACATCCAATCCCATACACACCCACACAACACCCACATCCAATCCCATACACACCCACACCACACCCACATCCAATCCCATACACACCACACAACACCCACAATCCAATCCCATACACACCCACACAACACCCACATCCAATCCCATACACACCCACACAACACCCACATCCAATCCCATACACACCCACATCCAATCCCATACACACCCACACAACACCCACATCCAATCCCATACACACCCACACAACACCCACATCCAATCCCATACACACCCACACAACACCCACATCCAATCCCATAACACACCACACAACAAACCCACATCCAATCCATACACACACACCCACATACACACATCCCATACACACCACACATACACAACCACACCCACATCCAATCCCATACACACCCACACAACACCCACATCCAATCCCATACACACCCACACAACACCCACATCCAATCCCATACACACCCACACACAACACCCACACACAACATCCACATCCCATACACACCCACACAACACCCACATCCAATCCCATACACACCCACACAACACCCACATCCAATCCCATACACACCCACACAACACCCACATTACTTGGTATACCCTATATTCAGGCTAGGGTTTATAGCCGCATAGCACTGTAGCACAATACCCTTACCCACATCCACATCCAATCCCCACACCCACCCACACAACCCTTGCCTCACTTACCCTACACTCATCCAAGGATTTATAACCAGGAAATCTCTCCCACCAGGCCCACCACCCTTGTGTAACTCTTTATGAGGGCCCTCTTCTCCTCCACACTACCCCCTCCCTACCCCTTACTTACTCCCTCTACCCATACCCTCTACCCCTCACACTACTCCCTCCCACTCACTAACCCCTCACACTACCCCTACCCCCTAACTAACCCCTCACTATCCCCTACCCCTCTACCTACTCCTTCCCACTCACTACACCACTGCCCCCCTCCCACCCACTATCCCCTACTCCCTCCCACTCACTAACTCTCCCACTACCCCCTCCCCTAGCCTCGTAAATCACAGGGCATAGGGAAACGCAAGACGGGTGAGAATATGAGAGAGGGTTAGACAAGGCACAATAAATAAACTTATGTAGGACATCCTATTTTATAGATGCAAAGATGGCGGTAAATTACATAAATATAACAGAGCAATATATACCAGTACTTACGTAAATCAAAAGGCATAGGGAAAGGCAAGGCGGACGAAGAACAACAACAACACAAGTACACTGTATATTGTAGCTTATGCATATACAGCTAAAACTGAATTATCTTGACCTATAAGTATACAAAGCTGAATAAATACTCAACTTAAATACAATTCATGTAGTAAAAGGAAAGTTGAAGAGAGTGAAAACAATGACCTCTTTGATCGTGGCTGAAATTAGACGATTTTATGCAGTTTAAGATGGACCTGTGTTATTCAGAGGGTTTATTGAGGTCGAATTTAACCCTTTGAGGCCTAGAGTTACATTATAAGCTAAAGAAAATCGTCTAATGGTAAAGAGAATATGCTGAAAATTACGTCATCGTGCTTAAGGGGTTAAAAGGACTGAAGGAGGTACAATATACAGTACATGAATTTGTGTTAAGGGGGTAGTACTCGCTTATTCTGGTCTCCCTTCTCCCTCATGTTTAGCATATTAGTGTTGAGGTTTTAAGACGTTTGTTCTGTTAGTTTGGCGGTTTTGAGACCTTTCGCCTATTTTTTGTTGTCAATATTTAGAACTTCCGTGCCCTTTAGGTGTCGATTTCTTCCTGTCGAGCGATAGCTGCTCTCTATTTTTAGAAGGAACCGGCCTTTGGCCGGGACATTATTCTACCAAACAATGTACACATTTATCTTGACAGGGGTCCAGGGGGTGTTTTTCTAAGCTTGCTGGAGGTCTAGCGAGGAATATAAAAACAAATAAATATATATACCAAAAAAAAGAGTACTACCCCCCTTAAGCTGGCGATAAATGAAATAAACACAGACCAGGTACAATAAAAAGGATTATGCAAATTTTTACTCAAGGTGGCTGAGGAAATGAAAGGTGTTTAAGGGGGGTCACCTGTTTTTTGTTTTATCTTTCTCTCCTTTTTCGCTCTTTCTCTGGCTTGTCTCCATTCGGCCCCATTCAGCCTACTGTTTTAAGACGCTTATCCCCATCCAGGTGTCGATTTCTTCCTGGCGAGCGATAGCGAGACAGCATTGTATTGAGAGATCCGGCTTCGCCGGAGAAATTTTTCTATCGAAAAATGTACAAATTTAGCTTGCTGTCAAAACATAAATATATATAGGCTGGCTCGCTACCGCTCGCCAGGAAAATATTGACACCTGGATGGGGGTAAACGTCTTAAAACAGTAGGCTGAATGGGGCCGAATGGATACAAGCCAAAGAGAGGGAGAGAAAGAGAAAAAAAAAGCGAGGTAGGCTCCCTTAAGCCATTCGGTACTGGTGACGTCCATTTTCATTTTATTTCAGCTACATTTAGACGATTTCATGAAGCTTCTTAGGCAGGGTATATGGTAGCTGAAGGATCAACTGAAGCTTCTTAGGCAGGGTATATGGTAGCTGAAGGATCAACTGAGATAGTCTGTAACCCTTTTAATTGGTGGACGTCCTTCCTAAACTGAACAAAATCGTCTAATAGTTGCCGGAATATAAAGCTAAGGATGGGGTTAAACAAGACACGATAAATATACTTGAAAGAATCTTATTTCAATAAGTCGCGCTAATAAGTAATTATTAATAATAATAATAATAATAATAATAATAATAATAATAATAATAATAACTAATAATAATAATTAGGTCGCGCTAATAAGTCATGTCCCAGCTGTCATGTCCCAGCTGTCATTACGTTTGGCTTGCTCCGTGCTGTATTAATGTCTGTCAGATGTTGAATAGGGTGGGTAAGTATAGGAATATGATTGTATATGTCACTCGATATGAAGAAATGAAGCTTAGATATTGCCGATACCAATTATTGATCAAAACATACTTGGTGCCGAGACATCACTTATTAGCGCGATTGTACAGTGAGAAACGAAGCAATCATTACAAGGAAACACAAAATAACTCAAGCTCGTTACATAATGAAATACACAAACAATAAGTATTACAAAACTTACAAAAATCGTATGATAAAGCGAACAATATACTGGGCAAAAATATGGATATACATGTGACCCATTTTGCGATCTATTACTGAATATCCTGACAGTTCCCAGTGATTTCCAAAGGCAGTTTAACCCCTTGAAGCTCTGGCGCGTTTTAGCATTCAATTTTGGCTATCATTAGACGATTTTGTGCAGCTTAGGAAGGATCTGTAGGTATTATAAGATTATTATCTCAATCAACCCTTTGACTTCCATATCTGAATACAAAATCGTCTAATAACTACCAGAAAACAGAAAAGAAATGCGTTTTGGAACTTGAAAGGGTTAACTATTTTGTCAACTTATTATCAAGGTTATTGTTACATAAATATGTCTCTGGAGTTAAGGGCAGATTTTCAACCTAGGGATTATTTTTTCTCGAACCTCCTTCTCCTTCATCTTCAGCCCCATTATTTTTGAAATTTTGAGACGTTCGCCCCGTTAGTTTGACGATTATAAGACATTTCGCCCTTTAAGACCTTTTGTGCCATTTTAAGTGTCGACCTTATCCTGGCAAGCGATAGCGAGCCTGTATTTTAAGAGGAAAAGGCCTTCAGCCGGGACATTTCTCTACTGAAAAATGTACAAATTTATGTCGAAGGGGGGGAAGGGGTCTTGGGGGTGTTTTTTCAAAGCTTGATGGGGGTTTAATAACACACTAAAAACCTCTCCTTCACACGACCGATGACTGCAAAGAAATGGTGGACATGATTCACCCCATAGAAGGTTGGCGCCCGGCATATATCACGGGCATGTGGATGATTTATAACAGGTCGATATAAAAGTGGAGGGGGTGGAGGGGTTACTTGGTGTGTAGGGAGAGAGAGAGAGGGGGGAGGAGGAGAGAGGAGAGAGAGATGAGAGAGCGAAGAGAGAGAGGGGAGAGAGAGAGAGCGAGAGCGAGAGCGAGAGCGAGAGCGAAAGAGAGAGAGAGAGAGAGAGAGCGAGAGCGAGCGAGAGAGAGAGAGAGAGAGAGAGAGAGAGAGAGAGAGAGAGAGAGCGAGAGCGAGAGAGAGAGAGAGTTATGTACAGTAGATGACAATATTAGAGATTGTATAGTACAGTACACGCATTGGAAAGTGTACAATGTTAGTTAAAATAGGACTTCAGAGGCTATCAACCCTTCTGGATTATTAAGCCAGCACACTAAGTCAAGAGTAGTGTCAGGACTGGAGCCCCTTTTCGAGAACTCCAGTCCCTTGTGTACAATGTACTATCTATTATATTCATATTTTGTGTTACTGAAGGGAAGTTTGTTTCAGGTAGAACAAGTATGGTATATGAATACGCTTCTAAATACCTTGTGTACTCATGAGTTATTGTTTTCCTTTTTCTATTACAAAAAAACCCTGTTGAAAGTCCCCCTCTAATCTATCATAGAATTTGTTAAACAATGATTTTAGTAATAAAACTGATATAATATGCATTAAACACAATAAGTATAAATATAGTCAGTTAAGGGGAGATCTCCACTTGAGGGATTTTTTTCTTGACTCCTTTCTCCCTCATGTTTAGCCCCATTGCTTTAGATATTATAAAACGTTTGCCCCATTAGTTTAGCGATTTTAAGAACTTTCACCCCATATGAACACCTTTCGTGCAATTCAGGTGTCGATTTTATCCTGGCGAGCGATAGCGAGCCTGTAATTTAAGAGGAACCGGCCTTCGGCCGGGAAATTTTTCTACCGAAAAATGTACAAATTTATCTTGAAAGGGACTCAAGGGGGTGTAATTTTAAGCTTGATGGAGGTCTAGGGAACAAACTAAATACCTCCCCTTAAGTATTCCGCCTACTATTTATTTAGTGTATTTATTATTATTATTTTTAAGGGGAGATGGGTCGTTTTTCTGGTCCTCCTCCCTCCTCATGATTAGCCCCATTAGTTTTGAGGTTTTAAGACCTTCGCCCCCGTTAGATTGTCGATTTTAAAACCTTTCGTCCCATTTCTATATCAGTATAAAGACCTTTCGTGTGTGGATTTTTTCCCTGGCGAGCGATAGCGAGCCTGTAATTTTAAGAGAAATCGGCCTTCGGTCGGGACATTTTTCTATCGAAAAATTTACAAATATATCTTGAAGGGGGTCTAGGGAGTGTTTTTTAAGCTTGATGAAGGTCTAGCGAGGAATCTAAAAATAAATAAATTAATATATAAATAAATAGACCCCCAAATAACCACTGTTCCCTTAAATTGATTAATTGTTTATACGTCCCGTGCCCTGTTTCCATTGATGCCTGGCCTTCAGCAACACAGAGGTCCATTGTTTACTGGTTTGTGCTCAGAGGTAAACAAATAACCCTAGGGACGTTGAGTACATGGCAACAATATAGTTAAATTGTTAAAAAAAATATATATATTTGTTGTATCTATTATCATATTAATTTATTGTATTATATATTTATTTAATTTTATTTTGTTATATTATAAATTTTATTAATTAATTTATTTATTTATATTTTTCATATTTTTATTTTTATGTTTTGCTCCCTAGACCTCCATGAACCTTCATACAACTACCCCCAAGAACCCCCTTCGACATGATTTTTTACTTTTCTTCGGTACATAGGGTGAAAGCTAGTGGGTCGAACGTCTTTAAATCGCAAAACTAATGGGGCTAAACATGAGGGAGAAGGGGGTCCAGCAAATAAGGCTCTCCATTGTAAACTGGTTTGTACAATCGCGCTAATAAGTGATGTCTCGGCACCAAGTATATTTTGATCAATAATTGGTATCGGCAATATCTAAGCTTCATTTCTTCATATCGAGTGAAATATACAAACATGTTCCTACACTTACCTACCCTATTCAACATCTGACAGACATTAAGGGGAGGTTTTTAGTTTGGTCCCTAGATATCCTTCAAGCTTAAGATTACACCCCCTTGAGCCCCTTTCAAGATAAATTTTTACATTTTTCGGTAGAAAAATGTCCCGGCTGAAAGCCGGATCCTCTTAAATTACAGGCTCGCTATCGCTCGCCAGGATAAAATCGACACCTAAATGGCACGAAAGGTCTTAAAATTGACAGAAATGGGTTGAAAGTTCTTAAAATCGTCAAAATAATGGGGCAAACTTCTTAAAATTAGAAAAACAATGGGGCTAAACATGAGGGAGAAAGGAGTCAAGAAAAAAAAAACTCAAGTGGAAATCTCCCCTTAATACAGCACAGAGAAAGCCAAACGTAATGACAGGTGGGAAATGACTTATTAGCGCGACTGTACTCAGAGGTAAACAAAACCCTAGATACGTAGAGTACATGGCAACAGTACATCTGAAGATAAGGTCCAGTCAAATCAATAAGTTTACAATATTTGAGTTACTATCGCATGCTCTTTACCGAATAATGTACTAATTTATATCGAAGGAGGGTCTGGGGGGGGGGGTATTGTTATAAGCTTGATCTATCTATCTATCTATCTATATGCTCAGGCCCAATCCCCATTTTGGGGGTAGCCGACTCAAGACAGAGCAAGAACAGGGAAAACACAAAAACAACATAAAACAACAAATAAACACAGATAAAAAGCACAAACTCACACACATCCAGGTCACCCAGGAGAAGACCCAGAGACCAGGGTCACCAAGGTCGCTCCAGCACTCCCCCAGCCCCCGACCACCCGGAGAGGTTCCGATCTCGGCAGGCAGACATGCAGCGGAGCCAAAGCCACAAGCCCTCCCACCACACTTCCAGGTGCACCCTTCATATTAATTATAAGCTTGATGGAGGTCGATAAGTTTCAACCGTATACATCAGAGAAACACAAATGAAACAAAATAAATAAGAAAAAGAAAAAATTAATCAGGCATAAACAAAATATCACTAAAACTGTTCAGCTATCGATATATCTCTTGTTAATGAGTCAAGAGGGGTGGGTAATTTTTCTGGACCCCTTTCTCCCTCGTGCCCAATAGTTTGGCGATTTTAACACCTTTAGCTCCATTTCGTTGTCAATTTGAAGACCTATCGTGCCATTTAGATGTCGATTTTTTCCTGGCGAGCGAAAGCGAGCCTGAAATTATAACAGGAACCGGCTTTTGGCCGGGTCATTTTTCATACCGAAAAATGTACAATTCTATATTGAGGAGGGATCTAGGAGGTGTTTTTCTAAGTTTGAGGGAGGTCTAGCGAGGAAACTAAAAGTTAAATTAATGAATGAATAGAAAAACAAAACAAAAATAATAATAATAATAATAATAATAATAATAATAATAATAATACAAAATATATAAATAAATACAAACACAATATAAAAAGCCACTATCCCCTTGAGTAAATGATGAGGCTGGGGTCAGAACGAGGGCCGGAACACGACCTAAAGTAGGTATCGGACCAAACAGGTTGTTTAGTTGGGGCTCAAGTGATTACCTTAAAGGGAGAGAGGCTTATTTATCCGCTTAGTGTTGGGATTTGTTTAATATTGTGTTTTAGTTTCCTCCCTAGACCTCCATCAAGCTGTAAAAAAAAAAAAAAACACACACACACACACACTCCTTAGACTCTCCCTTCAAGATAGATGTGAATTTTTTTCGGTAGATAAATGTCCCGGCCAAAGGCCGGTTACTATTAAAATTACAGGCTCGCTATCGCTCGCCAGGAAAAAATCGACACCTGAATTGCACGAAAGGTCTTGATATTGACAAAGAATTGGGGCGTAAAGTCTTAAAATCACCAAAACTAATGAGCCGAACGTCTTACAATCTAAAAAACAATGGGGCTAAACACGAGGGAGAAGGTGGTCCCGAAAAACGAACCCCCCCCCCCCCTTACAAAGAATGTAACGTTTTCTTTTGTTTAAGGGCGTCGTGATGAATATTTACACTCGGTCGATAACACGAGATGGTCGAGATAGAACCGGTATTGTGTTGTTGTGGCGCTGGTTCGGTCAAAATCAATAGTTCGCTGATAAACGTTGGTCACACGTTAGTTGTGAATTAGTGTCATAAGTTAGTCGTAAATTAGTGTCATAAGTTAGTCGTAAATTAGTGTCATAAGTTAGTCATAAGTCATAAGTTAGTCATAAGTCATAAGTTAGTCATAAGTCATAAGTTAGTCATAAGTCATAAGTTAGTCATAAATTAGTGTCCTAAGTTATTCGTAAATTAGTGTCATAAGTTAGTCGTAAATTAGTGTCATAAGTTAGTCGTAAATTAGTGTCCTAAGTTATTCGTAAATTAGTGTCATAAGTTAGTCGTAAATTAGTGTCATAAGTTAGTCGTAAATTAGTGTCATAAGTTAGTCGTAAATTAGTGTCATAAGTTAGTCATAAATTAGTGTCATAAGTTAGTCGTAAATTAGTGTCATAAGTTAGTCGTAAATTAGTGTCATAAGTTAGTCGTTAAAGTCGTGTCATAAGTTAGTCATAAATTAGTGTCATAAGTTAGTCGTAAATTAGTGTCATAAGTTAGTCGTAAATTAGTACCATTATTTCCTAAAAGTTTCCATATACTTCCATTGTGTTGATATACAGTAATTAACGAAAGCTTGGTATTCTTTTGCATAATTTTTCCTTGCGAGATATACTATGTAAGTTTATGACGTGTATTTATGTTACTCTCTCTCTCTCTCTCTCTCTCTCTCTCTCTCTCTCTCTCTCTCTCTCTCTTATATATATACAGTATATACACAACCACTCGCCCTTCCCAGCACATATAAACACACTCCCATACACCTTCCCTCCAAAACACCTAATATTTGGTTATCTTCCCTTCACCTTTTTGTTCCCCCCTCCCCACCCATTCTCCAGGCCTAAAACCCCCGCCCCCGCCCCCGCCCCCACGCCCCGCTATTCGTCATCCCGGGGCGGCTTAACAGATACCCATTAACATTTCTGGCGGCACTATCTGTGACGCTCAATCAAAACAAATGATTAACTCGAGGGGCCTGGCGTTCCCGTGGCTGCTGGGCCCTTACTTGGGGAGGGGCGGGGCTGGGGTGTGGGTGGATGGGAGAGAAGGGTCAGACCCTAAGACTGGGAGGACGTGGAGGATGGGGGGTATACGAGGTGGGGTTGGAAGGATGGTGGAGAAAGGGGATGTTGGGGTGGGAGAATGGGAGAAGGATGTTGGGAGGGGGTGGAGGATAGGGGAGGGGGTGTTGAGAGGATGGGGAAGGGGGGTGTTGGGAGGAGGGGGGGAAGAGGTGGTTTGGTGGAGCTTGGTTGTGGGGTTAAGGAGGATTGGCTGAAGGGGGGTTATTCCTAAAATAAACTCTCACTAACACTAAATTCCCCTAGACTAAGGATATAAAACGTTGTTACTAAAGAAAAACCTCACATATATCCGAAAGAAAACAATGGTATGTTAAGCAACTGGGAAAAATAGATCACGGATAATATGACAAGCTGAGTGAGCAATGCAACACTGATAAAATTATATATATGCAACATGTTAATGAAATTATTATTTTTTCTTTTGAACTTTACTATAATAATTATATTTAAAAATATATAAATAACTAATCGATATACAGTAGAATAGTAAACACACTCACCTTCCTCGTATCGTCCCTTTCTCACAACGCCGTCACCGTACCTGAATATCAATAAAAGCCTATTTTAGAGACCTGGTTTATATCAAGTATAAACTAAAAAACCACACCCACACCACCCCAAACACACACACACACACAAGCACACACACACAATAGACCCACACACACACACACACACAACAAAACACACCCACAATACACACCCACACACACCACACACACACACACACACACACACTCACACACACACAAACGCACACACAAAACACACACACACACCCCCACTCACTCCACACCCACACCACACACAAAGCACCACACACACACACCACACACCACACACACCACACCACCCACCCCGGACCAACACACACACACACACACACACCACACACACCACCACACACCCCACACACAGCACACACACACACACACACACACACACACACACACACACACACACACACACACGTGAACAGAGTTGAAAATAAACTAGATATCTGAAAAATACAGAGATACAGTCAAACACCCACCCCAAGGCAAAATTGAGAGGCGGATGGACTTTCATCAGGCCCAGCCCCCCCCCCCCCACCAGCACACACACACACACCAAGATATATAGACACAATCATAAACAAGAATGTACAGGCTTAAAAGGTTATTCGTGATTCATGGTTTGTTTCATGAGTGCAATGAGTGCCTATATAAAATACAAACAGCAATACAAATAAATAAACAACGCGAAGGCAAGGACAAACAACCAAATAAGAAATGGCTAAATGAAATAAATTTAATGTTAAAGACGCGAGAAAGTGAAAGTAAGTGGGAGGAAGGTGGGTGATGATGAAACAGCAAACAAACAACATAATTGTAAATAAACAAATAAATATAATAAATACATAAATACAAATATATATAAGACTTAGGGAAAACTTATCAATATAAAAAATGGACAATGGGTATGATAAAAAATAAATAAAAATAAAACAAACAAGAGTGACAATGAAGAAGGAGAAACAGCATGACATAAATCATTACTAATTCACAATCACAACAACGAATCTAAGTCAAGTGAAAACATATCAACGAAAACAAATGTAAAATCACTATGGAAAATATAACACACCTTACAAGATGAGTGACAATATAGAAGTCTAAACAGCAAACCAAAACATGCATACACTAATATATACTGTACATACAAATATAAAATAAGTGAAAATAACGACAAAACAAAACAAATAAACAAAACATCAATAAGGAAACACAATTAAAAGAGAAGGGAGAGTACAATGAAAAGTGACATTACAAAATAGGAACAATACAAAAATAACAATATAATGAATAATAATGTAAATAAGAAACAATTATTTACAATACAAACAATATAATAACAAGCAAGTGCGAGGAATAAAAACAAATACAAAAAGGATAACAAAGCATAGAATAAACAAATAGGAAGATAAAGACGAACAAGCAAATAAGGGACTAGATAAACATAAAATAGAATTAATAGTGAAGGGAAAGTGCGAGGAATAATTAAAACAAGCAGAACTATTAAAAAAACACACACACACACACACACACACACACACACACACACACACAAACCAATTATAATAAATAGAATAAGCAGTGAAGAAGATGAAGTAAATGGGAGAAGAAGAAACAAGACACAAATATATAAATATATATAAATGAAATCCAAAAGAGTAGGCAACATTAAGGGGAGATCTCCACTTGAGGGATTATTTTCTATAGCCCTTTCTCCCTCATGTTTAGCCCCATTGATTTTGAGATTTTAGGACGATCGCCCCATTAGTTTGGCGATTTTAAGAACTTTCGCCCCATTTATGTCACTTTCAAGACCTTTCGTGCCATTTAGGTGTCGATTTGTTTTCCCTGGCGAGCGATAGCGAGCCTGTATCATTTAAGAGGGAGTCGGCCGTTCGGCCGGGACATTTTTCTACCGAAAAATGTACATATTTGTCTTGAAAGGGGGGCCAAGGGAAGTGTAATTTCAATTCACAACTTGATGGAAGTCTTAAGAAAGCACACTAAAAAACCTCCGACCTTAATAACAACACAATAGGAATGAGCTACTGGGGGTTCAGAATGGAAAGTGCGGAAGGAAGAAGAGTGACGATGAAGAAATAGACGCAAGAGAAAACAAAGTAATAGAAGAATGAAGGATATACAAACAAAACCAGAGGAAAACATATAAGATACATTAATAAACGGGATAAACAAGAAAAAACTATATAGAGGAATGAATACACACCAATAAATCAGAACCAACCAACCATATCAACCAACGCATAACCGAGGGATAAACAAGTAAAAGCTAATATGACAATGGGTAAACACAAATATAAAACGAGTAGCGAAGATGAGGAGAAGGAAGGACAATAAGAAGGGAGAAGAAGTAATAACACTACGAGACAAAACAGAAGCAGAGGGGACGAAACAAGATACCAAATACAAACAGACGCCGAACAAATTACAAAAATACATAAAAAGAATGAATATTGAAGACGGTAAACACAAAAGAGTGTGTATGAGGAAGAAGAGTGACAACGAAGAAGATCCTGCCCCAAGAAGTTCACTTATCATCAAGGTAAATAACAGGTAAGGTGAGAGAGAGAGAGAGAGAGAGAGAGAGAGAGAGAGAGAGAGAGAGAGAGAGAGAGAGAGAGAGAGAGCGAGAGAGAGAGTCGAGAGACGAGAGCAGAGAGAAGCGATATAGAGAGAGCGAGAGAGAGAGCGAGAGCGAGAGCGAGAGCGAGATGCTAATTATATGAATACGAAAATTATATAATGAAGAATAGACCATTAACACGAAATAGGAATGTGTCATTTATTCCAGGTTGTAGTCAAAGTCATCAGGTATAATTTGTATTTTAAATATACCTCTTGTATTATATCTTTGCGTGCATAAGAATATCAGCATCTACTCATCTCTCTCTCTCATGCATGACTTTAACCTATCAACCTGTGCAGCCAAATCCCAACGTTAGATATAAGATCCGAACTGCACTAATAGTCTGTTCGCTGTAATTAGCAGAGAAAGTTTATGACTTCTATACCTCTATTAAAAAAGGGTCTACAGCAAATTGGCTGTAATATCCATATCTATTCACTATGACTGACTCTTCCCACCACGGTAGAAATATTAGCTTGATTACACTATAGCCGCTTTTTTATTAACAGTTAACAGACGTCATAAGAGGTCATGATTTATCGCACTACTTACAGCGAAGTAGACTATAGATAAGGACCAGCATGACCTGATGACGGCAATTCTGTCGTAAATTTGTGTAACTCTATGTAACAGTCTCTCCTCCAAACCCTGACCGACTTGGCAATATTGTTTCTTTGGTCATTGTTTCTCTTCTACTGTTTACACATGCGTATTAATTTTATTAGCCCTATTTGCCCCGTATGCTGTCCTCGGGCTGTGTCTGGCCTGTCTCTCTAACTGGCTTATTTCTCAGGGATTAAAGACTACCGACCCCTCCATGTATGTATGTATGTATGTATGTATGTATGTATGTATGTATATATATATGTATGTACCTGTATTTATTTATCTATCGGTAACGGTACGCCTCTCTCTCTCTCTCTTTGTATATAGACATGTATATATACATCTATATATATATAGACTACTATATATATATATATATATATTTGTATAAGTAGGCAGTATGTTTTCATTGAGGCAAAATTTATTAAAGACATACAGTGAGAAATATTGAAAAAAACAAGTAAAAAGTTAGTAAAAACAAATATGCCTTGGTCTTTAAATAAATTTTTTTTGCCTCAATGAAACCACATACTGCCTCCTTATACAAATCTAATATATAATATTAATATTTATATAATATATATAATTATATATCATATAATCTATTATAACTAGTGAGTATATATATAAGTATATATATATATTGTTTTAGATATTTATTTTTGAAGCTAAATACTTAATGTAGTCATCTGCCAAAATCATCTCCTTCTTCTTACTATATTATTTAATCATCTACACCTCCTCAAATTCATCACAAAATATATTCCGACCTCTAACAAAACCAGATATAAATCAGAAATAACCTACCCTAACAACCTTAAAACAATACATA
>CM064521.1:60488607-60507125 GCA_032716605.1 Paralithodes platypus | reverse complement strand
CTTTGGCCGGGAAATTTTTCTACCGAAAAATGTACAACTTTATCTTGAAAGTGATGGGCACGGTGGAGTAATTTTAAGCTTGATGGAAGTCTAGGGAATCAACTTAAAACCTCCCCTTAACCAACATAATAGGATTATGTATAGTACAGTAATTACGAGAGTCTATGGTCTTACTATTATCAACACTATTACAAAAGAGTAGTATCATGAGAGAGAGAGAGAGGCTATGGTCTTACTATTAATCAACACATTCAAAGAGTAGTATCATGAGAGAGAGAGAGAGTCTATGGTCTTACTATTATCAACACTATTACAAAAGAGTAGTATCATGAGAGAGAGAGAGTCTATGGTCTTACTATTATCAACACTATTACAAAAGAGTAGTATCATGAGAGAGAGAGAGAGAGAGAGAGAGAGAGAGAGAGTCTATGGTCTTACTATTATCAACACTATTACACAAGAGTAGTATCATAAGGGGGAAAAAAAAAAAAAAAAAAAAGGGAGATAGTCTATGGGTCTTACTATGATCACACTATTACAAAGAGTAGTATGCATAAGAGATAGAGAGAGATTCCTATGGTCCCGTTACTATTATCACCTATTACAGAGAAGAGTATTATCCTGCTGAGCGAGCGAGCGAGCGAGCGAGCGAGCGAGCGCGGCGGAGAGAGAGAGAGAGAGAGAGAGAGAGAGAGAGGAGAGAGAGAGAGAGAGAGAGAGAGAGAGAGGAGAGATATATAGAGCGAGAAGAGAGAGCTTGAAGAGAGAGAGCGGCGAGAGAGAGAGAGAGAGAGAGAGAGAGAGAGAGCGAGAAAGACAGAGAGAGAAGGAGAAGAGAGAGAAGAGCGCGAGCGAGCGCTTGCCCTAGCGTAATAATCCCCAAGCGTCGTGTAGGCAATGTCAAGAGACCTTTGGAGTTGATCAATTTACCCTCATGCCTCAACTTCACAGGGGTACGAGGAGAGGCAAGGGATGTAGCGCTGGGTGAAAGGAGTACAGTTATACCCTGATTCTTTTCAACTGACGGTAAGTTGAATCCCTTAGCTGCTAATTTCCCGATACTTAAGGGGAGGTTTCTAGTTTGTTCCCTAGACTTCCATCAAGTTGAAAATTACACCCCCTTGACCCCCTTTCAAGATAAATTTGTACATTTTTCGGTAGAAAAATTTCCTGTTTCCTCTAAAATTACAGGCTCGCTATCGCTCGCCAGGAAAAAATCGAAACCGAAATGGCACGAAAGGTCCTAAAATTGACAGAAATGGGGCGAACGTTCTTAAAATCGCCAACCTAATGGGCCGAACGTCTTAATTTTGTTTAAAGCAATGGGGCTAAACATGAGGGAGAAAGGGGTTAAGAAAAAAACGCCTCAAGTGGATATCTCCTCTTAATGGACAAAAATGAAACTATGTCTCTGCATCATATTAAGGGGAGGTTTTTAGCGTGTTCCCTAGACCTCCATCAAGCTTAAAATTACACCCCCTTGAGTCCCTTTCAAGATAAATTTGTAAATTTTTCGGTAGAAAAATGTCCAGGCCGAAGGCCGGTTCCTCTTAAATTACAGGCTCGCTATCGCTCGCCAGGATAAAATTGACACCTGAATTTCACGAAAGGTCTTAATATGGGGTGAAAGTTCTTAAAATCGCTAAACTAATGGGGCAAACGTTTTATAATATCAAAAGCAATGGGGCTAAACATGAGGGTGAAAGGGGTCAAGAAAAAAATCCCTCAAGTGGAGATCTCCCCTTAAGGCCAAGCCTATATAATTACCACCATATTCCATCACAAACTCTTCAAAATAACTTTAAAATCTTGATGGAAACTTTGCAATTTATCGTCAGTTGCAAAGAAACAGAGTATAGTGAGGGAGAGAGTAGTGGTGGTAGGAGGGTACAGTTTTAAGACATTTATCTCCATCCAGGTGTCAAATTCGATTCATTGATGGCTTTATATGGTCTGTCGTGACCAACCTAGTTCCGGCCAGGGCCCACCAACCTCATTTGTAATCCTTGTAATTTCTACTTGTTGATCTTGGAAGGCCTTGTTGAACAAATAAATGCTTTTGAATGGCCTCCAAAACCGCCAGTGCCTCATTTCAAGCCATTTAGCAGAAGACTCAAACAGGGTGTCAAACTAGAGCCCAATCTATTATTTTTAGTCTATGTAATTGTAATGTTTTGATAAGATAAAGTGTTTACCGTTCAAATTATGTCTTTGAAAATGATAAAATGCTCAAAACAATGCTATTTTATGTTAATTTGCTGGTAGTTCGTCTCATATTCATTCAAGTCTTCCCACAAAATTGCTTCGGTTTAACACCCTGGACTCAAACACACTATCTGCATCTACGACACGTAAATGGCACGAAGGGTCCTAATATTGACAAAGAAACGGGGTGAAAGGTCATACTGTAAAATGCCCAAACTAATGGAACCAACGTCTTAAAATCTCAAAAACTAGTGGGGCTAAACAATAGGGAGAAGGGGGTCCAGAAAAACGGTCAGTCTCCCCTTAATTATCGAGTCGTATTTCTAAAACCTCCAACGCTTAACCCTTTGAAGATTATGACGCATTTTGACACCTTAAGGGGAGATTTCCACTTGAGGGATTTTTTTCTTGACTCCTTTCTCCCTCATGTTTAGCCCCATTGCTTTTCTAATTTCAAGACGTTCGCCCCATTATGTTGACGATTTTAAGAACTTTCGACCCATTTCTGTCAATTTAAAGACCTTTCGTGCCATTTAGGTGTCGATTTTATCCTGGCGAGCGATAGCGAGCCTGTAATATAAGAGGAACCGGCTTTCAGCCGGGACATTTTTCTACCGAAAAATGTACAAATTTATCTTGAAAGGGGGTCAAGGGGGAGTAATTTTAAGTTTGATGGAAGTCTAGGGAATCAACTAAAAAAAAACTTAATCTGGCTATCAATAGACAATTTTCTACAGCTAAGAAAGGATTTGTTGGAATTTAAAGGGTGCAGACTATCTCAATTAACCCTCTGACTTCCATATACCCTTCCTAATCTGAATATAATGGTCAACTAATAGTAAACCAAAGAGAAAACAGAATGCGTATTAGTATCTCAATAAAAGGCTAATACAAATGGTACAGTTCGTACCAGGATACGATACAGAAAGGTTTATCGTAGTGAAGGGATTAAGGGCAGACGGACCGTTTTTCTGGACCCCCTCCTCCCTAATGTTTAGCCCCACTAGTTTTGAGATTTTAAGACGTTGGTTCCATTAGTTTGGGGATTTTATGACCTTTCACCCCATTTCTTTGTGAACATTAGGACCCTTCGTGCCATTTAGGTGTCGATTATTTCCTGGCGAGCGACAGCGAGCTTGTAATTTTAGGAGGAATCGGCCTTTGGCCGGGAAATTTTTCTACCGAAAAATGAACAAATCTATCTTGAAGGGGGGTCTAGGGGGTGTTTTTCTAAGCTTGATGGAGGTCTAGGGAGGAAACTAAACAAAATATATGAATACATGAATTAATAGACCAAACAAACGGCCACCGTCCCGTTAAGTCAGCCCTCGTTAATCCCATCGTGTATTCATCATCAGTTTAATCCAGCAATAATGCGGTCAATTAGTCATATAACCGCAGGTGTGTTAAGGGGTTATGGTTACGTTTTGGGTCTACCGTATCTATTTATTCATGTACTTCTTAGTTTCCTCGCTAGACCTCCATCAAGCTTAAACAAAAAAATACCCTAAACCCTCCCTTCAAGATAAATTTGTACATTTTTCGGTAGAAAAATGTCAAGGCCTAAGGCGGGTTCTTTTTAAAATTACAGGTTCGCTACCGCTCGCCAGTAAAAACTCGACACCTAAATGGCACGAAAGGTCTTAACATTGACAACTAATGGGGCGAATGGTGTTAAAATCGCCAAACTAATGGGCCGAACGTCTTAAAATCTCAAAACTAATAGGGCTAAGCATGAGGGAGAAGGGGTTCCAGAAATACCAAGCATTCCCCCCCCCCCCCCCCCTTTAAGGTTGGACAGTAAGTGGTCCCTGCACTGAGCCCGAACCGCCAAGACAGATCCAGCCACTTCATCAGCCCAATTGCTTTGGTCCCCCTTCTTCCTCATGTTTAGCCCCATTTTTTTTGAGATTATAAGACGTTTGCCCTACTAGTTTGGCGATTCTAAGATCTTTCACCCCATTTCCTTGTCAATGTTAGGTGTCGATTTTGTTCCTGTCGAGCGATAGCGAGCCTGTAATTTTAAGAGTAAACGGCCTTCGGCCGAGACATTTTTCTACCGAAAAATTTACAAATTTATCTTAGGGAGAGTTGTTATAATTTGATGGAAGTCTAGCAAGGAAAAAATAAATAAATAAATAAATAAATAAAATAATAATAATAATAAAGCGACCAAAAATATAGCCCCTACCCCCTACAGGTTAGACAGTAAGTGGTCCCTGCGCTGACCCCGAGCTACCAAGACAGATCCAGCCACTTATCAGCCCTATTGCTTTCATCTCTTAATTCCAGGACACTTGATTTGTTATTGTATTATATTGTATTATTGAATGATTTAAAGCATTTTATTCACAGTTTTATTTTTTCTATAAGAGTGAGGGAGGCAAAAGGCAGAACTGCCTGCACCGAGTGCCTCTCCCAGAGTTGAAAGAGTGATAGGGCCAAAATCAAGGGACGTTCGAGCCAAAATGCCTGGACACACGGAGTTTGAAGCAATTTAAGTCATAGGAAGACTGATTCTGGGAGAGAGTTCCAGAGCTCAGCTGTTGAATAGTAGAAAGTGTGAGAGTAACTTTTCACTCTTGGGTTAAAGAGTTGGACTGAGTAAGGGTGGGATTGTGTTGCAAGACGGGTACCACATGCCCTACGTAGAGGAGGTGGTATACACTGGGAGAGCTCTGGGGAACACTGATTATTATAGTAGCGATAGAATAGCGAGAGATATGCAACATTGAGGTGGAGAGAGAGAGAGATTGGAGAGAGAGATTGCAGAGAGTTGGTGAGTGGACGGGAGTTAATGATACAACAGGCCTTACTTTCTACTTTGTCCGAGAGAGCGGTGTGAGAGGACCCTCCCCACACATGTGAACAATACTCAATACAAGGACTCACCGTGCCCCTGTACAGAGCAAGAAGCTGTGCAGGGGTAAAGAACCCCTTGAGGCGGTTGAGCACACACAGCTTCTGGGAGGCTGCCTTAGCAAGACTGGTAAAAGTATCAAAATCGCCAAACTAATGGAACGAACGTCTTAAAACCTCGACACTAATATGCTAAATATGAGGGAGAAGGGGGTCCAGAAGAAACAAGTACTACCCGCTTAAGATACGGTACGCAACTTAGCCGCTACTGTAAAAAAGGTAGTCTCAAAACTCCCCATAGACTCCTCTGGGTGTAAGGAAGATAGATAAGGGTATACGTAACTTAGCCGCTACTGTAAAAAAATGTACTCTCAAAATTCTCCCCATAGATTACTCCAGGTGTAAGGAATTAAGATAGGGTATGCAGTACATACAGTAACTTAGCCGCTACTGTAAACAAAAGGTAGTCTCAAAATTCTCCCCATAGACTCTTCCGGGTATACGGAATGGCCGGAACGCTCTTAGGACCCACGGAAATGGGTTCAGTGGTGGTGGGGGGGGGGGCTTTTAATGGGGGGGGGGTTATGGCTCCCCTTTTCCCTCATGTTTAGCCCCATTAGGTTTCAGATTTCAAGATGTTTAGCCCATTAGTTTGGCGTCTTTTTAAGACCTTTCACCCCGGTTCTTTGTCAATAATAGGATATTCCGTGGCATTTAGTTGTCAATTTTTTCATGGCGAGCGATAGCGAGCCTGTAATAATTGGAGGAACCGGTCTTTGGCCAGCACATTTTTCTCTCGAAAAATATACAAATTTATCTCGAAGAGGGGTCTAGGATTTTTTTGTTTTTGTTTGTTAAAGCTTGATGGAGGTCGCGCGAGGAAACTACTGTAAATATGAATCAATATATATATATAAATAAACCAAATAATAGACCCTTAACTTTCTTCTGGCTACTATTAGACGATTTCTTCAGTTTCAAAAGGGCCTGCAGCAATTAACAGGCTTGGAACAATACCTCACTTACTCTATTATGTACTACCCCTCAGATCCTTCTTCAGGGGAGATGGGCCGTTTGTCTCCCTCATACTTAGTCCCATTAGTTTTTATATTTTAAGAAGTTCGACTCATTAGTTTGGCGATTTTAAGACCTTTCGCCCCATTTCTTTGTTAATATTATGATATTTCGCGCTATTTACGTGTCGATTTTTTCCTGGCGAGCTAACATTTTTCTACCGAAAGATGTACAAATTTATCTTGAAAGGGGGTCTAGGGGGTGTTTTTTCCAAGCTTGATGGAGGTCTAGCGAGGAAACTCAAAAATATATCAATAAATAAATACATAGACCAAAAAACAAGCACTACCCCCTTAAAAAGGACGGCCCCGGTACTGAAGGGGTTAATCCCTGCTTGGTGGGTAATCCTCGGTGATGCATGTGTTTGTACAGGCGATTATACAGCCGGTATCACACGAGCGCTTTTTCACTCAACATTTATCCTTAACACTGGTCTGGCAGCTTGTGAGGTCAACATTTAAATGATTTCGGTTACCTAAATTCATCTACTATCAGTCTAGTTTCCGATACCAGTGTAAAATATCCCAGAAATGTTGCCAGAAAAATGTTGATCATGGAATGTTGACTATAAAAGCTCTCGTGTGATACCGGCTTAAGGGGAGATTTCCACTTGAGGGACTTTTTTCTTGACCCCTTTCTTCCTCATGTCTAGCCCCATTGCTTTTGAGATTTTAAGAAGTTTGCCCCATTAGTTTGGTGATTTTAAGAATTTCCGCCCCATTCTGTCAATTTTAAGACCTGTCATGCCATTTAGGTGTCGATCTTATCCTGGCGAGCGATAGCGAGCCTGTAATTTAAGAGTAACCGGCCTTCGGCCGGGACATTTTTCTACCGAAAAATGTACAAATTTATCTTGAAAGGGGGTCAAGGGGGTGGAATTTTAAGATTGCTGGAGGAGTAGGAAACAAACTAAAAACCTCCCCTTAAGCATGGTCGCACAAGCTTGATGAGAGATTGTGTGGACTCCAAAGGAGGTACGGCAGCCAACTGACAACCGTGGGCGCCAGACAATGGGGTGTACACGGTGGAAGAAATGGATAGCTACTCATAATTCCTTCTCGTACAAAGAGTTAGTCTTTTTGTATGTAGTCTTCATTCTGACCATCATTAAGGGGAGATTGCCACTTGAAGGACTTTTTTCTGGACTTCTTTAGCCCATTGCTTTTTGAGATTTTAAGAAGTTTGCCCCCATTAGTTTAGCGATTTTCAGAACTTTCGCCCCCATTTCTGTCAATTTTAAGACCTTTCCTGCCATTTAAGTGTTGATTTTTTCTTGGCGAGCGATAGCAAGCCTGTAATTTAGGATGAACCGGCCTTCGGCCGGAAATCTTTTCTACCGAAAAATGTACACATTTTTCTTGAAAGGGGGTCTAGGGGGAGTAATATTAAGTTTGATGCAGGTCTAGGGAACAAACTAAAAACCTCCCCTTAAGCGGGTTCATTCAGTTTGGGAGTTGATTTTAAAGGTGTCGGAGAGGAAATTAATCCAGAGATAATTTCTTCTTACACATGAATAGCTACTTATAATTCCTTTTAGTTTAATGAGATCTTTTTATATAGCGTTTATTCTTATGACAATTATCAAGCGGGTTTATTCAGTTAGTGAGTTGGGTTTATAAGTGTCAGGGGGTCCTTTATATAGGGTTTATTTCTGACAATCATTAAGCGGGTTCATTCAGTTTGTGAGGGGGTTTAGTAGGTGTCAGAGGGTCTTTTATATAGAGTTTATTTCTGACAATTATTAAGCGGGTTTATTTAGTTAGTGAGTTGGTTTTAAAGGTGTCGGAGAGGAAATAAATCCAGAGATAATTTCTTCCTACAAATGAATAGCTACTTATAATTCCTTTTAGTACAATGAGGTCTTTTTATATAGAGTTTATTTCTGACAATTATCAAGCGGGTTTATTCAGTTTGTGAGTTTTTTTTATAAGGGTCAGGGGGCCTTTTATATTTAGTTTTTCTTCTGACAATCATTAAGGGAGCCCACCTCGCTTTGTTTCTCTTTCTTTCCCTCTCTCTTTGGCTTGTATCCATTCGGCCCCATTCAGCCTACTGTTTTAAGACTTTTACCCCCATCCAGGTGTCAATATTTTCCTGGCGAGCGGTAGCGAGCCATCATATATATATTTTTGTTTTGACAGCAAGCTAGATTTGTACATATTTCGATAGAAAAAATTCTCCGGCGAAGCCGGATTTCTCCATGCAATGCTGGCTCGCTATCACTCGCCAGGAAGAAATCGACACCTAGATGGGGATAAACGTCTTAACACAGTTGGCCGAATGGATACAAGCCAGGGAAAGAGAAAAGGAGAGAAAGATAAACAAAAAAAGCCGGTGACCCCCAACCAAGACCACCCTTCACGATATTGGTGCATATTTTTTGGTAGCAACATGTCCTTGGCTTAGGTTCGGTAAAACAGGTGTTGGTGACCGTGTTATGAATGTCGGTGAATTAACCTGTTGGCAAAATGACCGAATAACCTGTATAGTTTGTCGGTGCCTTATCTTAATAGCTCGGAATTAAAATCCAGGGATGCAAATGGTTCCGTGATGAAGGCAGTCGCGATGGTGAAGATAGTTAATGGTGGTGATAGTAGTAGCATAATGGTAGTGATGAGGGTAGTGATGATGGTAATATAATGGTAGTGATGATGATAGTAGTAGTATAATGGTAGTGATGAGGGTAGTCAATGATGGTAATATAAGGGTAGTGATGATGACAGTAGTAGTATAATGGTAGTGATGAGTGTAGTCAATGATGGTAATATAATGGTAGTGATGATGATAGTAGTAGTATAATGGTAGTGATGAGTGTAGTGATGATGGTAATATAATGGTCGTGATGATGATTGTAGTCGTGATGGACATAATGTTGGGTGTGACAGAAGTGATGGTGATGATTATGCGATACTGTTAACCCTTTCAGTACCAGCGACGTGTTATATTGTAGTCTAGCTATATTTAGACGAAACTATGCAGCTTAGGAACGATCTGTGGTAGATATTAGGGTCGGTTGAGATAGTTTGGAGCCTTATAATTGCTAGAGGTCCTTCCAAAGCTGAATAATCGTCTAATAGTTTGCCAGCATATGATGAAAAGGAGGTCCCTGGTACTGAATGGGTTAATGATGCTAGTATATATATATATATATATATATATATATATATATATATATATATATATATATATATATATCGGTATATATATATATATATATGTAATTTATTGATTTATTTATATAGAATCCAGCTACTATGGTATTGATACCAAAAAACGATACTCCAAATATGGTTTCCTTCCAACTTCACTTCCTACTTCCCAGCTCTACCTCCTCTCTCCTTCCTTCCTTCCTCCTCCTTCTCCTTCCTTCCTTCCTTCCTTCCTTCCTACTTTCCCAGCTCTAAATCCTCCTTCCTTCCTTCCTTCCTGCCTTTCCCCCTCTCCTCTATCCCCCCCCCCCCCCCCACCCACCCCTCCACCCCATGTATCACCCCCGCAGGAGGATGGGATGGGGGGTAGCGATACGGGCCGACATAAACACAGTGAGTTATCGGGGAACCTGTCGTAGGATTTATTGGTGATTTTAAGACGCTGCACTCGTTTAGTTTGGAGATTATATAACGTATCGCCCCATTAAAGTGTTGATATTTTCCTGGCGAGCGATAGCGAGCCAGCAAATTTGGAAGAAACCGACCTTTGGTCAGGACTTTCTAAGGTCGGGAAATTTTTCTACCGTAAAATGTACAAATTAAGTTTGAAGGGAGGGTCTCAGCCGGCATTCTTTTAGCTTGAAGAAGGATCGAGAAAGAGTATTTTATTTTTTTCTTTGAGAGAGAGTGTGTGTGTGAGAGTGAGAGAGAGTGAGCGAGAGTGAGAGTGGGGGATACGGGCCGACATAAACATAGCGAGTTATCGGGAGACCTGCCGGAGGATTTATTGTCGATTTTAAGGGGAGACAGACCGTTTTTCCGAGTCCTCCTCCTCCTCCCTAATGTTTAGCCCCACTAGTTTTGAGATTTTAAGACGTTGGTTCCATTAGTTTGGGAATTTAATGACCTTTCACCCCATTTCTTTGTCAATATTAGGACCCTTCGTGCCATTTTGGCTCGAACGTCCCTTGATTTTGGCCCTGTCACTCCTTCAACTTTGGGAGAGGCATTCGCTATAGGCAGTTCTGCCTTTTGCCTCCCTCACTCACATAGATTTTTTTTTTTTTCTTTTTTTTAGATGTCGATGTTTTCCTAGCGAGCGATAGCGAGCCTGTAATATTAGGAGGAATCGGCCTTTGGCCGGGACATTTTTCTACCGAAAAATTTACAAATTTATCTTGAAGGGGGGTCTAGGGGGTGTTTTTCTAAGCCTGACGGAGGTCTAGCGAGAAAATTAAGAAATAAATGAATGAATAGAAAAAAGAAAAAAAAAGTACGTCTCCCCATAAAACGCTGCACTCGATTAGTTGGCGATTATATAACGTATCGCCCCATTAAGGTGTTCATATTTTCCTGGCGAGCGATAGCGAGCCTGCAATTTGGAAGATACCGACCTTTGGTCGGGACATTTTCCTACCGAAAAATTTACAAATTAAGTTAAGCTCTGCTGGCATTTTTTTAGGTTGAAGAAGGATCGGGAAAGATAATTTTCTTTTTCTTTTAGAGAGAGAGAGAGAGAGAGAGAGAGAGAGAGAGAGAGAGAGAGAGAGAGAGAGAGAGAGAGAGAGAGAGAGACTGAGTGTGAGAGAGAGACTGAGTGTGAGAAAGAGTGAGTGAGAAAGGAGTGAGAGAGTGAGAAAGAGCGAGAGTGAGTGAGAGAGCGAGAGTGAGAGACAGAGAGAGCGAGAGTGAGTGAGAGAGCGAGAGTGAGAGACAGAGAGAGCGAGAGTGAGAGACAGAGAGAGCGAGAGTGAGTGAGAGAGAGCGAGAGTGAGTGAGTGAGAGAGCGAGAGTGAGTGAGAGAGAGAGCGCGAGAGTGAGTGAGAGAGAGAGCGATACGGGCCGACATAAACATAGTGAGTTATCGAGGGACCTGCCGTACAGAATTTATAGGCTTGGGGTCGCCGTAATGACAATCTGGCACCCCGGGTCGATATCAAGCTGCCTTCCACACCTAGGATCGGATCTTAAGGGGAGGTATTTAGTTTGTTCCCTACTTTTTCATCAAGCTTAAAATTACACCCCCTAGACCCCCTTTCAAGATAAATTTGTAAATTTTTCGGTAGAAAAATGTCCCGGCCGGAGACCGGTTGCTCTTAAATTACAGGCTCGCTATCGCTCGCCAGGAAAAAATCGACACCTTAACGGCACAAAAGGTCTTAAAATTGACAGATATGGGGCAAAATGTCTTAAAATATCCAAACTACTAGGGCGAAGGTCTTAAAATCTCAAAAGCAATGGGGCTAAACATGAGGGAGAAAGGGGTCCAGAAAAAAATCCCTCAAGTGGAAATCTCCCCTTAAGACGCATTACCTGATTAGTTTGGTTATTATAATACGTTAACCCAATTCTCCCTACCAATAAATGCCTACAGTGGCCGATAGAGGCGCTGAACACAAGGTTTACCGCGGTGCATTGTGGGAAATGGGCGACATCGGCGGAGCTATCCACCCTTCCTCTCCTTCAACAATTGTATAATATAAGCAGTTAGTCGACATTTCTGTAGCTGACACATACTTTGGTCTATGCATACTGTTGGTTTATATATTTTAAAATCACCCATATTCATAAATAACGTATATTTACAATACAAAGTCAGCAGGTATTTTCGCGCCAATTTTGTTATGATAATTAATCAGCTTATAAGTATGTTTGTAGTCATTATCAGCTGCATATGGACTTTCCCTCTATTACTATCCTATATAAGCACTTAGTGTAGTCGTATACTGCATGATAAAAACGTGTAGAATCACACACAAATTGAGATAAACTGTGCATACCCTAGGTGTTGGGTATAGTGATGTCTACATACCCTAGGTGTTGAGTATAGTGATGTCTACATACCCTAGGTGTTGGGTATAGTGATGTCTACATACCCTAGGTGTTGGGTATAGTGATGTCGACAGTCGTAGCTCTGGCGCTAGTTCAGAAGCGGCCACCAGAGGTCTCAAGGGAATTGTTGGTAGGGAGAATTAAGTGTCCATATTTTCCTTAAGATTATAAAACGTATCGCCCCATTAACGAGTTGATGTTATCCTGACGAGCGATAGCGAGTCTGTGATTTGGAAGAGGCCGACCTTTGGTCAGGGCATTTTTCTACCGAAAAATGTACAAATTAAGCTTGAAAGGAGGGTCCACAGACGGTCTCTTAGCTTGAAGAGAGAGTGTATGAGAGTGTGTGAGTGAGAGAGTGAGAGTAAGTGTGAGTGTGAGTGATACGCCTATATAAACCCCCTTGAGTTATCGGGGGCCCTGTCTGAAGATTTATAGGCATCTGGCGCCCCGGGTCGATATCAAGCTTAGGATCGGATTTCTGGAACTACCCTGCGTCACCACATTAGTTTGGCGATTTTAAGACGCTACACTCCATTACTTTGGCGATTAAAAATGTATCGCCCCCTTAAGGTGTTGATATTTTCCTGGCGAGCGATAGCGACCCTGCAATTGATAGAATTTTAGCTTGACAGGAGGGTCTCTACCGCCGGCATTCTTGTAGCTTGAAAAGAGAGAGAGAGAGAGAATTGCCTTTAAAACGGCACTTCCTGATGTATTTTTGTTTCTTATGGTCTTGCTCGTTTTCTTGTTCGTGTTGTTGTTGTTGTTGTTCTTCTTCCATCACGACCACCAGACCCTTCCATCATCGCCCGCCACCCATCCACTCTCCTGTCTTCTTCAGCTCACCTTTCATCTATGTTGCAAATGCACTTAGTTTGATAAAGTGTGGAAGAGACGAGAACCAGCTCCTCCACCTAGCCTCCACCACTCTCCATGTAAATTCCACTCCTTCCTTCCTCCTCCACCACCACTCTCCATCTAGACTCCACTCCTGCCTTCCACCACCACTCTCCATCTAGACTCCACTCCTACCTTCCTCCACCACTCTCCATCAAAACTCCACTCTTGCCTTCCTCCACCCCCTAACCTCCACAACTTTCCATCTAGACTCCACTCCTGCCTTCCTCCACCACTCTCCATCAAGACTCCACTCCTGGCTTCCTCCACCACCTAGCCTCCACCACTCTCCATCTAGACTCCACTCCTCCCTTCCTCCACCACTCTCCATCAAGATTCCACTCATGCCTTCCTCCACCACCTAGCCTCCACCACTCTCCATCTAGACTCCACTCCTGCCTTCCTCCACCCCTCTCCATCTAGACTCCACTCCTGCCTTGCTCCACCACCTTGCCTCCACCACTCTCCATCTAGACTCCACCCCTCTCCATCTAGACTCCACTCCTGGCTTCCTCCACCACCTAGCCTCCACCACTCCCCATCTAGACTCCACTCCTGGCTTCCTCCACCACTCTCCATCAATACTCCACTCCTGCCTTCCTCCACCATCACCTAGCCTCCACCACTCTCCATCTATATTCCACTCTTGCCTTCCACCACCACCTTGCCTCCACCACTCTCCATCAATACTCCACTCCTGCCTTCCTCCACCACCACCTAGCCTCCACCACTCTCCATCTATATTCCACTCTTGCCTTCCACCACCCCCTAGCCTCCACCACTCTCCATCAATACTCCACTCCTGTCTTCCTCCACCCCCTAGCCTCCACCACTCTCCATCAATACTCCACTCCTGCCTCTCTCCACCACCCCCTAGCCTCCACCACTCTCCATCTAGACTAGACTCCACTCCCGCCTTCCTTCATTTCATATCCGGTTGTACAGTTGTCCACATAAGTTCTGTTCCTCGTTGTGACCTAATGTATGAAAGTAAAATGTGTATGAATGATTTGCGATTGAAGTTTATTATAATTATCACTGGACTAATCAGATGAGTTAACCCATGCAGAAGATACTACATTCGTAATTTAATTATGCGCATTATATTTCCATGTATAAGATCAATGAGAGGAACAAAACTTACGTAGCCAACTGTACATACTCAGAAGTTTATTGAATATTAGAAAAATAAATAAGACATTTAGACTGCTCAAATAAGAGTGTTTTTGTTTTCCGCGAAAGAAGCACATATCTCACTAACTCTCCCCCCCCCCCAAAAAAAAAAAAAAAACCACACATACACACACACACATACATCGCGTCCCAGTAGCGTTGACGGCATACTTTAAGCGATGGGAACAAGCACCCAAATGATCGCCCGGTGGCATACTCAGCATTGCCATACCTCCCCCACCACCCACCCGCGGACCTGGGGAGGGGGGGGGGGGGGACGGATGGGGATGGACGGGTGAAATCGGGGGCATGTCACCTAATCGTGTACTTGTCAGGGGGTGCCTATTGTCCGAGGGGAGCTAACGATGGGGGGGGGGGGGGAAGAAGGTGGAGGGGAGAGGGAAACTGGGGGTGCAGGGAAGGAGGGGAAGGAGAGGAGGGAAACGGGGGGAGCAGGGGGAGGGGGAAGGGAAGCAAGGGAAGGGGGGAGGGAAGCTGGGGAAGCTGGGGAAGCAGGGGGAGGGGGGTAGGGAAGCTGGGGGAAGGGAGGAGGGAGAGGGAAGCTGGGGGAGGGGGGAGGGAGTACAAAGGAGTACAAAGGAGTACAAAGGAAATCAAGCAACAACAGGTCTAGTGACCCTTCTAGGTTGCTTGTCCTCCAAAACACTGAGGATCAAGTGTCCAAACAGTGGTTTAGAGTGGGTAAGGGAACATTGGAAAGGGAATTACTGCCCTGGAACTAATGTCCGTGGCAGGATTAGGAAGTTAGTAGGGGAAGTTAGGGGGTTAGTAACTGAGGGGGGGATAAAATAAAGTTATTCATTTACAAACGCAGTCAGTCGCGGGTTTGATGCGAGATATTTGTCTAGGCGGAGTTTAAATGAATCAACGGTGATGCAGTCTATAACGTTTCGGGGAAGCCCATTCCACAAGTTGACAACTCGATTGAAGAAGAAATTCTTAGATTCGTGTGAGTTAAAAGATTTACCAATAATTTTGCAACCGTTTCCCCGCGTGTAATTAGATTGGTCGATAGTGAAGTACTTACTAGAGTTCATATTGTCGATGCCTTTGATGATTTGAACACTTGAATTAAGTCACCTCTTAATCTGCGCTGGGTTAAAGGAAATAGATTTAATTCTCTAAGACGCTCTTCGTATGGTTTGTTCTTTAGGCTAGGTATCATTTTGGTAACTCTACGTTGAACTCGTTCTAGCTTGTTTATATCTTTTTGGTAATAAGGGCACCAGGATTGAACGCAGTATTCCAGAAGAGGGCGGACTAAGGAATTGTAAAGGGTTAGGATAACTTCTTTGGATTTATGCTCAAATGACCTGCCTATAAAGCCAATTATTTTGTTTGCCTTCTTAACAACTTCTGAACATTGTTCAGAAGAGAGGGAAGCTGGGGGAGGGGGGGAGGGAGAGGGAAGTGGGGGACGGGAAGGGAAGCTGGGGGAGGGGGAGGGAAGCTCGGGGAGGGGAGGGAAGCTCGGGGAGGGGGAGGGAAAGCTGGGGGAGGGAAGCTGGGGGAGGGGGGGGAGAGAAGCTGGGGGAGGGAGGAGGGAAGCTGGGGGAGGGAGGGAGGAGGGAAGCTGGGGGAGGGGGGAGGGAAGCTGGGGGAGGGGGGAGGGAAGCTGGGGGAGGGGGAGGGGGAGGGAAGCTGGGGGAGGGGAGGGAAGCTGGGGGAGGGGGGAGGGAAGCAGGGGGAGGGGGGAGGGAAACAGGGGGAGGGGGAGGGAAGCAGGGGGAGGGGGGAGGGAAGCTGGGGGAGGGGGAGGAGGGAGGGAAGCTGGGGGAGGGGGGGGAGGGAAGCTGGGGGAGGGGGGAGGGAAGCTGGAGGAGGGGGGAGGGAAGCTTGGAGGAGGGGGGAGGGAAGCTGGGGGAGGGGGGAGGGAAGCTGGGGGAGGGGGGAGGGAAGCTGGGGGAGGGAAGCTGGAAGAGGGGGGAGGGAAGCTGGGGGAGGGGGGAGGGAAGCTGGGGGAGGGAAGCTGGGGGAGGGGGGAGGGAAGCTGGGGGAGGGGGGAGGGAAGAGATCCGCCAATTTTTTAAGGGTAAATGGGTCGTTTTTCTGATCCCCCGTTTTCCTCATGTTTAGCATAATTAGTTTTCAGATTTTAAGACGTTCGGCTCACTAGTTTGGCAATTTTAAGACCTTTCGCCACATTTCTTATTCAATATTAAGACTTCGCGTTATTTAGGTGTCGATTTCTTACTGGCGAGCGATTGCAAACCTGTAATTCAACAGGAATCCGTCTACGGCCTGGACATTTTTCTATCGAAAAACGTACAAATTTATCTTGAAAGAGGGTCACGGGTCATTTTTTTTGTTTTAAAGCTTGATTAAGGTCTAGGGAGGAAACGGAAAACAAACGTAAACAAATCTATAAATGAACAAACAAATACGCCCATCTCACATCTCACATTTTGGGCGATTTTTGCATGTATTCATTATTTTTCTAGTTTCCTCCTTAGACCTCCATCAAATTAAAAAAAAAGAAAAAAAAAGCATCCATTAGATCCCCCTTCTAGATTAATTTGTACATTTTTCGGTAGAAAAATGTTCCGGCCGAAGGCCGCTTCTTCCAACATTACAGGCTCACTATCGTTCGCCAGGGAAAATATCGACACCTATTTTTTTTTTTTTCTTTTTTTTTTTTCTATATTCCAACTTACTTCCTCTCGGGCATAGGCTGAGAGCCTTAACATTCACCGCTGTACAATGAACAGTGAAGCCCGTGAGGTCTTGTTCCAGTCTAGGGAGTGAGACATGTGAAGTACGTAGAGTACAACGAGCACCTGCCATCTTGCCTTCACATGAGGCACGGTGCTCACTCATGGCCCGAAACGACCCCATCTCTGAAGCCATCTCGTTCCCGTGCTTCACTGTCTCATCCCCTACACTCGGACTCTCACACTTACACACACACAACGCCACCTGTTGAGCAGATAACTCACCAGGCATTGCACCCCTATAGCATATTTTGAATATGGGAATATTCATACACTGCTATTTAATCAGGGAACAATGAGGGTATTTTATTGACGTTTCGGTGGGCTTGTGGTAATGCACTGATACCAGGTACAGCACAAATTCCATCCCAATAATATCTTCCCATTGATACATCGGGATTTGAACCCGGGACCTTTGGATTACCAGGCAAGTGGCAAGACCACTCCACCACACCTCCCCTGTACGAAAGCTCTAAATATTGACGAAGAAATGGGGCGAAAGGTCTTATAATCGACTAACTAATGGGGCAAACATTTTAACATCTGAAAACTAATGGGGCTAAACGTGAGGGAGAAAGTGGTCCAGAAAACCGGCCCATCTCACCTGATATCAATTCCTGGGTGACATCGGCAGCTCAAGAATTGATTGTTTTCCCCACTTGCGGATTTCACATGCAAACTGGATCATTTACTTACGAGGGGTCACCGGCTTTTTTAAATTTTCTCTTCTATTCTCTCTTTTCCTGGCTTGTATCCATTCGGCCTCATTCAGCCTACTGTTTTAAGACGTTTATCCCCATCCAGGTGTCGATTTCTTCTTGGCGAGCGATAGCGAGCCAGCATTGTACGGAGAAATCCGGCTTCGCCGGAGACATTTTTCTATCGAAAAATGTACACATTTAGCTTGCTGTCAAAACAAAAATATACATATGCTGGCTCGCTCCCGCTCTCCAGGAAAATATTGACACCTGGATGGGGTAAACGTCTTAAAACAGTAGGCTGAATGGGGCTGAATGGATACACGTCAAAGAGAGAGGGAGAGAAAGAGAAATAAAGCGAGGTGGACTCCCTTACCAGATACAAGAAGAGATAACTACACGATGTTACTATAGTCTATTCGCTGTAAGTAGGCGATAAATCCTCTATCATCTGTAACTCAAAAAGGGCTAGAGCAAATAGGCTGTAAATTTCCACATCTATTCCTTAACTGACTCTTCCCAAATGGTAGAAAGGCTAGACGAAATTGGCCGTACATATTTCCCCATCTATTCCTTGACGACTCTTCCCAAATAGTAGAAATATTACTTGGATTACTCTAGTCGTTTTTTGAGTTACAGAGATTTTGAGGTCATGATTTCTTGCCTACTTACAGCTAATAAACTATATTTCTTGCCTACTTACAGCGAATAGACTATATTTCTTGCCTACTTACAGCAAATAGACTATTTCTTGCCTACTTACAGCAAATCGACTATATTTCTTGCCTACTTACAGCAAATAGACTATATTTCTTGCCTACTTACAGTGAATAGACTATATTTCTTGCCTACTTACAGCAAATAGACTATATTTCTTGCCTACTTACAGTGAATAG
>CM064521.1:60471107-60483607 GCA_032716605.1 Paralithodes platypus | reverse complement strand
GATGGATAACTAGAGCAACAGAATGGGAGCCTAGGGATGGAGCTACAGGAAAGGGTAGACAGAGAACTAGATGGAGGGAAGAGATACGAAAGTGTGCTGGGATAGGATGGAGCAAACTAACATCTGACCGGTTGGAGTGGAAACGTTTGGAAGAGGCCTTTGTCCTGCAGTGGACTAACCCAGGCTGATGATGATGATGATGATGACTTCAGGTTTCAAAACATGTTATCTGCTTCCTCAAACTGGTGTCATAAAGAGAGCTTACCGTTGGTGTGTGAGTGCGCACGTGCGTGTGTGTGTGTGCGTGTATGTGTGTCTGGCTGTCTGTCTGTCTGTCTGTGTGTGTTAGTGTGTGTGTGTGCCTGTGTGTGTTAGTGTGTGTGTATGTGTGTGCTACGTGAGGTCAATGTTGTTAGGATATACCCCACGATCTTTCTATATTACGTGCGAATGAGTTACGTCTGGGATATTTGACGACAAACTTTAATTATCACCCTTATTGTACTTAGACATATGGACTAAATCTCCAGAGCCTAAGCCCCGTATATTAAAACCACACTGAAAGGGAGATGGGTAGTTTTTCTGGTCCCCCTTCTTCTTCACGTTTAGCCCCATTAGTTTTCAGATTTTATGACGTTCGGAACTTCGGCCCATTAGTTTGGCGATTTAAGACTTTTCGATGCATTTCTTCGTCAATATTTAGACTTTTCATGTCATTTAGGTGTCGATTTTTTTTCCCCTGGCGACCGATATCGAGCCTGTAATTTTAGAGGAAACAGCCTTCGGCCGGGACATTATTCTATCGAAAAATTGACATATATATCATGAAGGAGGGTCTGGGGAGGGGGGTGGGGGGGGGGGGAGGGGGGAGGGGGTGTTTTTTTTAAGCTTGAAGGTCTAGGGAGGAAACTAATAAAATATAATAAAAATATACATTAATAATCAAATAAAGACGCCCATCCCCCTTAAGTGCTGCTCTAAACCTTCATGAACGAAATAAACAGAAACAAAGTGATTTTTCTGAAACTGAATGATATATAGCCCTTTATCACAAATTAGCATTCAGTTGCTTTATCTTCGTTCAATAAAGGGTTTTAAAATACGGGGGTAAAGGATTTAATACGAGAAACTAAATGATGATGCAAGCGAAAGCATTATATATATATATATGTATATATATGTATATGTTTCAATTCTATCAGTGGGGTTCGAACCGCCGACCGTCAGGACGATAGCCGACGGTTTAATCAACTACACCACGGCAGTATATATATATATATATATATATATATATATATATATATATATATATATATATATATATATATATATATATATATATATATAAGCAGTGTAACTGAATTCAACAAAAAAATAGCTGATAATATTAATATATAACTATTCACAAGCAAACATTACTTCGAACAAGTACATTTAGTTATTAATCAATAATGAACGGTGGAGACACGTACTCACCATATCCCCGCTTCCTTGAGGGGGGTCACCGGCTGTTTTTATCTTTCTCTCCCTCTCTCTTTGCCTTGTATCCATTCGGCCCCATTCATCCTACTGTTTTAAGACTTTTACCCCCATCCAGGTGTCAATATTTTCCTGGCGAGCGGTAGCGAGCCAGCATATATATTTGTTTGTTTTGACAGCAAGCTAAATTTGTACATTTTTCGATAGAAAAATTTCTCCGGCGAAGCCGGATTTCTCCATACAATGCTGGCTCGCTATCGCTCGCCAGGAAGATATCGACACCTGGATGGGGATAAACGTCTTAAAACAGTTGGCTGAATAGGGCCGAATGGATACAAGCCAGGGAACGAGAGAAAAGGAGAGAAAGATAAACAAAGCCGGTGACCCCCCTGGAGCATTATTCCTCGACTCCCTTCCACTTCCATCCATCGAACTCACCTGCAAAAGATAAAACATGAGAATTAGTAATCATAATAATATTTAACATTAATAACAATCTACAAAATCTTTAATGGCACAGTTTTCACTTGAATTACAAACACTTTAATACTACTTATGGTCACAGTGTAATTGTATGCGTTCTAATTTAAGAAGGTAACATTTGTATATTTTGTTTTTGTGTGATCATTGTTTTCGGTTGTGATATCCCTATTCGGGCTCTGTCTTGAGTCGGCCACCCCCTAAAACAAAAAGGAAAAGTGAGGATTGGGCCTGAGTATATACAGTACATACATACATATTACATACATTCATACATACAACATTCACACGGCGGACCAAAAATACATTGATGACGATTACAATAGGCTATTCTAGATACCTTATAGTTTATATATTTAGGATTTGATTCAATCTAGTCAATTATCTCTGTAAACTTCTTTGCATACCGATAATTGAAGAATATATGATGAATAGTGAAATATATGATCTTTAAATTAGTGTTGAGGGTGAGCAGATTATTATTCTAGACGGAATTGATTGTAATAAGTTTTTTTTTTTTTTTTTTTTTAGCATTGTTTTGATGACTGCCTTGTATTAGAGTAACACATTTTAAGGGGACATATATGCCGGATGACATCAGTTCCCTGTTGTCATAGGGTATACAGTGTTTTTTGTATGATATACTGTATGCTATCATTATAATATAGATGTACACTCTGTCAAACAAGTATCTGCACCCCTACCCTGATAATCTGGTGTGTACAGCTTGGTGGTATAGGTTGTAGGTCTTAGGTAGTAGGTCTTAGGTAGTAGGTCTTAGGTAGTAGGTCTTAGGTAGTAGGTCTTAGGTAGTAGGTCTTAGGTAGTAGGTCTTAGGTAGTAGGTCTTAGGTAGTAGGTCTTAGGTAGTAGGTCTTAGGTAGTAGGTCTTAGGTAGCAGGTCTTAGGTAGTAGGTCTTAGGTAGCAGGTCTTGGGTAGTAGGTCTTAGGTAGTAGGTCTTAGGTAGTAGGTCTTAGGTAGTAGGTCTTAGGTAGCAGGTCTTAGGTAGCAGGTCTTAGGTAGCAGGTCTTAGGTAGCAGGTCTTAGGTAGCAGGTCTTAGGTAGCAGGTCTTAGGTAGTAGGTCTTAGGTAGTAGGTCTTAGGTAGTAGGTCTTAGGTAGTAGGTCTTAGGTAGTAGGTTTTAGGTAGTAGGTCTTAGGTAGTAGGTCTTAGGTAGTAGGTCTTAGGTAGTAGGTCTTAGGTAGTAGGTCTTAGGTAGTAGGTCTTAGGTAGTAGGTCTTAGGTAGTAGGTCTTAGGTAGTAGGTCTTAGGTAGTAGGTCTTAGGTAGTAGGTCTTAGGTAGCAGGTCTTAGGTAGCAGGTCTTAGGTAGCAGGTCTTAGGTAGTAGGTCTTAGGTAGCAGGTCTTAGGTAGCAGGTCTTAGGTAGCAGGTCTTAGGTAGCAGGTCTTAGGTAGTAGGTCTTAGGTAGTAGGTCTTAGGTAGCAGTATACTGTAGATGCATATAGCTGTAGGCAGAGATGCTAACCCTACCAAGCTGTACACACCAGATTATCAGGGTAGGGGTACAGATACTTTATTGACCGAGTGTACAATGGCGCTAATAAGCCATGTCTAGGCTGTCATTACGTTTAGCTCGCTCTGTGCTTTATTATTGTCTGTCAGATGTTGAATAGGGTGGGTAAGTGTAGGAACATGGTTGTATATCTCACTCAAAAAGAAGAAAATGTGTGTTAATATTGCTGATACCAATTATTGATCAAAGCATAATTGGTGCCGAGACATCACTTATTAGGCCGACTGTACCTTATGACAATACAGTTTTTGAAATATAATCTAATATTACATTCTGACTATCGACAATTTATTTTCATTAATATTTAGAAGAGTCTGCTTTAGTCAACTGGTAAGACTCTCGCCATGTTTCCGGTGTTGGAGCCAAAGTTCGTTCATCCAGCTATATCAATTCAGCTAACAGGTCGTAAGGGGAGGTTTTTACTTTGTTCCCTATATTTCCATCAAGCTTACGATTACACCCCCCTAGACCCCTTTTCAAGATAAATTTGTAAATTTTTCGGTAGAAAAATGTCCCGGCTGAAGGTCGGTTCCTCTTAAATTACAGGCTCGCTGTCGCTCGCCAGAAAAAAATAGACACCTAAATGGCACGAAAGGACTTAATATTGACAAAATGGAGCGAAAGATCTAAAAATCACTAAACTAATAGGCCGAACCATCTAATAATCTGCAGTGAGAGTGAGGGTCCGAGTGTGGGGGATGAGACTGAAGCGCAGAGGCTTCAGAGATGTAGTTGCTTCGAGCCGAAGCTTCGCACGTCTCATTCCCTAGACTGGAGCAAGACCTCACGGGCCTCACCGTGTTCAGCGGTAGAGTGTAAAGGCTATCAGCCTATGCCCGAGAGGGAGTAGTTGGAATAAAAAAAAAAAAAAAAAAAAAAAAAAAAAAAAAATAATAATAATAATGGGGCCAAACATGAGGAAGAAAGGGGTCCAGAAAAAGCGAGTACCTCCCCCTGCAGCATAATAACCCTGCTTTATTCAAACACACACAAACACACACACCCGGCTTAGCACTTACATCAACAACAGCACGTCTTGTAAACCTTTATGCTTGGCTAGTCTATAAACACGGCTTAACACTGAAGGGTCACAGGAAGGGAGACCTCTTAAATGGACAATTATTGCAATATAAGGGATAACACACTTGGTAAGCAGAGGGGAATCTTTAAGGGGTTGGTATTTATTTATTTACTTATTTAAGTTAGTTTCCTCGCTAGACCTCCATCAATCTTATAAAAACACCCCCTAGACCCTCTTTCAAGATAAATGTGTACATTTTTCGGTAGAAAAATGTCCCGGCCGAAGGCCGATTCCTTCTTAAATTACAGGCTCGCTACCGCTCGCCAGGAAAAAATCGACACCTAAATTACACGAAAGGTCCTAATATTGACAAAGAAATGATGCGAAAGGTCGCAAAAAGAAATGAGGCGAAAGGTCTCAAAATCGTCAAACTAACGGAACGAACGTCTTAAAACCTCAAAACGAATATGCTAAACATGTGGGAGAAGGGGGTCCAGGAAAAGCGAGTACTACCCCCTTCAATGGACCGCTGCACTATAAGGGATAACAAATTTGGCAAGCAGAAGGGGGAATCTTGAAGGGGGGATCTTGAAGGGGGAATCTTGAAGGGGGGATCTTGAAGGGGGAATCTTGAAGGAGGGATCTTGAAGGGGGATTTTGTCATCGAGCAATAATACCAGGGGAGTGTGTGAGTTTGATCAAGAGTGGGCAAGTATTGGACGATTTTATTAAGCTTAGGAAGGACTTCTATCCATGAAAAAGACTATACAGACTATACAGACTATACAGACTATACAGACTATACAGACTATACAGACTATACAGACTATCTCAATGAATCTCTTTAGCTACCCCATATCCTTTCCAAGCTGCATAACATCTTCTAAATGTGGCTAGAATACAACAAAGAAGAGGTCGCTGTTACAGAAGGGGTTAAGTTTTTCTATAGCCTACATTGTCCCCTGAAGTTTTGAAAATAGTCCGATTACTCTGGCGCAGCGATACCGAGCCTGTAATTTAAGGCCGGGAAATTTTTCTATTGAAAAATGTATAAATTTAACTTGAAAGAAGGTCTAGGTGGTGTCATTTTAAGCTTGATGGGGGTCTAGGGAACAAAATAAAAACCTCCCCTGAAAACTCTCCAAGCCAAATATCATCTTCGGGTCTTTCATTGAGCAATATTCTGGGTGTGAGTGAGTTTGAGCAAGGAGGGGGGGGGGGGGGAGGGGGGATCGTGGTTACAGTCATCTATAGGGAGACCATCCACCACCCGGTTTTAGAAGGACATTCAGACTATTAACACACGCAACAAAGCCACGCCAACAGCTTCCTCTCTCTCTCTCTCTCTATCTCTCGCTTCCTCTCTCTCTCTCTCCGAAAGTAGATTTGGAACAGGGTAAGACCATTCACCAGGTAAAGGGTAGAGTTTGGGTCTGCTTATTTGGAACATGATATAGCAACACAATCCCACCCCTACTTTGTGCAACTCTTCAACCCAAGAGTGAAATGTTACTCTCAGACTTTCTTCTATTCAACAGCTGAAATCTGGAACTCTCTCCCAGAATCAGTCTTTCCCTCTTCCTATGACTTAAATTGCTTCAAACTCCGTGTGTCCAGGCATTTTGGCTCGAACGTCCCTTGATTTTGGCCCTGCCACTCTTTCTACTCTGGGGGAGGCACTCGCTACAGGCAGTTCTTCCTTTTGCCTCCCTCAATCACAGACAAAAAATAATAATAATAATAATAATAAAAATAAATAAACAATAAAACAATAAAAAAAACAAAAAGGCAAGACCATTCACAGGCAAAGGGTTAAATTCTCCCTAAAGATGACCCCGGGTGGAAAGGTCACGCCCTGGCTCTGTCGTAAGTGTGAGAGCAGCATTATGTGGGGGAATGTCCTGTGTCATCTTCGGGAGAAAGTGGGGGCCCAAGACGGCTTCATTTCTCAAATCTTGAAGGAGAGGATGGAGAAAAAAAAAAAAAAAAAAAAAAAAGTGGGTGGGGTGGACTGTTTTATTAACCCTTTCAGTACCGGTGCCGTCCTTTTCCCTGTATTCTGGCTACTATTAGACGATTTTATTCAGTTTAAAAAGGGTCTATAACAATTAACAGGCTTGCAGTACCGCACGGCTTCACTTCTCAAATAGTGTTGGGGTGTGGCGAGCACTGCCTTAAGGGAGCCCACCTCGCTTTTGTTATTTTCTTTCTCTCCCTCTCTCTTTGGCTTGTATCCATTCTGCCCAATTCAGCATACTGTTTTGAGACGTTTACCCCCATCCTGGTGTCAACATTTTCCTTGCGAGCGGTAGCGAGCCAGCATATATATATTTTTGTTTTGACAGCAAGCTAAATTTGTACATTTTTCGATAGAAAAATTTCTCCGGCGAAACTGGATTTCTCTATACAATACTGGTTCGCTATCGCTCGGCAGGAAGAAATAGACACCTGGATGGGGATAAACGCCTTAAAACAGTTGGCTGAATGTGACCGAATGGATACAAGCCAGGGAAAGAGAAAAAAGGAGAGAAAGATAAAAACAAAAAGCCGGTGACCCCCTTAAAAGGCGGGGGAAACAGACAGGGCCGAAGCCTCAGCAGTCGTGGGCTATAAAAGTGTGTGTGTTTGGAGTGTGTTTGGGGGGGGGGGTGACATTCTTCCTCAAGGGACTGGGGTTCTTGTAAGAGTCCTGGTCGCTTTAAAGGAAGAGGCTGGGTTTCTCGAGTTAGGTAAACCCCAGGGTTTATATTCCTTAGTATATCTGGGTGTATACGGGGCGGGGGGGGGGGGCCCTCGGGGGTTCCGGTCTTGCAGACTTCTTGACTTTTCGTGGGTTCAATGATCCTCTAGGGTTGATAGACTCTGAAACCCTATTTTAACTACCCGGTACCTAATTCTTCAGCTGCCTCACACCAGAGCTAACACAGGGGGGGGGGGAGCTTGCGGTGGTGGAGGATAAATAAACGGTATATGGAGATTTAGGTACATCAAGGGACTAAAGTTCTCGAAAAGGGGCTCTAGTCCTGACATTTTACTTACAGTGTGCTGGCTTACTAATCCAGAAGGATTGATAGCCTCTGAAGTCCTATTTCAACTAATTTAAGTACGCATCTAAATGAGCCTGAAAATGCATGCACATGTTAAGCTTCAAGCAAACGAACCAATTGTGTCTTGGCAAGAAAGTCAATGAACATTATTCTGCATTTCATATTATCAGATTGACAAAATAATACATTTTGGCCCATACATTCCCTGAGTTTGGTCCTGCCACTCTTTCAACTCTCCATCAAACTTTAAAAAAAAAAAAATCCATTAAATCCCCCTTGTAGATAAATTTGTACATTTTTTGGTAGAAAATGTTTCCGGCTGGTTCTTCAAAAATTACAGGCTCATTATCTTTCGCCAGAAGGAAAACAAAATCGACACCTAAATAGCACGAACGGTCTTAATGCTGTCAAAGAAATGGGACGAAAGGTCTTCAAATCGCCAAACTAATGAGCCGAACATCTCAAAATCTGAAAACTAATGGGGCTAAACATGAGGGAGAAGGGGGGGGGAGTACAAAGGAGTACAAAGGAAATCAAGCAACAACAGGTCTAGTGACCCTTCTAGGTTGCTTGTCCTCCAAAACACTGAGGATCAAGTGTCCAAACAGTGGTTTAGAGTGGGTAAGGGAACATTGGAAAGGGAACTACTGCCCTGCCACTAACGTGGCAGGACTAGGAAGTTAGTAGGGGACATATGGGTTAGTAACTGAGGGGAGGATAAAGTTATTCATTTAGTCAGTCGCGGGTTTGATGCGAGATATTTGTCTAGGCGGAATTTAAATGAATCAACGGTGCTGCAGTCTATAACGTCTCGGGGAAGCCGATTCCACAAGTTGACAACTCGATTGAAGAAGAAATTCTTAGATTCGTGCGAGTTAAAAGATTTACCAATAATTTTGCAACCGTTTCCCCGCGTGTAATTAGATTGGTCGATAGTGAAGTACTTACTACAGTTCATATTGTATTATAAGGTGGGGGGGGGGGCTGGTAAAAACGGCCCATGTCCCCTTAAAGGACATATGGTGGTGTGGTATTGTTGAAGATCGAAGGGGAAAGGGTTGAGGGGGGAGACAGCTTGATGGATGAGAGGGGGAGGAGGGGGGAGGGGGGGGGGGGGGGGGGGTGCTTCAGTGTACATAGGGTTAAAAGAGTAGAGGGGTTGGGAGGATTGAGATAGATACGATCGATCGATCGATAGATAGATAGATAGATAGATAGATACAGATATATACTATAGATAGATAATCGATAGATCGATCGATAGATAGATAGATAGATAGAGAGAAAGAGAGAAAGAGAGAGAGAGCGAGAGAGAGAGAGAGAGAGAGAGAGCTCAGGAAGGTGAGAGAGGGCACAGTAGGGGGTGACAAGTAAGGCCATGGGAAAGGAAATGCCACTAGAAGGAAGCATGTGGCAGACTTGTTCAAAAAACAAAAAAAAACAAAAAGAAAATCGAGAAACGGTAAATACAAAAGCTTTATAAGGGGGAAAGGTGTAATTTTTGGTCTATATATTTAATGACATTTTATACTAAATTCCCTAGACCTCAATCAAAAAAACCTAATAACCAACCGCTAGACCACCATTCGAGAAAAATGTGTACATTTTTCGGTAGAAAAGTCTCCCGGCCGAAGGCCGATTCTTCCTAAAATTACAGGCTCGCTATCGCTTGCCAGGAAAAAATCGACACCTAAATGGCAGGAAAGGTCTTTGTATTGACAAGCAAATGGGGCGATAGGTCTTATAATCGCCAAACTAATGGAACGAGCATCTTAAAATTTCAAAGCTAATGGGACTAAACATTAAGAAAAAACAACTACTTGCCCCTTACAAGGAGGTCAAATAGTGATCTTAACCCTCTGCCTGCAAAAGCCAGTTCTATCCTTCTATCATTCTATCCTTTATAAAATCCTTCTATCCTTCATAAAATCCTTCTATCCTTCATCCTTCTATCATTCTATCCTTCATAAAATCCTTCTATCCTTCATCCTTCTATCCTTCATAAAATCCTTCTATCCTTCTATCCTTCATCCATCCTTCTATCCTTCATAAAATCCTTCTATCCTTCTATCCTTCATAAAATCCTTCTATCCTTCTATCATTGTATCCTTCATAAAATCCTTCTATCCTTCTATCATTGTATCCTTCATAAAATCTTTCTATCCTTCTATCATTGTATCCTTCATAAAATCCTTATATCCTTTATAAAATTCTTCTATGCTTCATAAAATCCTTCTATCCTTCATAAAATCCTTCTATCCTTCATAACATCCTTCTATCCTTCATAACATCCTTCTATCCTTCATAACATCCTTCTATCCTTCATAAAATCCTTCTATCCTTCATAACATCCTTCTATGCTTCTATCCTTCATAACATCCTTCTATGCTTCTATCATTCTATCCTTCATAAAATCCTTCTATGCTTCTATCTTTCTATCCTTCATAAAATCCTTCTATGCTTCTATCATTCTATCCTTCATAAAATCCTTCTATGCTTCTATCATTCTATCCTTCATAAAATCCTTCTATGCTTCTATCCTTCTATCCTTCATAAAATCCTTCTATCCTTCATCCTTCTATCCTTCATAAAATCCTTCTATCCTTCATCCATCCTTCTATCCTTCATAAAATCCTTCTATCCTTCTATCCTTCATAAAATCCTTCTATCCTTCTATCATTGTATCCTTCATAAAATCCTTCTATCCTTCTATCATTGTATCCTTCATAAAATCTTTCTATCCTTCTATCATTGTATCCTTCATAAAATCCTTATATCCTTTATAAAATTCTTCTATGCTTCATAAAATCATTCTATCCTTCATAAAATCCTTCTATCCTTCATAACATCCTTCTATCCTTCATAACATCCTTCTATCCTTCATAAAATCCTTCTATCCTTCATAACATCCTTCTATGCTTCTATCCTTCATAACATCCTTCTATGCTTCTATCTTTCTATCCTTCATAAAATCCTTCTATGCTTCTATCATTCTATCCTTCATAAAATCCTTCTATGCTTCTATCATTCTATCCTTCATAAAATCCTTCTATGCTTCTATCATTCTATCCTTCATAAAATCCTTCTATCATTCTATTCTTCATAAAATCCTTCTATCCTTCATCCTTCTATCCTTCATAAAATCCTTCTATCCTTCATCCTTCTATCCTTCATAAAATCCTTCTATCATTCTATCCTTCATAAAATCCTTCTATCCTTCTATCATTGTATCCTTCATAAAATCCTTCTATCCATCATAAAATCCTTCTATGCTTCTATCTTTCTATCCTTCATAAAATCATCTACTGGTGGGGAAACTGTCAGAAAAGAACATACTGTGACCATGGAAATCTGCAAAATCCAACTGACCCACATTAGGCAGATCCCTTTAACACCCAGCCTATATCATTCATGTACAGTAGTTAACCCATATTATTTTTTGTTAACCAAGACAGTACCGTTGAAGTCCTATTCATTATATCCTGGCAACTATTAAACTATTAGATAGAGAACCAATAAATATAAATATATACATAGAAAACAAATACATCTAGATATATAGATAGAACAAAATTATATATATAGATACAAAGATAGAACAAATATATCTAGATATATAGATAGAACAAATAGATGTGTATAAAAAGATAGAACAAATATATACAAACATACAGATAAGAGGTAAATATATATAGATAAAACCAATATAGATAATTAAATAGAAATACAATTAAAATAAAAAAATAGATAAGAACTAATGAATATAGAAACAAATTATCGAGAACAAATAACTATAGGCCTAGACAAATAGAGGTAGATAGATAGATAGATAGATAGAATGATAGATAGACAGATAGATAAATATAGATGATAGATAAAGAACAAATGCATACATATATAGATAGATAGATAGATATATATGAACAAATACATATAGATAAATAGATAGAACAAATAAGGATAGACAAATAGAGTTAGTTATAGAGGTGGGCGTGGGCGTGACCCTCCTAGCAGGGGGTGGGGGTGCAGGGTGGTGACCCCACTTTGACACAGACAGATGTGACCCACACCCCTACCACACACATACACACACCTACCACCACACAAACACACACACACACCTACCACCACACAAACACACACACACACACACCTATCACCACACACACACACACACACACACACACACACACCTACCACCTTTTTATTATTAAGGTGACAGTTACAAAGTGGTGTACAATCTATCTTATTCTAGTTACATTGTAGTTTATCTTATTGTACCAGTACCTCCCTACAATCAACCTAGTTGTTCCCCAATTCGTCCCTCCGCCACGACCATTTCAAAGTCCAAGTCTCTCACTCTTGTCCTCTGTAGCGGGGAGGACCTTGTACCCCTGAGACACAGGAGTGCAGACCTGAGAAGAGAGAAAGAGAGCCGGCATCTCATCCAAGTTATGACTTGGCTTCTATGCTGGCGCTTTTTCTCCGATATTTGTTCAGCTAATCTGGCATAGAAGACACTTGCAGAAGGTCCCATACCTCCCGACAATG
Source organism: Paralithodes platypus (assembly GCA_032716605.1). NCBI lineage: Eukaryota > Metazoa > Arthropoda > Malacostraca > Decapoda > Lithodidae > Paralithodes > Paralithodes platypus. Next base: position 60,471,495 of record CM064521.1, on the reverse strand, counting down.
AGAAGACCAGAGGAGTAAAGCTTCCTTGATCCCTGTTCAAAATTCTTTCTTCATAAGCGTGTTTTTTCTCACTTTCGTTTCTCAAGTATGCCGCCTTGTGTCCTCGCTCACGATATGTTTGTGCTCTTGGGTTGAAGATTCTGATGTCGAAAAAAGCCCGTTGTCCCCTCGTCCAAAAACCTCGAGCACTTACGTCCACTCTTGCTTCATTTGAAGTATTTGCAGTATTGTGGGCCAAGCGCTGTCCGTCCATAGGCAGAAGTTCCGGTTCGATTCTGACATCATGGCACACCTCGTCCAGCATTTGTGCAGTGATGTCTCGTACTTCATCATGCCGGATACAGATGAATCCTCCTTTCTTACAAGTCATACAGTGGTCTGAGTTGTT
>CM064521.1:60448607-60466107 GCA_032716605.1 Paralithodes platypus | reverse complement strand
ATATCCGATTTCGGTTACTTTTCCAGCTTTTATACAATCCAATATATCCGATTTCGGTTAGTGATACTGGCAATAAAACGCCGAAGCCAGCCACACAGGTCGATTAAGGGGGGTGACATGCTTTTTGTTATTTGTCCTTTTCTCGCTTTCATTGGCTTGTATCCATTCGGCCCCATTCAGCCAACTATTTTAAGACGTTTATCCCCATCTAGGTGTCGATTTCTTCCTGGCGAGCGATAGCGAGCCAGCATTATATGAAGAAATCCGGCTTCGCCGGAGATATTTTTCTATCGAAAAATGTACAAATTTAGTCTGCTGTCAAACAAAAATAAAAAATATGCGGACTCGCTACCGCTCACCAGTAAAAAATTGACACCTAGAGGGGGACAAACGTATTAAAACGGTAGGCTGAATGGGGCCAAATGGATACAAGCCAGAGAAAGATAGAAAAGAACAGAACAAAAACAGGTCACCCCCCTTAACCCTGGCTGTACCGGCGAGGTATTTCTAAATCTTATTCTAGCTATATTTGTGCAGCTTAAGAAGGGTCTGTGGTCGTAAAAAAGGGTTAATTTAGACTGTTCGAAGCCGGTTAACCCTTTCAAGCTCCAATGCGCGTTTCTGTTCTGTTTCTGGCTACTATTAGACCATTTTATTCAGATTAGTAACGGTATACGGAAGTCAATTGAAGTCAAGGAATTGTTGTGCCAACAGTGATGTATGGGGCTGAGACATGGGCTCTAAGAAAAAGGAGAAAAGAGGGCTGGATGTGATGGAGATGAGCTGCTTGAGGAGTATGTGTGGAGTTACTCGTAGAGACAGATTGAGGAATGACGAGATACGTAGGAGAGTGGGGCAGCAGGAACATTTGTCAGCCAGAGTGGACAGAAGGGTGCTGAGCTGGTATGGTTATGTTGAACGAATGGGAGATGAAAGGCTTACAAAGAAAATATGTGAGTCAGGTACAAGGGGAGATAGAAGGGTAGGAAGACCCCCATTGAGATGGAGAGACTGTGTAAGAAAGGCTTTGGATGATAGAGGAATGACTATAGATCAGGCAGGGGAAGTGGTGGTGGATAGGAGTGAATGGAGAATGCTTGTGAATAGTTGAGTGAACACGTGGTCATTTGGAGTAAGGGGTCGGGCGCAAGTTGGACTAGATAATAGTCCATCAGGCGCCTGGCCCGGGGAGACGATTAATATGAAGGGTGCACCTGGAAGTGTGGTGGGAGGGCTTGTGGCTTTGGATCCGCTGCATGTCTGCCTGCCGAGATCGGAACCTCTCCGGGTGGTCGGGTGCCGGGGGAGTGCTGGAGCGACCTTGGTGACCCTGGTCTCTGGGTCTTCTCCTGGGTGACCTGGATGTGTGTGAGTTTGTGCTTTTTATCTGTGTTTATTTGTTGTTTTATGTTGTTTTTGTGTTTTTCCTGTTCTTGCTCTGTCTTGAGTCGGCTACCCCCCAAATGGGGATTGGGCCTGAGCATATAGATAGATACGGAAGTCAAAGGGTTGATTGAGATAGTATTTACCCTTTTATTACCCACAGATCCTTCCTAAGCTGCATAAAATCGTCTAATGATAGCCAAAATAAACTGCTAAAACGCGTCAGAGCTTTCTTAAACTGAATACAATCGTTTATTAAAAGGAAAAGGACGGCACTGGTACTGAACGGGTTATTGCAAGCGAGTTGATGACGATCGCGCATTAAGGGGAGGCAGATGGTTTTTCGAGTCCTCCTCCTCCCTCATGTTTAGCCCTATTAGTTATGAGATTTCAAAACATTCGCCCCATTAGTTTGGCGATTTTCAGACCTCTTTCCCCATTCTCTTGCCAATATTAAGACCTTTTTGTGCCATTTAGGTGTCGATTTTTTCCTGGCGAACGATAACGAGCAGGTATTTGAAGAGGAATCAGCCTTCGGCCGGAAAATGTTTCTACCGAAAAATGTACAAATTGATATCGAAGGGGGGTATTGTGGGTGTTTTTTTTTTTAAAGTTTGATGAAGGTTTAGAGAGCAAACAAAACCCCTTCCTTAAACCATTGAGCCGAACCATTAAATTATGCTGCACAATACACGAGTCAAATTTTGCGAATCGGTAACAGGCTCGATACTCCCTCCCCAGAAAAAGAAAAGAAAGGAGAGTATTAAGGGGGGATGGTTTACATTTTGGTCGATTTTTTTAAATTTATAAATTAGGATGCAGTGTTGTTGTTGTTGTTTTTTTTTTTTTTTTTCTATGTGATTGAGGGAGGCAAAAGGCATAACTGCCTATAGCGAGTGCCTCCCCCATAGTTGAAAGAGTGACAGGGCCAAAATCAAGGGACGTTCGAGCCAAAATGCCTGGACACACGGAGTTTGAAGCAATTTAAGTCATAGTAAGAGGGAAAGACTGATTCTGGGAGAGAGTTCCAGAGCTCAGATGTTGAGTAGAAGAAAGTTTGAGAGTAACGTTTCACTCTTGGGTTGGAGAGTTGCACAGAGTAGGGTGGGATTGAGTTGCAAGACGGGTACCACGTGCCCTACGTAAAGGAGGTGGTATGCACTGGGATAGCTCTGAGGAACACTGATTATTATAGTAGCGATAGAATAGCGAGAGAGATGCAACATTGCGGCGGAGAGAGAGAGATTGCAGAGAGTTGGTGAGTGGACGGGAGTTAATGATACGAAAGGCCTTCCTTTCAACTTTGTCTAGGAGAGCGGTGTGAGAGGAACCTCCCCACACATGTGAACAATACTCATACAAGGGCGCACTATGCCCCTGTAAGGTTAAAGAAGCTGTGCAGGGGAAAAGAACCCCCTAAGGCGGTTGAGCTCACCCAGCTTCTGGGAGGCTGCCTTAGCAAGACTGGTAATATGGTCCTTCCAAATGAGAGCAGAAGAAAAAGAGACACCAAGAATATTGAGAGAAGATGAAGGGTTGATTTTTGTATTGTTGAAGAATAAGGGATAGTCCGCTGGGAGATCCTGACGGGTAGATAGATGGAGAAATTGGGTTTTGGAAGCATTAAAGTTAACAAGGTTTTCTCTGCCCCAATTGGAAATAGTATTTAGATCAGAATTTAAGAGTTCTATGGCTTCATTACGTTTGTCGTTGAGGGATTGCTGGCTGGGGCGTTCTGAAAAACTAATGGAGTAGTGTAAGGTTGAGTCGTCTGCGTATGAATGGATGGGAATTAAGGTACAGTTAAGGAGATCATTTATAAAAATTAGAAAGAGAATAGGAGATAGGACAGAGCCCTGAGGAACACCGGAGTTTATAGGGTGAGGAAGTGAACAATGGCCGTCCACAACCGCAGCTATGGAACGGCCAGAAAGGAAATTAGAGACAAAGGCACAGATGGAGGGATAGAAACCGAAGGAGGGTAGTTTAGAAATTAAAGATTTATGCCAGACTCTATCGAAGGCTTTCGATATGTCTAGTGCAATAGAAAAAGTCTCACCGAGACTTATCTAACCTTGTAATGCCCACAAGGAAAGTGTTTATAGAGTATAGAAGAGTATAGAGTATAGAAGAGTATAGAGTATAGAAGAAAACAAAAATAGTCTGAAGGGGAATTTACACTGACCTACTGATTCATTCCTATTAATCCAATCTCTATCAGATGATCGTCTAGTCTAGTCTTAAACGTATATATAGTGAGAGAGAGAGAGAGAGATAGTGTGTGCTATATATATATATATATATATATATATATATATATATATATATATATATATATATATACAGAATATATAGTAAATCTATATATATATATATATATATATATATATATATATATATATATATATATATAATTTTAATGTCTCACCCCTTTCCCATACTTTAGTAAGGTAATATAATTTATACAGACATAGGTAACGGCCATCAGTAGCGGGCAGAGTCAATACTGTAACGTCTCGCTAATAATGTCTCACTATATATTTCCGACCGTAATTGGCCCTATCACGTATATCCTCCTCCCTCTCTCTCTCTTCAGCATGTCGCCGCTCTTTAAGGGGAGGTGGGTCGCTTTTCGGGACCACTTTCTCCCTCATGATTAGCCCCATTAGTTTTCAGATTTTATGACGTTCGGCCCATTATTTTGGCAGTTTAAAAGACCTTTCGCCCCCTTTCTTTGTCAATATTAAGACTTTTCGTGTAATTTAGGAGTTGATAGTTTCCTGGCGAGCGATAGCGAGCCTGAAATATAAGAGAAGACGGCCTTCGGCCGGGACATTTTTCTATCGAAAAATGTACAAATTTATCTTAATGTTGTTGTTTTTTCTAAGTTTGATAGAGGTCTAGCGAGGAAACTGAAAAATATATGAATACATGAATTAATAGACCAAAACAAAAAAACGGCCACTATCCCCTTAAACAGACTCCCCGGGGCTCGATCACCTGCCCTTGTCTTTGCTCGCTTTATTTGGCCTCTCTTACTCTCACGTTGGATATACATTTGCCCACGGACCAACTCGGGGGTAATTCTGTTTGAAGACTTGAATGAATACGCGAAGAAATGGAAGACAATTAACATGAAATAGCCGTGGTTTTGGCCATTTTCATCACTTCCAAAGATATAATTTGAACTATAAACTATAATTTTATCTTTGCATATACAATAATTGTATGTGTATGTATGTATGTATGTATGTATGTACTCTGGCACTTAATCATTTTTTTTTTTTTTTTTTTTTTTTTTTTTTTATAATAATAATACAAACTGAAATTATGGACTTGGCTTTCGTCTGACACCCTGCATTTGCCCACGGACCAACTCGGGGTAATTCCATTCTCATATATCTGAACTCTTGATCGTGGTGAAGCCTGGAGATCCTATAAAGGGACATAGATCGGCCAACCTCCGCCATTTGTTGTGCCAGTGGTGATATTTTCCTCTCTTTAAACTCATTAAACATTTTGATAGTGCGGGCTCGAACCGCCGACCCTTTGATCAGCAGCCGACGCCCTACTGACAGCCACGGCTCTTTAAGGGGGGTCACCGTTTTTTTTTTTATCTTTCTCTCCTTTCCTCTCTTTCTCTGGCTTGTATCAATTCGGCCCCATTCAGCCAACTGTTTTAAGACGTTTATCCCCACCCAAGTATAGATTTCTTCCTGGCGAGCGATAACGAGCCATCGTTGTATGGAGAAATCCGGCATCGCCGGAGAAATTGTTCTATCGAAAAATGTACAAATTTAGCTTGCTGTCAAAACAAAAATATATATATGCTGGCTCGCTACCGCTCGCCAGGAAAATATTGACACCTGAATGGGGGTAAACGTCTTAAAACAGTAGGCTGAATGGGGCCGAAGAGAGAGGGAGAGAAAGAGGAAAAAAAGCGAGGTGGGCTCCCTTAATAATTGAGGCACCAAAATGGCGACCAACGATAAAGCTGTCCATTCTCTCTAACTAGGGTATTCTTCCACGCTTATATATTTGAACCTTTCGTTGCTGGTGAAGCCGATATGTATTCATTAGTTTACTACGGCAAATGTGCGGAAGGTGACGCACGCACGCACGCACGCACGCACGCACGCACACGCTTCTCCACTCCAAAACACGCACACACGCAGTTATCCACTCAAACACGCGCTTCTGACTACATGACAGATATACGCACACACACACGCACGCACTCAATCACACATAAATTAAAGCTGCTACACACTTTCAAACCAGCAAACAACCGCTCACATCTAGAATAATACCTCATTCCTCCAAACACCTGTTAACCGTCATCTGTCTACCTGTTAGTTAATTTCTATCTAGTTTGTGACTTCTGTACAGATACCTAGTGCACTCACATTTGACATTAGCCTGCATGGAGGCACTAAGTCAAAAGTTATTTTGAAAATCTAAGTACAGAATGTCTATGGCTTTACTGTTCTCATACACACTCCGCATTTCATGGAAAAATTCCAGTAAATTGTAAGACATGATCGGTGTCACCTGAAACCATGTTGGAAATCTGTAATTATGTTGTGGATCTCAAGGTAGTCAACTATCTCGTCTACTAGTATCCCTTCTAAAGCTTTTACTAGGATATATATAAAGCTAATTGGCTTGGGACACTTATGAACCCATTTCTAAAAAATTGGGTCAAACTGGGCAGCTAACAGTCTTCAGGGACCTCTCCACATGCATGTATTTATTTAAGATTTCTGTCAAGAAAGGTGCGATTTCTTCTTGCAATTCGGGGAAGAAAGCCACCTGGGCCAGATGACTTGAACCTATTCAACTTACCTATTATTCTTGCTACCTCCTCTTGGAGTACACCTAATTCTGCTAAGAACTTCACCCTCTTGCACTAATCCTGGACATGGCATGTAACTGATATTTGTCCTTGTATATACTGAAGCAAAATAGTTGCTTTGGCATTTAGCTATTTCAGTGTCAGAGGTTTGTAGTTGGCCTGTTGGATCCATTAGAGTTCCAGTGCTACTTTTCAATGGCTTCCTATTGTTCACATAACTGAAGATTTGTGTTTGTTTTCATTCTGCTTTGTTTCCTTTATAACATATTTAACTTTCCTAAACATATTTTTGAAGGAATCTAAATCTCTTTGGTCCTGATTTATTTTGGTCTTTCTGTGAGTGAGTGAGTGAGTGAGAGAACGAGCAAGAGAGAATAGTGAAACAGGGCATTTAATTTGCATGTAGATCAGGCCAGTGACATAGTTCAAACATATTGCAGCGCGCGCGCGAGAGAGAGAGAGAGAGAGAGAGAGAGAGAGAGAGAGAGAGAGAGAGAGAGAGAGAGAGAGAGAGAGAGAGAGAGAGAGAGAGAGAGGAGAGAGAGAGAGAGAGAGAGAGAGAGAGAGAGAGAGAGAGGGGGGGGGGGGCATGATCAGCTTCTTTTATTGCTCAGGCCTGTGTGACGGAGAATACTCATTAACACATTATTACTTTTAAGGGGGGTCACCGGCTTTTTTTGTATCTTTCTCTCCTTTTCTCTCTTTCTCTGGCTTATATCCATTCGGCCCCATTCAGCCAACTGTTTTAAGACGTTTATCCCCATCCAGGTGTCGATTTCTTCCTGGCGAGCGATAGTGAGCCAGCATTGTATAGAGAAATCCGGCTTCGCCGGAGAAATTTTTCTATTGGAAAATGTACAAATTTAGCTTGCTGTCAAAACAAAAATATATATATGCTGGCTTGCTACCGCTCGCCAGGTAAATATTGACACCTGGATGGAGGTAAACATCTTAAAACAGTAGGCTGAATGGAGCCGAATGGATACAAGCCAAAAATAGAGGGAGAAGAAGAGAAAAAAGCGAGGTGGGCTCCCTTAACATGGGAAACTTTTCATTATATTCTTTTTCAGTGCAGTGTTTTTTTTAGTAGTGACGAAATGTTTTAGTGCGCTATTTAAGGGAGCCCACCTCGCTTTTTTGTCTCTTTCCCTCCCTCTCTCTTTGGCTTGTATCCATTCGGCCCTATTCAGCCTACTGTTTTAAGACGTTTACCCACATCCAGGTGTTCATATTTTCCTGGCGAGCGGTAGCGAGCCATCATATATATATTTTTTTGTTTTGACAGCAAGCTAAATTTGTAAATTTTTCGATAGAAAAATTTCTCAGGCGAAGCCGGATTCGCTATCGCTCGCCAGGAAGAAATCGACACCTGGATGGGGAAGCAGAATGAACAAAACAAAAGTTCTTCAGTTATGTGAACAATAGGAAGCCATTGAAAAGTAGCACTGGAACTCTAATGGATCCAACAGGCCAACTACAAACCTCTGACACTGAAATAACTAAATGCCAAAGCAACTATTTAGCTTCAGTATATACAAGTGGAAATATCAGTGACATGCCATGTCCAGGGTTAGTGCATGAGGGTGAACTTCTCAGCAGAATTAGATGTACTCCAGAAGGGGTGTTTTTCTAGGCTTGATGGAGGTCTAGCGAGAAAACTAAGAAATAAAGGAATAAACGAATTAATAGAGGAAAAAAACAAACCCAAAACGGTCCGTCTCCCCTTAAGAGGTGATCTGTAGAGCGCATACCTCCCCCAGCGCAGATGACTCACATTGTTATGACCCAATGTTCACACAAATTAGTGGTTTTCGTTGTGTGTGCTATTTAATTATCTTTAAGGGAGTTTTCACAGCATTTTTGTTATTTGTTTTTATTAGTATGGTTTGTTTTCGTCAGCGATTTGTATAGAAATATTTAAAAATATGGTTTATGTGAAATACTTCCACGTATGGGTAGTATATATTTACCGAATATTAGTATTTATCTCGTGTTGCATGGCTCTCTCTCTCTCTCTCTCTCTCTCTCTCTCTCTCTCTCTCTCTCTCTCTCTTTCCTTCAACTTTCCTTTTCTATCCGATATGCCATCTCTAGTAGAATTAAGTCCTGACCATCTCGTTTGGATCGTAAGGTCTGTGTGGCCAGTGTATCTATGTAAATCCATGTAAATCTCTATCTCTCTCCCTCCCTCCCTCCCCCCACCTCTCTCTCTCTCTCTCTCTCTCTCTCTCTCTCTCTCTCTCTCTCTCTCTCTCTTCACCCTGGCCTGCCTGTGTTTAAACTGGCCCACTAATCTGTTTAATTGCCGGTTCACCCTGTCTCTCAAACGGCTTGCCTTGTTCCGGGCTTTTTTTTTGTTTATAGGATTACGAAGAGCCAACTTGTAGGAGCTTTTCAACAGAATAGTGTATGTGTTGTAGTGTGTTGGTGGTGTAATTATTTAGATGCTTATGTCATGGGTGTGGTGCCCCGAGTTCGAATCCCGGGAGGACCATATGCTTTCATGCCTGTAATTTAGGAGGAACCGGCCTTGGGCCGTGACATGTTTTCTTGATTTTTTTCTAACGCTTGATGGAGGTCTAGGGAGTAAACTAAAAAAAATAAAAAAAAAAATAAAAAAAAATAATAATAATAATAATAATAAGAATAAATCATAAAAATAATACAAATATTAATAATAAAAAATATAATAATACAAATAATAATAATAATAATAATAATAATAATAATAATATAAATATATTAATACATAAATAAATACATCTTTAAATACTCCCGGCAGATTACCCAAAATAGTGGACCAGGTGCCTCTGATCGCCAGGTAACGTATAGCATAAAGAGTACACTGTTCAGGAGGTAAGTATTTGAATAGAAAGTTGGTTAAGGGGAGATTTCCACTTGAGGGATTTTTTGCTTTACCTCTTTCTCCCTCATGTTTAGCCCCATTGCTTTTGAGTTTTTAAGATGTTCATCCCATTAGTTTGGCGATTTTAAGAACGTTCGCCCGATTTCTGTCAATTTTAAGACCTTTCGTACCATTTAGGTGGCGATTTTTTTCCTGGCGAGCGATAGCGAGCCTGTAATTTAAGAGGAACAGGCCTTCGGCCGGGAAATTTTTCTACCGAAAAATGTACAAATTTATCTTGAAAGGGGTCAAGGGGGTTTAATTTTAAGCTTGATGGAGGTCTAGGGAATAAACTAGATACCTCCCCTTAACAAGTAGGCGTTGGGAGGGGAGTGTGATCCATGGTGGAGCTTTGGCTCAACGGACGTACAATATATCACTGCTGAACTTGTCTAAATTGACCTTTATCATAATTAGGCTATGTATATTTATATAGTTTGCTCCCTAGACCTTTATCAAGCTTAAATAATTCATACCCAAGACCCACCTTTAAGATAATTTTTTACATTTTTCGGTAGAAAAATGTCCCTGCCAAAGGCCGGTTTCTACAAAATTACAGGATCGCTATTGCTCGCCAGGAAAAGTCGACACCTAACTGGCACGAATGGTCTTAATATTGACAAAAAATGGGTCGAAAGGTCCTAAAATAGACAAACTAGTGGAGCAAACGTCTCATAATCTCAAAACGAAGACGCTAAACATGAGGGAGAAGTGGGTCCAGAAAAGCGACGACCTCCCTCTTAACCAGTAGGTGGTGGGGAGGGAATTGTGATCCATGGTTGGGCTTTGGCTGAACGGACGTACTATATATCACTTATGAACGGCCTTAACCCTTTGAGTACAGTCGCGCTAATAAGTCATATCCCAGATGTCATTACGTTTGGCTTGCTCTGTGCTATATTATGTCTGTCAGATGTTGAATAGGGTAGGTAAGTGTAGGAAAATGTGTGTATAGTTCACTCGATATAAAGAAACCAAGCTTAGATATTGCTGATACCAATTATTGATCAAAACATACTTGGTGCCGAGACATCACTTATTAACGTACCGGCGACGTGTGTTATATTATAGCTATATTTAGACGTAATTATGCAGCTTTGGCCGGATCTGTGGTAGCTAAAAGGGTTGATTGAGCTAGTTTGAAGCCATATTATTGCTAGAAGTCTTTCCTAAGCTGAATAAAATCGTCTAATAGTTGCCAACATATGATGAAAAGGACGCCCCTGCTACTGAACGGGTTAAGGGTAACTTCTTTGTTCACTATAGTCGGTTCAGTAGAGATGGGAAAGAAATTGTAACCCGTAACCACTGGAACTCAAAACGGGCTAGAGCAAATGGGCTGTAGATGTCCAGTTGTCCACACCTATTCACTGACTTTCCTTGTGGGCATTTCCTGACCCATTCTATTTTTCGGTACGGTTTTTTAGCCGAACGAAACGGAGGTTGGGGAGAGAACCTTCTACTTTGCTGTCCTATTCTTCTACTATAAATTGTCCCTGTCTAGTAGTATTAAGGACGGACTACCTAGTAGGGACCGCAAGGTCTGTTTGGTCTGTGTAACTCTCTCACTCTCTTTCTCTCTCTTCATTAGAATACTAGAATTAAGTCATGACCACCTCGTTTGGATCGTAAGGTCTGTGTGGCCAGTGTATATATGTAAATCTATGTAAATCTCTCAACCCAGTTTGCTCGCGCGCGGTATCCTTGCCTACCCCTAATCATCAAGTCAAACAGTGTGTGTGTGTGTGTGTGTGTGTGTGTGTGTGTGTGTGTGTGTGTGTGTGTGGTGGCCCTCTCCTAGTAGTGGAAAGCAAAAACAACACCAGACTTTTGCCTGTGAGAATGTATTGCACACCATACCTAGAGGGGGAAAGAGCTGGTAATCAAATACTCAGTCTGTCCAACCAAGTTCATAAACCATGGAATAAAAAATAATAGAAAAGTCATACATATAAAAAAAAAATTCTTTAAATACTAATACTTAACAATAGAACAAGGACATGTCACTAAAGAATTAACACTACGTAATTGAATTTGTGATAAGCCAGTGTGGAAATAGATTTAATAATGTCATATAGAATTTATCATTACGAACAAGAACAGAGGGGAGAATTAAGGAGAAGAAAAAATAAATATTAAAAAAAAGAATTAAACAATAAAGAGAAAAAGCAAAAATTAAAAAATGAGAATAGAAAAAAAGAAAACAGAAAGGGATATAATAAAAAAGGTCAGAAAGAATAAAAAGAAAGGAAATTGGTGCTATACAATGTATAATTCTTAAAAGGGGAAGTGTGATACAGCCTACATTATGTTAGTGGTGTACAAGACTCTCCAAAAGTATTAATACAGGAGTTGACCTGGATTACCGAAGGTAGTAGAAACCCTGAGATACCAGGATTAGAGAAGCATAGGCTTTGAGGAGTGAGAAAAAGTATGACAGTTACAAAGGAGGAAGAATAAAAAGTGAAACCGTGATAATATGACGTGAAGATACTAGATTCTTAAGGATAAAAGAAACTTTATAGAGAGAAAACAAGGACTTTCAACGAGAGGAAGACCAAAGACAAAGACAGAGAAGAGACAGAGAGATATATGAATCCTCAGGCGTCCGGAGAGTTTACCAATTTGTCAAATGGAAGGAAGGATAGAAAGCAGAATTCTTAATGACCAGTGGTCGAAAAATTTAGTTGGGGAAGGTCCAGGTAAAAAATGAGCTGGATTTATTAGCTAAAAATAACGAGTTGGACATTATATACTATATTAATATTGAGAGAGTTAACAGAGCGAAACAGAGGGATTAGGAAAACACTGAATAACAAATAAAGAGGGGTTAATAATCCCTCACTTGCTAAGGGGACAAGGTCTAAAAATTCTTTGATTAACACTAACACTCCTCTCTTTTCTCTTCTTCTCTACCCTCTCTTTCTCCTCTCTCTCTCTCCTATTTCTCTCTCTCTCTTCATCTCCTTCCTCTCTTCCTCCCCCTCTCTCCCCCCTCTTTCCTTTCTCTCTCCCCCCCCCCCTCCCTTTTTTTCCTACTCTCCTTTCTCTCTCTCCTTTCTCTCTCTCTCTCTCTCTCTCTTCTTCTCTCCTCTCCTCTTTCTTTTCCTCTGCTCTCTTTTCTCCCTCTTTTACCAATCAGATAAGAAACATATCAGAAAACTAGACAGTAAAATATATGGACAACATCTTAGACTAATAGACAAGGACGCAATGGCAAAACATACTACAACGAGTCCATATGACGCAACACCAAGAAAATGGGTATACACTGACAACAATACTGGTGATAGGAGTGGCAGGAATCTATTTGTAACCAAACTGTTTTCATGACTCACGGATGACCCTTGATCAAAACTTGCGTTTTAAAAGATAAATTTCTTTTATCCCCCCTCAATTTCTAACATCTGTCCATAACTTATGAGGAAAGTGGGCATTTTCATTTTAAGATTTAATCTAAACCACTGTTTGGGAATGATCCTCAGTGTTTAGGACGAGTTAGAAGGGTACTAGATTGTTGTTGCTTATTCCTCTGTATCTTTACAAGTTATAGAATAGAAATAACAACAATTAGAGTGTATTACTTAGGGGTTATATTAAAGGTATACAGTTCTCAATTAATTCTTTTACTCATATATGTCCTAGTTCATAAATGTCTGTGTTAGCCGAGAGTCTATGACGTGGTATTGTGTTATCATATGAAAAAAGAGAGGATCAACCAAAGATCCATCCAGAGAGACTGTGGGGGTGAAACAGCTAAACAAATGACACAAACGAAACCAAAAGTGGCAATCTTGAGCAACTGTATAAACAATTATAAGTTAGTAGTGGACACACAAGTTAATACCATCAAATACATATTCTTTAACACATGTCCCTCCACAAATCCTTAAGAGTAACAATTCCTTAAGTTTCAGAACCCCTTTGACTTACTCTATAGAAATTTAATTTTTTAATGCAGAATTTTTTGCAGGTTATTTTTTTCGCAAAAAAAAAATAACCACAGTCTGCGTATTGTCTAGGTTTCTCTCTAAAATTTATTAATGCTGGTAAATTTAAATACATATGTTGCATCTACCGTTCCCCAAATACTCCTCCAGAGCAAAGTCTTTTTGATTCTCTGTCCTCACAACTCAGTGTCCTCAACTTAAATGCTTCTTCTGAAATCACTGTGTTGGGTGATTTTAATGTCCATAATGTTGAATGGCTCACTCATTCAGCCAGGACTGATGATGCTGGTCTTGAATGTGAGCTATTTGCAGACTCATTTAATCTCATTCAACTAGTCAACCAACCCACCCGTGTACCAGATAATCCTAATCATAATTCCCACCTACTGGACTTTTTAACAACCAATTCAGAAAATTATGATGTTACAGTGAGGTCCCCACTTGGATCTTCTGATCACTGTCTGATACAGGCCACCTGTATCACCTACCACACCTTCCCACTCTGAACCTGTTTTGGTGACTAAATGGCATTACGATAGGGCAGACTGGGAGGGTCTTCAAGGTTTCTTTATTGATATTCCCTGGACCTCTTTCTTTTCTAATGATGCACACTCCACCTTGAGCCACATACAAGATTTTGTAAAAATTGGAATGGAAACTTTTATTCCTCATCAAAAGTACAGTAAAAGATCTAATTCACCTAAATGGTTTGACCATAATTGTGCTAGAGTAACTGAACAAAAAGCAATAGCCTACAATGCATACACAAGATCAAAAACACATGAAGCCTTTAATTACTTTAGAAACATCAGAAATCATGCCAAAACTGTATTAAACCTAACTAAATCAAACTTTCTCCATAAGCAGGCAAATAAACTTCTAAATAATCCAAATGATAACAAAATATTTTGGTCTACTCTTAACTCATTCAAATCCAACTTCACTACTGCTTCATCCATTCCACCATTAAAATCTCCGACTGGCAATCTTGTAAGTGACCCACGAGGTAAAGCTAACCTTCTTGCAGATATTTTCTCCACCAACTCAACCTTAGATGAAATAAATCAAGATGTCCCTGTACTTAATTTTAATTCACCTGAAATTCCCTCACTTAAGATCCACACCAGACATGTCAAAACTATTTTGCAGAATCTCTCAGTAGATAAGGCTCCTGGTCCAGATGAAATTCCTCCAATAGTACTTAAGAATTGCTCCTTGGTGCTCGCTCCTGTATTGGCAAATTTTTCCGTCTGTGTACTCATACCTCATGCTTCCCAGTACCCTGGAAAGAAGCAAACATCCATCCAGTTCCTAAAAAAGGTGCCTCTTCAGATCCATCAAACTACAGACCAATAGCTATAACTTCCACTCTTGGCAAAGTTTTTGAAATTATATTAAATAATCACATAATTAAGCATCTGGAGAATAATAAATTAATCAGTGATAGGCAATATGGTTTTAGACGATGTCGATCAACTGCAGACATTCTTTGCCTTCTTACGCATCAAATCAACCAAGCTACAGACCAACATGGTGAAACACATACAATAGCACTGGATATATCAAAGGCATTTGATAGAGTCTGGCATCAATCCTTATTGTCGAAGATGTCACACTACGGCCTTGCATCATTAGTTCCACTAATTTCTTCTTATCTTCATAACAGAAAAATACGTGTAATGGTAGATGGCCTTTATTCTCAATTTCACTCAATAAATGCTGGTGTTCCCCAGGGATCAGTTTTGGCCCCAACTCTGTTCCTCATTCATATCAATGATCTCATATCTACCACTCATAATCCAATACATTCCTACGCAGATGACTCAACACTCCACAGTTCCTTCACATTTACCAATTCTTTCACCCAACCCGATCTTATAAATTCAAAAATAAACACTGCAATTTCTCTGAACCAGGACCTTTCTAGAATTAATGAATGGGGACAAGAGAATCTAGTTTCCTTTAATGCACAGAAAACCAAGTACATTCAATTTTCTAACCGACAGAATCTCACTGACTCCCATATTTTTTAATGATGTAAATATTCCCACTTCCCTAGTATTGACATTCTCGGTGTAACATTAACTACTAACTTGAGCTGGACACATTATGTTAGAAGCATTGCTAAGAATGCCTCTAAAAAACTGGGACTCCTGTACAGAGTTCGAGAATTCTTCACTGACGAGCAGTTGGCCGTAATATATAAAAGTCATGTGCGCTCTCAGATGGATTACTGTTCACCTCTGTGGGTGTGGAAGTGGAGTGGTTGCATTGAGGCAGTTGGACAAAATTCAAAATAAAGCTATTAGATTAATCAATAACCCTGCAATCACACAGGACCTTCCTACATTAGCCATACGAAGAAACGTTGCATCCCTTGCATTATTCTACAGATATTTTCACAGCAATTGTTCCGAGGAACTTGCTTCAATTGTGCCGCCTCTCCACATCTTTCCCCGTAGAACTAGGGCAGCTGAGAGCGCCCATGAATTTACACTTTCTCCTCCACAATGCAGAACTTCTGCTTATCAGAATTCATTTATCCCCAGAGATACTACTCTTTGGAATTCACTTCCCTCGAATTGCTTTCCACAAACTTACAATCAACAAATGTTTAAATCCAGTTGTTACAAACATTTTATGAATGGAGGATGCCTTTAGGCACATGGACCTTTTTGTTTTATCTGTGTTTTTCCTTCCTCCGTTCATTGTCTCTTAAAAAAAAAAAAAAAAAAAAGGGTAGGTACGCACGGCACGCACTCTCACACGTGTGCACACATACACTCACACGCGCGCACAAACACTCACTCGCGCGCACAAACACTCACTCGCGCGCACAAACACTCACTCGCGCGCACACATGTATATACACAAGCAATCACACACACACTTAAACTA
Organism: Paralithodes platypus; assembly: GCA_032716605.1. NCBI lineage: Eukaryota > Metazoa > Arthropoda > Malacostraca > Decapoda > Lithodidae > Paralithodes > Paralithodes platypus. The sequence goes on along the minus strand of CM064521.1, from coordinate 60,450,116 downwards.
TAACTCATGAGTACACAATGTCACAACCTTCACCCCTTTCACACACACTCACACACACACACACACACACACACACACACACGACAATAAACTCCCAGCAATAAAACTCACAGTCGTGGCCGACTCAAGACAGAGCAAGAACAGGGAAAACACAACATAAAACAACGAACACACAGACAAAACACAAATTCACACAAATAACAATAGATAACTAAATTATACCTTACACCAGTTTCAAGATAAACCCCTTAAGTTTTTTTTTATCATGACATCCTACTCCCTCATTTACTTTACGATTTTCATTAGTTAAACGGTTTTAAGACCTTTCGCCCCATTTCTTTGCTAATTTGGATACCTTTCGTGCCATTTAAGGGTTGATTTCTACCTGGCGAGAGGCAGCAAGCCTGTCCTTCGGCCAGAACATTTATCTACCGACAAATCGTAAAAAATTACCTCGAAGAGAGTCTTTGGGGGTAAATTTACCTCGAAGGGGGTCTTTGGGGGTATTTTTTCCAAGCTTGATAGAGGTCTACGGACCAATCAAGTAATGAATGAATAAATAAAACAGACAGACAGACAGACAGACACACACACAGACACGCAGGCAGACAGACACAGACAATAACAAACAGAGACAACCAGACAGACACTCACACACACATATACATACACACACACACAGACAATAAAACACATAGACAACCAGACAGACAGACAGACAGACACACACACAGACAGACACACAGACAGAGACAGACACCCCCCCCCCCCCCCCCCTAAGGTCGTAAAGTCCTGGGCCGGAATCTCGCATAACCTGGTGATTCCTCGGGTTAACCGTGACCAAGAGTGTCCACCTCACGGGGCGCTGACATGGCCTCCTCCGTGGTCCCTTATACCTAGGTCTCCACGGTCTCCATGCTCTCCTCTTAACCCCTTGAGGATTATGCCCCATTTTGGTTGTCAATTTAAAGACTTTTGTGGTGTCATTTAGGTGTCGATTATTTGCTACCGAGCGAGCGCCAGCTTGTAATTTTAGGAGGAGCTACCGAAAAATGTACAATATTATCATGAACGGGGGTCTAGAAGGTTTATTGTTTCAAGTCTGATAGAAGTCTAGCGAGGAAACTTTAAAATACATAAATACATAATTAGACTAACCAATAACCACTACCCCCCCTTAAAGGTTCAAGATGTGTGTGGGTTAGCTTTTAAGAAGGTCTATCTACCCTGAATAGATGGTCTGCAGCTAGCTAATTTAGCCCCTTCTGTACCGGCGACGTTTAATTTGATATGCTAGCTAAATTTAGACGTTTTTGTGCAGTTTAAAAAAGGTTCTGTGGTCTCCCTCCAGTGATAGGTTTTGCATAATCTGTGTAGCTTTTAGCAATTTGCGAACCGTTGTCAATAAAGTGTTACTCCCCATATGGTGTTAGATGCTTATGTTCTGGGTGTGGTGTCCCGAGTTCAAATCCCGGGAGGAGCATATGGATTCATAAATATATTCAAGTG
>CM064521.1:60426709-60448507 GCA_032716605.1 Paralithodes platypus | reverse complement strand
TTTTGCCAACTGTACACGTCCATTATCGAGTATTGTATAGTGAATTAGCAATGTTATTTACCCATTCAGTACCGGTGACATTCTTTGCATTATATTCCTGGACAACTAACTATTTGGACTGATTATATGCAGCTTAGGGAAGGACGTCCCACCAATTTTAGCCGAGAATGAAGATTTCCACTTGAGGGCATTTTTTTTCTTGACTCCTTTTCTACCCCTAAGTTTAGCCCCATTGCTTTTGTAATTTTAAGACGTTCGCTCCCCCATTATTTTGACGAATTTTAAGAGAACTTCGACCCATTTCTGTCATATTTTTAGACCTTTCGTGTCCATTTAAGGTAGTCGATTTTATCCTCCCCCACCCCCCTCCATGGACGAGACGGGGGGGGGGGGGGGGGGGGGGATAGCGAGTCCTTGTATATTTAAGAGGAAACCGGCTTTCAGCCGCCGGACCATTTTTCTACCGACAAAATGTACAAATTTATCTTTGAAAGGGGCTCAAACGGCGGCTCTGTAGTCTAGCCGGGTTGTAATCTTAAGCTTGAAGGATATCTACGGACCAAACTAAAAACCTCCCCTTAAGAAGCTACAGACTATCTCCCAATAATCCTTCTACCTACCACGTGTCCTTCCGGAGCTTTATACACTCGTCTACATACAGTAGCTGACATCAAATGCCTCTAAGTGTGAGATTTCCACCTCGAAACGGGGGCAATTTTTTTTTTCCTGAACCCCCGTTTCTCTCCCTCATGTTTAGCCCCATTGCTGTTTTTGTTGTAGTTTTTTGTATTTTAAGACGTTCGCCAACCCATTAGTTTGGCGATTGTTTAGAACTTTCACCCCATTTCTGTATCTGTCAATTTTATAGACCTTTCGTGGCCATTTAGGTGTCGATTTTTTCCTGGCGAGCGATAGCGAACCTGTAATTTAAGAGTAAGCGGCCTTCGGCCGGGACATTTTTCTACCGAAAAATTTACAAATTTATCTTGAAAGGGGGTCTAGGGGGTGTTATTTTAATTTTGATGGAAGTCTAGAGAACCAACTAAAAACATACCTTTAAGACATCACCGGTATTGAATGGCTAATAGTCGCTGGCGATAGTCTAACTAAGGTCATCGCTCGCACTTCGCATCATGGACAACGATGATAGTAATAGTCAATTATGATAGTAATAGTAAATGATGATACTAATAGTCTTCGCATAATTTACAACTATGATAGTAATAGTCTTCATACTTTACAACAATGATAGTAATAGTCTTCATAATTTACAACGATGATAGTAATAGTCTTCATAATTTACAACTATGATAGTAATAGTCTTCATAATTTACAATGATGATAGTAATAGTCTTCATAATTTACAACTATGATAGTAATAGTCTTCATAATTTACAATGATGATAGTAATAGTCTTCATAATTTACAACTATGATAGTAATAGTCTTCATAATTTACAATGATGATAGTAATAGTCTCATAATTTACACCTATGATAGTAATAGTCCCTTCCATAATTTACAACTTGATAGTAATAGTCTTCATAATTTACAACTATGATAGTAATAGTCTTCATAATTTACAACGATGATAGTAATAGTCTTCATAATTTACAACGATGATAGTAATAGTCTTCATAATTTACAACGATGATAGTAATAGTCTTCATAATTTACAACTATGATAGTAATAGTCTTCATAATTTACAACTATGATAGTAATAGTCTTCATAATTTACAACGATGATAGTAATAGTCTTCATAATTTACAACTATGATAGTAATAGTCTTCATAATTTACAACTATGATAGTAATAGTTTTCTAGTCTTCGCATAATTTACAAAGACGATGCACTATTTCCGAGTGTCAAAATTACGTTCGTTGTCTGGAGTGGGAGGGGGAGGGGGGCAGGAGGGGAGGGGGTAGGAAGGAAGGGGTAGGGGGGAGGCAGGGGGGGGGGGGGGGAAAGTGAAACGTCGGAGGAGTAGTTTACGTAAAAGGATCTCTCAATACACAACCCCCCTTTCAGTTTACCGAGGGGGGGAGGGGGGGTAGGAAGGAGCTCGCCCAAGTGAAAAGAAGAACAAAGAGAAACGAAAAGAAAGACAAACACGGCGAAAGAGGGGAGAAAACACGGTAAATACGACCAAATGAATCGGGCGAACCACGCTTGGGAGACCGTAATGATAGATAGATAGATATATAGATAGATATATAGATAGATAAATAGATAGATAACTAGATAGATAGACAGATCGATAGATAGATAAATAGAACGATAGATAGATAGATAGATCAAATAATAATTATATATATATATATAATATATATATATATATATATATGTATGTATGTATGTATGTAATGTATGTATGTATATATATATATATATATATATATATATATATATATATATATATTCTGTATATTATATATTTATATATATAATATATATATATAATATATATATATTATATATATGTATATAGGCTATATATAATTATATAATTATATATAATTATATATATATATATAATTATATATATATATATAATTATATATTATTATAGGAAGTATCACCTTTAGTCTAGCTCCCACTTAACTGTTATCCTTCCGCCACAGAAGATTGGAAGGAGATAGAATCCGTGTTCGTTTAAAGAAAATGATGATGGGGGAGAAGGGAAGTGTTGAAGGGGTGAGATAATAATAATACCAAAGAAGGGGCAAGTTACGGTGATAATGATGGCATAGAGGTGAAGGCAGAAGGCACATAAGGTGATGGAGATGACAAACAATGTACAGTAGCTTATATGGATATTATGTAGAGATTTATGGCTGATCTATTATGAACTGAGGGTAGATACGGTGATAATGATGGGATAGAGGTGAAATGAGAAGGAAGAGGGTGATGATAAAGGGAGAGCAGCAGAGTAGATAGTAAATAGTGATAGTTGGGTGATATATTATGAACTGAGGGTAGATACGGTGATAATGATGGGATAGAGGTGAAATGAGAAGGAAGAGGGTGATGATAAAGGGAGAGCAGCAGAGTAGATAGTAAATAGTGATAGTTGGGTGATATATTATGAACTGAGGGTAGATACGGTGATAATGATGGTATAGAGGTGATAGGAGAAGGAACAGAGTGATGATGAAAGGAGAGAATGGATGTAGCGCTCTCAGATGGATTACTGTTCACCTCTGTGGGGTGGAAGTGGAGTGGTTGCATTGAGGCAGTTGGACAAAATTCAAAATAAAGCTATTAGAGTAATCAATAACCCTGCAATCACACAGGACCTTCCTACATTAGCCATACGAAGAAACGTTGCATCCCTTGCATTATTCTACAGATATTTTCACAGCAATTGTTCCGAGGAACTTGCTTCAATTGTGCCGCCTCTCCACATCTTTCCCCGTAGAACTAGGGCAGCTGAGAGCGCCCCATGAATTTACACTTTTCTCCTCCACAATGCAGAACTTCTGCTTATCAGAATTCATTTATCCCCAGAGCTACTACTCTTTGGAATTCACTTCCCTCGAATTGCTTTCCACAAACTTACAATCAACAAATGTTTAAATCCAGTTGTTACAAACATTTTATGAATGGAGGATGCCTTTAGGCACATGGACCTTTTTGTTTTATCTGTGTTTTTCCTTCCTCCGTTCATTGTCTCTTAAAAAAAAAAAAAAAAAAAAAAGATAGTCAATAGTGATAGTTGGGTGATATATTATTAACTAAATATCCAGTGATAGTGATAATGATGGCATAGAGGTGAAAGGAGAAGATGCAGGGAGATGATGAAGGGAGAGAAGCAGAGAAGATAGTAAATAGTGATAGTTGGCTGATAAGGAGAAGGAACTTAAGGGGATGGAGATGGGAGAAAATGTAGATGGATATTATATTTGTATTATTATTATTATTATTATTATTATTATTATTATTATTATTATTATTTTGTTTATGATTTAAGGGGGGGGACATGGGCCGGTTTTCAGGGCCCCTTTCTCCCTCGTGTTAAGCCCTATTTGTTTTGAGATTATGAGACGTTCGCCCCATTAGTTTGGCGATATTAGCATCTTTCGCCCCATTTCGTTGTCAATTTGATGACCTTTCATGCCATTTAGCTGTCGATTTTACCCTGGTGAGCGATAGCGAGCCTGAACTTTTAAGAGGGATCGGCCTTCGGCCGGGAAATTTTTCTACCGAAAAATGTACAAATTTATCTTGAAAGGGGGTCTAGGGGGTGTTTTTCTAAGCTTGATGGAGGTCAAGCGAGAAAACTAAGAAATAAATGCATAAATTAATTAATCGACTAAAAAAAAACCGGCCCCATCTCCCCTTAAAGTTGATATGATGGGAGAGGAGGGAAAGGTGAGGGAACCTAAGGTGGGGATGGGAGATAATATTATGGTGATAGTAAATAGTGATAGTTGGCTGATAAGGCGAAGGAACGTAAGGGGATGGAGATGGCAGAAAATGTATAGGGATATTATGTTTAAATTATTATTATTATTATTATTATTATTATTATTATTATTATTATTATCATTATTATTATTATTATATATATTTTTTTTTGTAATAATTTAAGGGGGGATGGGCGTATTTATTTAAGGGGGGATGGGCGTATTTATTTAAGGAAGGATGGGCGTATTTATTTGTTCATTTATGTATCTTTTTACTGTATTTTTAGCTTCCTCCCTAGACCTCCATGAAGCTTATAAAAACACACCCCAACACCCTACTTCAAGACAAATTTGTACATTTTTCGATAGAAAAATGTCGCGGCCGAAGGCCGGTTCCTCTTAAATCACGGGCTCGCTATCGCTTGCCAGGAAACATCGACACCTAAATGACACGAAAAGTCTTAATATTGAAAAAAAAACATGGAAGGCAAGGTAGTTAAAATCGCCAAACTAATGGGCCGAACATCTTAACCCGTTCACGCACATATGACGCAGAGGTTGCCAGATTAGCAATAAGAAATAGAGTTTTCTCACTCTTATAATTACCTCTCCAAAATTAGTTTTCTTTCCACAGCTAACTCAAAGACAACTGCAGAGGTTGAAGGAACTAAACTAAAGGTTTATAAATACCCCTTATGGTAACAAAGGCTTTAAAGTATCCCCAATAGGCTCAAAATAGCGTCATATGTCGGAGAGGGTTAAAATATGAAAATTATTGGGGCTAAACCTGAGACGATTTTATTCAGTTTAAAAAGGGCCTCCAGCAATTAACAGGCTTCGAACTATCTCACTTAACCCTTTTTACTACCACAGATCCTTCTTAACCTGCCCAAAATCGTCTAGATATAACTACAATAAAACTACAAAGACGTCGCCGGTACTGAAGGGGTTAAGTTAAGTAAGGGGGGTGACCTGTTTTGGTTCTGTCCTTTTCTATCTTTCTCTGGCTCGTATCCATTTGGCCCCATTCACCCTACTGTTTTAAGACGTGTATCCCCATCCAGGTGAGCGGTAGCGAGTCAGCATATTTTTTATTTTTGTTTGACAGCAGGCTAAATTTGTACATTTTTCGATAGAAAAATGTCTCCGGCGAAGCCGTATTTCTTCATATAATGCTGGCTCGCTATCGCTCGCCAGGAAGAATCGACACCTAGATGGGGATAAACGTCTTAAAATAATTGGCTGAATGGGGCCGAATGGATACAAGCCAGAGAAAGAGAGAAAAGGAGAGAAATAACAAAAAGCAGGTCACCCCTCTTAAGGAAAGGGAAAGATGTCCACCAAAACATATACAACAACAACGCCGGTGTCACACGAGCGATTTTTCCGTCAATTTTAACGGGCAATTGTTGTCTGGCAGCTTCAAAATACAAGTTCCATAAGAATTAAACTACCTAACATAATATAAATTCGATCTAGTTTACGATTCCAATGCAAAAATATCCCATAATATCACCAGAAAAAACTTGCTCATGGAAAATTGACTGAAAAAGCGCTCGTGTGACACCGACTTTACGAATTCATTATGGCATACGAGTATATTTAACCCCTTCTGTACCAGCGACGTCTCTGTCATTTTATTATAGCCACATTTAGACGATTTTATGAAGCTTAGGAAAGATGGTATTTAACCTTTTAATGGGTAGACGTCCTTCCGAACCTGAATATAATCGTCTAATAGTTGCCAGAATATAATTAAAAGGACGTCACCGGTACTGAATGGGTTAAGTAATTATATTTACCATATGCTGGTTACATTTAATTTTAACCTATCATATATTAATATCGTATTTGCAGTAATATATTTCACTAATTGTGTTCTACGTGGATTGAGTGCAGATACAATTTATATTATAAAATTAATGGTTATCACAGTTGAAGTAACACAGTTCATTAATTATTGGGTGTGTTCGTGGTCAAAACATCTGGGGTGTATCGAATCAAGGAGCATGTGGGTATGAATTAATGAGTGCATGTTTGGATATGATATATATATAGTATATATGTATATATATATATAGAGTATATATATTATATGCATATATATATATCTATATATATATATATATATATATATATATATATATATATATATATATATATATATATATATATACAGTATCTATATAATAGATATAGGGTGGAGGATTAACACGTACAATGGTAATACTGTATTATATAATATATGCTTATAAGAGGGGATACTACACAATTTTGAGGCACAGTGTGGGTACGCGCGTATATAAAGACAGGTATACATTTGCAATTTTATACTTTTAAGCGTTTTGCATATTATTATCTTAGTAGTGCGAAAAAAGGAGGTAGTGTGTACAGCTTGTAGCAAAACAGGTTTGGAAGCTTAACCCCTTCTGTACCGGCGACGTCTTTATATTTAATTTCAGCTACATTTGGAAGATTGTATGAAGCTTGGGAAGGTTATATGATGGCTAAAAGGATGAATTGAGATAGTCTGTAGCCTTGTAGTTAGTTGACGTCCTTCCTAAGCTGAATAAAATCGTCTAAGAGTTGCTAGAATATAATACAAAAAAATGTGACCGGTAATGAACGGGTTAAGTATGTATTTTTTTATTTTGCTACCTAGACTGCTATCATGTTTTGAAAATAAAAAAACGCTCCCAAGACCCCCCCCCCCCTTCCTGATAAAGACAAATATCCATGCCGAAGGCCGGTTGCTCCTAAATAACAGCTTGCTACCGGTCGCCAGGACAAAAAATCAACACCTAAATGGCACGAAAGGGCTTAATATTGGCAAAGAAATAGGGCACAAAGTCTTAAAATGTCAATATAATGGGGCGAACTTCTTTAAATAGCAAACTAATGGGGCTAAACATGAGGGGAAAACAATAAATACAAAATAAACAAATAAAGAGCGAAAACCGAAAGAGCTAGACGCAAACAATGATACAATTAATACAATAAATACAATAATACAATAAATACAATAATACAATAAATACAATAAATACAATAATACAATAAATACAATAATACAATAATACAATAAATACAATAATACAATAATACAATAATACAATAAATACAATAATACAATAAATACAATAATACAATAAATGGTCATAGAAGGAGAAAAGGCAGTTAAGGGGGCCAACGAAATATTAAACCACACATTAAATAACTTGCGAGTTTCATTCTATAAGGAAGTTGGAGCTGTAGACGTCGAGATTTAGCAGAATAACCAGCTTTAATACGGTTTTTAGTCATTATATAAATACATAAAACCAAATCCAACATACTATTTATCCATCAGAAACCTACATCATTACTGTATTTGTGTTTAATATCCATGTTTACAGCTCCAACTTCCTTATAGCCGGAAACTCGCAAGTGGTCAATTAGCAGAAACCTATAATATAACGAAGCCATAAACATTATACACGGATTAAGGGGAGATGGGTCGTTTTTCTGGATACCTTTCTCTCTCGTGTTTAGCCCCATTAGTTTTCAAATTTTAAGACGTTCGGCCCATTAGTTTGGCGATTTTAGCAACTTTCGCCTCATTTCGTTGTCACCGGCGTTCGGCCGTGACATTTTTCTACCGAAAAATGTACACATTTATCTTGAAAGGGGACCTACTCCTTAACTGTACACTATCCTCATTTTGACAAACAACAAATTATATTCGTCCCCCACCACATTCTCATTACAGTAAGCTACATATAGTACATACCCTGTCATCTCTATCAATATTTCTGTGTCTACCAGTAATAACTGGTAATTTACTATTACTTGCTCTCAGTTTACTCATAACTAGTCTCTCTCCCTTATCCAATTTCACAAGATAATCCTCCATACGGAAAACAAATGTATAAGTTCTATAGCTACTACAAATGGCCTTACTTAACAAATTACTATTCCATTTTGTTATTCATTGATGTTTAAGCTGTTGTTCTATTTTGTGTGTGTGTGTGTGTGTGTGTGTGTGTGTGTGTGTGTGTGTGTGTGTGTGTGTGTGTGTGTATTCACGTTTGTTATGTTTTGCCTTCGTGTGTGAGTGTGTGACAAGGTGTGAGGAAGTGTGCGTAAGAAGTAAGTAGCACTATACTGTGTGTGTGTGTGTGTGTGTGTGTGTGTGTGTGTGTTTGAAGGTACCCGGGCAAGCCTTGGTACATAGCAGTGCCGCAAGGTCAGGTTTTTGCTGCTCAGTCAACACGCCCAGTCGCTACTTTCTCTGTGGCCCTTCCCTTACAACCTAGCCCCTCCCAGTACTCTCCAGTCCACCCCCAGTACTCCCCCAGTCCTCCCCAGTCACCCCCAGTACTCCCCCAGTCCCTCCCAGTGCTCCCCCAGTCCACCCCCAGTACTCCCCCAGTCCACCCCCAGTACTCCCCAGTCACCCCCAGTACTACCAATTCATTGCCAGTTATTTCACAGTAATATCCAATCATCTGATAGGCACACCAACGTTAACCCCATCTGTACCGGCGACGTCTTTTCGATTATATTGTAGCTGTGTTTTGACGATTTTGTGAAGTTTGAGAAGGATCTGTGGTAGTGAAAAGTGTTAAGAGAGATACTTCGAACCTGTTAATTGCTGGAGAGCCTTTTAAAGCTGCACACAAATCGTCTAACAGTAGCCAGAATAAAATTAAAAAGACGTAGCTGGTACAGAAAGGGTTAACCTCTTCTGTACCGGCGACGTCTCTTATAGTTTTTGCTAGCTATATTCGACGATTATGTGCAGTTTAAGAAGGATCTGTGGTAGTAGAAAGGGTTAACATGAGATAGTTCGAAGCCTGTTAGTTGCTGGAGGCCCCTTTTTAAAACTGGATAAAATTGTCTAATAATTGCCAGCATGATATAACAAAACACGTCATCAGTACAGAAGGGGTAACTTTTTTAGAGTGTCTTTCATTCTTCCCTCCTATTCCACTCTCAGATATCAATTGCCCACTTGCGAGTTTCATGCTATAGTGAAGTTGGAGCAGTAAGCATCGATATTAAATAAAAAATACAATAATAATGTAAGTTTCCGATGGATAAAAAGTATGTTGAATTGGGTTTTATGTATTTATATAAGCACTACAACCGCAGTTTAGGTGGTACTTCTGTTAATTGTCGATGTCTACAGCTCCAACTTCCTTATAGAACGAAACTAGCAAGTGGTCAATTGCTCAAGACTTCTTATTTGCTTCCTCCCTTCCCAACACTAAAAGCATTTAGTCAAGACAAGTGCAAAAAAAATAAAAAATAAAAAATGAAAGCAAAAACATGACGTATGCGCTTTGGCTTGCAACTTTTAAGGGAGCCCACTTCGCTGTGTTTTTCTCTTTCTCTCCCTCTCTCTTTGGCTTGTATCCATTCGGCCCCATTCAGCCAAGTGTTTTTAGACGTTTATCCCCATCCAGGCGTCGATTTCTTCCTGGCGAGCGATAGCGAGCCAGCAATGTATAGTGAAATCCGGCTGCGCCGGAGAAATTTTTCTATCGAAAAATTTACAAATTGAGCTTGCTGTAAAAACAAAAATACATGTATGCTGGCTCGCTACCGCTCGCCAGGAAAATATTGACACCTGGATGGGGGTAAACGTCTTAAAATGGTAGGCTGAATGGGGCCAAATGGATACAAGCCAAAGAGAGAGGGCGAGAAAGGTAAAAAAAGCGAGGTGGGCCCCCTTAAACTGCACGGGACCTTAACCCTTTCATTACCGGTGCCGTCATTTGTACTTTGGATACTATTAGACGATGTTATTCAGTTTAAAAAGGACCTCCAGCTATGATTGACACTATTAAAAGGACCTCCAGCAATTATTGACACTATTAAAAGGACCTCCAGCAATTATTGACACTATTAAAAGGACCTCCAGCAATGATTGACACTATTAAAAGGACCTCCAGCAATGATTGACACTATTAAAAGGACCTCCAGCAATTATTGACACTATTAAAAGGACCTCCAGCAATGATTGACACTATTAAAAGGACCTCCAGCAATGATTGACACTATTAAAAGGACCTCCAGCAATTATTGACACTATTAAAAGGACCTCCAGCAATGATTGACACTATTAAAAGGACCTCCAGCAATGATTGACACTATTAAAAGGACCTCCAGCAATTATTGACACTATTAAAAGGACCTCCAGCAATTATTGACACTATTAAAAGGACCTCCAGCAATGATTGACACTATTAAAAGGACCTCCAGCAATTATTGACACTATTAAAAGGACCTCCAGCAATTATTGACACTATTAAAAGGACCTCCAGCAATTATTGACACTATTACAGCAATGATTGACACTATTAAAAGGACCTCCAGCAATTATTGACACTATTAGACGATGTTATTCAGCAATTAACAGGCATCGATTATTGACACTATTATTCCATCAATTATTGACACTATTAGACCTCCAGCAATATTGACACTATTAAAGACCTCCAGCAATTATTGCCTCCAGCAATGATTGACACTATTAAAAGGACCTCCAGCAATTATTGACACTATTAGACGATGTTATTCAGCAATTAACAGGCATCGATCTACCACATTATTATTTTTATTTTTTATTTTTTTTTTACTATCACAGATTCTTCTTAAACTGCACACAATCGTCTAAGTATAACTAGAATAGACTTAAAATGACGTCGCCATAAGTTTGGCGATTTTAAGACCTTTCGTCCCATTTCTTTTTGGCAATTATGAAACACATTCGTTAGGAGTAGATTTTTCTTGGCGAGCGATAGCGGTCTTGCAATTTAAGAGGAATTGGCCTTCGGCCGCTATATTTCTCTACCGGAAAAGGTACAAATTTCTACGGAAAAATGTACAAATATATCTTGAAGGTGGGTCTTGGGGGGCATATCTTAAAAGTTAGATGGAGGTCTAGGGAGCAAACTAAAAATCTCCCCATAAATAGGTTCCTCTAAATATGCCCACTCAACCTACACACCTAAAAAGAGTGCACCCTTGATGTGGTGCACTCCTCTTCAGAGTGCACCAGGGCGTGATGTGGGTCAGTAGTGCACTATTACGTTACCTGCACTCTCTTTCGAAATTTGGGTGAGAGAGTGTGTGTGGGTGGGTGGGTGGGTCTCTCTCTCTCTCTCTCTCTCTCTCTCTCTCTCTCTCTCTCTCTCTCTCTCTCTCTCTCTCTCTCTCTCTCTCTCTCTCTCTCTCTCTCTCTCTCGTGTATGTGTATGTGTCATATATGTGTGTGTGTGTGTGTGTCAGTGTCAGTAAGTGTTGTGTTTGGCAGGGTGTGTGTGTGTGTGTGTGTGTGTGTGTGTCATGTATGTGTGTGTACTATGTAAGTGTGTATATGTGTGACCCAGGCCGGTGACCTCGCTTGACCCACATAACACGACCCTCACATTGAGCAAGTGACCCCTGTAACACTGACCTTTTCTCTTTTTAATAGTATTCTCTCTCTTTCCTTCCTCCTCCCTCCTTCTTTCTTCTTCTTCTTCTTTTTCGTTATCATTATCATCATCTTCTTTTTCTTGTTCCTCTCAGTTTATAAATATTTTTCTTCTTACCTCTGGCTCACACGCTCACTCGTTTTATCTCTCTCTCTCTCTCTCTCTCTCTCTCTCTATATATATATATATATATATATATCCATCCATCTGTCTCTCTTTCGCTCTCTCTCTCACACACATACAAACAAACACATACACATCTTTCAACACACACTCACCAACACACATTCACACATATACACAACATTCAATACTCTCATACACACACACTAACACACATACTGTACACCCACTCACACCCACATAAACACCCACCAACATTTATACACACACACACACACACACTCACAAAACACATACATACACAACATTCAATACTCACACACACACACACACACACACACACACACACACACACACATTGTTCTTTCTCTCTCTCACGCCCCTTCTGACCCACGCCCCTTTTATCGTGACTACCTGTTCCCCCCGCCCTTTGCCACCTCCCCCCTCTACCCCTCCCTCCTCAGTCCCCCCTCCCCCCTTCCTCCTCAGTCACCCCTCCCCCTTCCACCCCCTCTCCATCCTTTCCCTCTTCTTCTCCCTTTCCCTCCTCACCCTGCCCTATTCCTCTTTCATCCCCTCTCCCCTCCCCCCCCCAACCTCCTCTTCCCTCCCCTATCCCTCTTTCACCCTCCCTCCTCCCCTAACCTCCTCACCTTCCCTACCCTCCTCACCCTGCCGTATCCCTTTCACCTTCCCCCCTTTCCCCACCCCTACCCTCCCCTCCCTCCTGTCTCTTCCCCCTCTCTCTTCTCCCCTACCTTCCTCACCCTCCCCTCCCCTCTTCACCCTCCCTCCTATCCCTCTCCCCTACCCTTCTAACCCTTTCCCCCATCCCTCTCTCACCTCTCCTTCATTATCCCCTTCTCATCCCTCTCCTACCCCATCTATCCCTTCCCATTTCTTCCCTTATGCTAGAATTACAAGGTGGCAATTTACCCCTATCGTATCCCCTATCCGCTCCCATTCTTTTTGTATTCACCCATGCTTTAACCAACCCTACCACGGCGTGATAAAGGATACTTAACCCTCTTCTTATTTATTAGTATTAGTCCTGACTGTCGTTGGTTCGAGCCCCGCTGTGAGTACAATTACATTTAGTAGCTCACGTGTATTTGTGAGATATATATATATATATATATATATATATATATATATATATATATATGCATACATACTGTACATATAGAGTATATACAGTATATATATATATATATATATCTTACATCTTACCTCCACGTCACCTTCTCGACACTGACACCTCACTTGAGTAAAACATTTGCTATCACGGCCGCCCTCTCTCTCTCTCTCTCTCTCTCTCTCTCTCTCTCTCTCTCTCTCTCTCTCTCTCTCTCTCTCTCTCTCTCTCTCCCAATGTTCATACCCCCATAAAAGTCCCATTTCTCACTCAGAGCCTTGACATTCAACCCAAGACTTTTAAAACGGTCTTTTTTCTTATTCTATGTGTATGAAGGAGACAAAAGACAATGCTGGCTGTAACAAAAAAAAATAAAAAATAAAAAATAAATAATAATAATTGAAAGAGTGACAGGGAGCCAAATGTTAGTTACGTTTAGGTCAAAATGCCTGGACAAACAGAGCTTGAAGCAGTTTAAATCATAGGATTAGGGAAATACATTGGGGGAGAGTGTTCCTGTCTTGATGGCCTAGTGCTTAGTGTGCGGAATTTCGGTGTGAGTATCCTAGGTTCGAGTCCTTGGAGTACCACATGTATTCATTACTTTCATTGATTTCCCTAGTTAGGTTTATTTGTAAATTAATTGGTGAGTTTGTGTAAAACAAATATGAATGTTCTTGTTGAATAGAAGAAAGACTGGGTTAATTGGCACTTTGTTATTCAAGATATGTTTATTTTTTAATTCTTTCCTTAGTGGTAACGTTACAAGGGCGACTTTAACCTCTCTCTCTCTCTCTCTCTCTCTCTCTCTCTCTCTCTCTCTCTCTCTCTCTCTCTCTCTCTCTCTCTCTCTCTCTCTCTCTCTCTCTCTCTCTCTCTCTCTCTCTCTCTGACATTCATCCCTTCATTCAGAGTTAGGCCTCCTTTATACTCTCGTCTTGACATTACCTTTAATTAGTCTTCCTGTCCACCTTGCCCTCATGTACAGTCGGCCAAATCAGTGATGTCGCGGTACCAAGTATATTTCGATCAATAATTGGTATCAGCACTATCTAAGGATTAATTCATTCGTTTCGGGTGAGATATCCAAACATGTTCCTATCTTTACAGACCCTATTCAACATCTGACAGACATTAATACAGCACACAGTGAACAAAACGTACTGACAGCGGACACAATACTTATTTGGCCAACCATACCTCTTCAGTTTGACCTATTATTGGAGTCTAATAGTCTATTATTTGATTAGTTTACACGTTGGCACACCTGTTCAACTTCCTTAACACTCCACTCAAGTCGCATTCAGACAAAAGCACTCACACGAACGCACTTACTCACGCTCTCTCTCTCTCTCTCTCTCTCTCTCTCTCTCTCTCTCTCTCTCTCTCTCTCTCTCTCTCTCGCTCTCTCTCTCTCTCTCACTCTCACTCACCCTATCTCCATCTCTCTCTCACACACACACACACACACACACACACACACACACACACACGAACTCACCGAAGCATCACAGGTACGCACACGTTACAAACACCATAAATCAAAATGAAGCTTCAATTTAGTAACACCACTCCCCTGAATGGGGGATGGCCTTATTTATTGGCTCATTTGTATATTTGTTTCTATTTTTGTTAGTGTCCTCCCTAGACCTCCATCAATTTGTTTTTAGTGTCCTCCCTAGACCTCCATAAAAAAAAAATAGTTTCCTCCCTAGACCTCCATCAAGCTTGAAAAAACACCCCCAAGATCCCCTTCAAGATTAATTTGTACATTTTTCGATAGAAAAATGTCCTGGCCGAAGGCCAATTCCATTTAAATTACAGGCTCGCTATCGCTCGCTTTGGAAAAAATCGACACCTAAATGGGACGAAAGGTCTTGATATTGACGAAGAAATGGGACGAAAGCTCTTTAAATCGCCAAACTAATGGGCCGAACGTCATTATTATCGGAAAACTATTGGGGCTAAACATGAGGAAGAAGAGGGACCAGAAAAACGACCCACCTCCCCTTAAGCAACGGAAGATCAATTTATTATAACCTTGTCTACCCAAATTGGAAAACCATTATTTGGGTAGATGGGATTTTGTTTTTTTATTAAATATAAAGGGTCATGTTTACACACACACACACACACACACACACACACACACACACACACACACACACACACACACACACACACACATATCCTTCCTCATCAATGCTCATGCGCTCTCTCTCTCTCTCTCACTCTTACTCTCTCTCTTACTCTCTCTCTCTCTCTCTCTCTCTCTCTCTCTCTCTCTCTCTCTCTCTCTCTCTCTCTCTCTCTCTCTTACTCTTACTCTCTTACTCTTACTCTCTCTCTCTCTCTTTCTCTCTATTACTCTCTCTCTCTTACTCTTACTCTCTCTCTCTCTCTCTGTCTCTCTCTCTCTCTCTCTCTCTTTGCTATCTTTGCTATCCTTTCCTTCCACTTTCTCTTAGGGTTGCTATCTCTATTAGGATTAAGTCATGGCCACCTCGCAGGGATCGTAAGATCTGTGTGGCCAGTATACATATGTAAATCGATGTAAATATCTCTCTCACAGACACACAACGACACTCCACCACCCCTTCCCCTACCTTCTCCACCCCAGCCACCCCTTCCCCTACCTCCTCCACCCCAGCCACCCCTTCCCCTACCTACCCCCCTCTAATTTCACCCGTCCTCCCACCACCACCACCACCTCCCCACCCATGGCACACAAACGCCCATTAAGGTCCATTCAGCCCGCGCCCATCACGCCCACACTGCTGACCCATTACTTGGTCGGTAGCCTTGCGAAAGTGTATCAATATTTCTCAACCCTCTGTGTGTGTGTGGGTGTTCATGGGTATGTTTGTGGGTGTGTGTGCGTGAGGGGGATCATGGGGTGGGGTGTCGTGTGTGTATGTGTTGTGTGCGTATATTCATGAGAAGTATCAATCTTTGTATTTGTGCTTGAATGTACAAAGGAGTACAAAGGAAATCAAGCAACAAGAGGTCTAGTGACCCTTCTAGGCTGCTTGTCCTCCAAAACACTGCGGATCAAGTGTCCAAACAGTGGTTGAGAGTGGGTAAGGGAACATTGGAAAGGGAACTACTGCCCCGGAACTAATGTCCGTGGCAGGATTAGGAAGTTAGTAGGGTTAGTGTGAGTGTGTCTTGGGTAGGGGGGGGGGGGATCATAGATACATGTGTGAATAGCCAATCCAATTGTGTATAGGTAACTCTCATAATTGTGTATAGGTAACTCTCATAATTGTGTATAGGTAACTCTCATAATCTTACTGCGTAAAATCATTATGCGTGTCAATGAACTCTTAATTTATTAATTTGGTTTTGCAAGATAAAACTACAAACGAATAATATCAACTGCCTTCATTAAGGGAGGTGACCTGTTTTTGTTCTGTCCTTTTCTATCTTTCTCTGGCTTGTATCCATTTGGCCCCATTTAGCCTACTGTTTTAAGACGTTTATCCCCATCCAGGTGTCATTTTTTTACTGGTGAGCGGTAGCGAGCCAGCATATTTTTTATTTTTGTTTGACAGCAGGCTAAATTTGTACATTTTTCGATAGAAAAATTTCTCCGGCGGAGACGGATTTCTCCATACAATGCTGGCTCGCTATCGCTCGCCAGGAATAAATCGACACCTGGATGGGGATCAACGTCTTAAAATATTTGGCTTAATGGGACCGAATGGATACAAGCCAGAGAAAGAGAAAAAAGGAGATAAATAAAGCAGATCACCCTCCTTAAACCGCATAAAGAAAATATAATTTTTGCCAGAATCAAAGGTAAAAAGGCGTTATGGTGCTATAGGGGGTTAATAAAGCAAGCAAATGAAGCCCTTACATACTGTATATGAGATAATGTTGTATGTATGTATGTATGTATGTATGTATGGATATGCTCAGGCCCAATCCCCACTTTTCCAATTTTTATTTTTATTTTCTATTTTACTCTATTTTATTATTTTTTTGTTTTCATTTTCTTGGGGGTGGCCGACTCAAGACAGAGCAAGAACAGGGAAAACACAAAACACAAGACAGAACAACGAACAAACACAGACAAAACACAAACTTCACACCCAAGATAATGTTGGAACTCTGTACTTATGGAACACCCTCTCCTTAACATTAATCCTCCATTACAAACCCCAGTGCACCAGAATAAACTAATGAAAGCATATGATCCTCCCAGAATTCGAACTCGGGACACCACACCCAGAACATAAGCATCTAAACCATTACACCGCCAACACAGTTAATGCCAGACACACACGATCATTTATAATTTTTGAGATATTTGATTTCACGTATTAAAGTTTTGGGTTATCAGAGGGAAAAATTAGTCGTAAGATAATTGATAATCATTATTTTTTAACTCTTAATCTTAAGATCATAAGAAAAATGGAGTCTGCAGAAAGCCGATTGGTCCATACAAGGCATATCCCTCTCACACCCAACCTATCGTTTTCAAAGAGCTTTAGTATTCTATTATATTTTATATACTCATGCCCAATCCCCACTTTTCCTATTTATTTAATTTTAATTTTACTAAACAGATTTTTTTTTAGAGTGGGTAATCTCGCTTTTATATATATGTTGTACAATGATCATGTCCACCGTATTAACCCCTTCAGTACCAGCGAGGTCTTTCCAATCTTATTCTAGCTACATTTAGACGATTCTGTGCAGTTCAAAAGAATCTGCGGTAGTAAAAATGGTTAAGTGATATGGTTCTCATCCTGTTAATTGCTGGAGGCCCTTTTTAAACTGAGTAAAATCCTAGGTTAATTCCACATGCCCATTTGAACACTTGTATCAGATCTCCCCTAACTTTATACGCCTCTCAGGTATTATCCGCAATTAAGGGGGGTCACCGGATTTTTTTTGTATTTTTCTCTCCTTTTCTCTCTTTCACTGGCTTGTATCCATTCGGCCCCATTCAGCCAACTGTTATAAGACGTGTATCCCCATCCAGGTGTCGATTTCTTCCTGGCGAGCGATAGCGAGCCAGTATTGTATGGAGAAATCCGGCTTCACCGGAGCCATTTTTCTATCGAAAAATGTACAAATTTAGCTTGCTGTCAAAACAAAAAATATATAAATGCTGGCTCGCTACCGCTCGCCAGGAAAATATTGACACCTGGATGGGTGTACACGTCTTAAAACAGTAGGCTGAATGGGGCCGAATGGATACAAGCCAAAGAGAGAGGGAGAGAAATAGAAAAAGCGAGGGGGCCGGGGGAGTGCTGGAGGGACCTTGGTGATCCCTGGTCTCTGGGTCTTCTCCTGGGTGACCTAGATGTGTGTGAATTTGTGTTTTGTTTTTGTATGTTCGTTGTTTTCTGTTGTGTTGTCCCTATTCGGGCTCTGTCTTCAGTCGGCCACCCCCAGAAACAAAATACATATAAAAAAAAAAAAAAAAAATGTGATAAAAAAAAAAAAAAAAAAAAAAACACACACACACACACATTTGGAATGGGCCTGAGCAAATACATACATACCGTACATACAATATATTTTTATGTTCCGTACTAACTTATAATTGATTCTTTTCTTTTGTTCCAGGTGAGTTGTTTGGACCGGTGCAGCAGTGAAGGTATTGTAAGAGATATATTTCCAACACATAAGGGGGTAGTGCTTATTTCCAACACATAAGGGGGTAGTGCTTATTTCCAACACATAAGGGGGTAGTGCTTATTTCCAACACATAAGGGGGTAGTGCTTATTTCCAACACATAAGGGGGTAGTGCTTATTTCCAACACATAAGGGGGTAGTGCTTATTTCCAACACATAAGGGGGTAGTGCTTATATTTTTGGTCTATCTATTGTTTGTATTTATTTTTTAGTTTCCTCGCTAGACCTCCATCAAGCTTAAAAAGACACCCCTATACCTCTTTTAAAGTTAAATTGTACATTTTTCGGCAGAAAATGTTGAGGCCGAAAGCCAGTTCCTCCTACTAATACAGGCTCGCTATTACGCTTGCCAGGATAAAATCGATATCTATTTTTGTTTTTTTTATCTGAGTGAGGGAGACAAAAGGCAGAACTGCCTGTAGCGAGTGCTTCCCCCAGAGCTGAAAGAGTGACAGGGCCAAAATCAAGGGACGTTCGAGCCAAAATGCCTGGACACTCGGAGTTTGAAGCAATTTAAGTCATAGGAAGAGGGAAAGACTGATTCTGGGAGAGAGTTCCAGAGCTCAGCTGTTGAATAGAAGAAAGTTTGAGAGTAACGTTTCACTCTTGGGTTGGAGATATGCACAGAGTAGGGGTGGGATTGTGTTGCAAGACGGGTACCACGTTCCCTACGTAGAGGAGGTGCTATACACTGGGAAAGCTCTGAGGAACACTGATTATTATAGTAGCGATGAGATGAAATAGCGAGAGAGATGCAACATTGCGGTGGAGAGAGAGAGGGATTGCAGAGAGTTGGTGAGTGGACGGGATTTAATGATACGAAAGGCCTTCCCTTCAATTTTGTCTAGGAGAGTGGTGTGAGAGAATCCTCCCCACACATGTGAACAATACTCAATAGAAAGACGCACCGTGCCCCTCTACAGAGCAAGAAGCTCTGCAGGGGTAAAGAACCCCTTGAGGCGGTTGAGCACACCCAGATTCTGGGAGGCTGCCTTAGCAAGACTGGTAATATGGTCCTTCCAAGTGAGAGCAGAAGAAAAAGAGACACCAAGAATATTGAGAGAACGAAGGATTGATTTTTGTATTGTTGAAGATGAAGAATAAGGGATAGTCCGCTGGGAGTTCCGGACGGGTAGATAGAGGGAGAAATTGGGTTTTGGAAGCATTAAAGGTAACAAGATTTTCTCTGCCCCAATTAGAAATAGTAGTTAGATCAGAAGATAAGTGTTCTATGGCTTCATTACGTCTAATAATAGTGTGTGTGTGGCTGTCGATGTGGGTATGTTTATATGTATGTATGTATGTATGAATTAATGAAAGTAGGTGTGTGTGTACAGTATGTGTGTGTGTGTATGTATGTAACTATGTATGTATGTATATGTGTGTGTGGGTATGTATGTAACTATGTATGTATGTATATGTGTGTGTGGGTATGTATGTAACTATGTATGTATGTATATGTGTGTGTGGGTATGTATGTAACTATGTATGTATGTATATGTGTGTGTGTGTGGGTATACCTGTGCTTGGAACTAAGATAAGGCAGAGATAAGATCCGCCTTAAGTATAGCATTGCCACTGACCAATACATTCTCACGTGATCCTGACCTGCTTTGGATTATCGGGTCCAATCTCCCCCGGCTCGTTTAGTATGCATTTTCTCTTTTAAGAGGGTGGTACTCGCTTTTTCTGGACCCCCTTCTCCCTCATGTTTAGCACATTAGTTTTTAGGTTTTAAGACGTTCGTTCCGTTAGTTTGGCGATTTTGAGACCTTTCGCCTCATTTCTTTGTCAATGTCAAGACCTTTTGTGCCATTTAGGTGTCGATTTTTTCCTGGCGAGCGATAGCGAGGCCGTAATTTTAGAAGGAACCGGCCTTCGGCCTGGACATTGTTCTACCGAAAAATGTACAGATTTAACTTGTCAGGGAGTATAAGGGGGTGTTATTTTGAGCTTGATGGAGGTCTAGCGAGGAAACTAAAAAATACATAAAGAAAATATGTACATAGACCAAAAACCAAGCACTACCCCCTTAAGCCGGTATCACTTCTCCTCAACACTGGTCTGGCAGCTTATGAGGTCAATATTTGATTTATTACGGCAACCTAAATCAGTCTAGTTTCCGATACCAGGGCAAAATATTCCAGAAATGTTGCCAGAAAAATGTTGACCATTGAATGTTGACTATAAAAGCTCTCGTGTGATACCGGCTGTATTGTTTTGTATTATTATCGTTGGTGCTATGGTGCTATCACTTTATATACTTCTAATTATTTGTTCATAGTATTATCCATTATGTTGACGTATTGATTAGATTTTGTTATCATAATCATAATTTATTGTTTAAAATAGTTGTTCCTAATATTTACCATTAGTTTTGTTTTATTTGATTTTATGTGTAATATATCACTCGATTTTCAAATGGATTGTGCTTTGGAAATATACCCGTACTGTACAGGTGCCGTCCTTTGGAAATATACCCGTACTGTACAGGTGCCGTCCTTTGGAAATATACCCGTACTGTACAGGTGCCGTCCTTTGGAAATATACCCGTACTGTACAGGTGCCGTCCTTTGGAAATATACCCGTACTGTACAGGTGCCGTCCTTTGGAAATATACCCGTACTGTACAGGTGCCGTCCTTTGGAAATATACCCGTACTGTACAGGTGCCGTCCTTTGGAAATATACCCGTACTGTACAGGTGCCGTCCTTTTACCTCTAACCTGGCTCCTATTACACGGTATATATTCAGCTTAGGAAGGACCTCTAACCATTACATTGTTATAGCCTATCACATTTAATCCTTTGACCTTCTACAGATCCTTCTTATTAAGGGAGGTCACCTCGCTTTTTGTCTTTTTGCTCTTTGGAAATATACCCGTACTGTTGGTCCGTCCTTCGGCCCCATTCAGCCGTCCTTTGGAAATATACCCATCAGGTGCCGTCCTTTGGAAATATACCCTACTGTACAGGTGCCGTCCTTTGGAAATATACCCGTACTGTACAGGTTTCCTTTGG